>VZQC01002643.1:2544767-2943141 GCA_009823505.1 Rhizomys pruinosus
AGATGTTATAAGCCACAGTAAGACCCTGTCATATTTAACAGGGGGGAAAATTGTAATTCATGGATTAACATATCCAAACATGTGTCTATGCTAAAGTAACCTACCATAACTATTAGTGCTGCTTAAATACCTATATATCTAATTGCTTGTTCTTCATTAGTAGGATCGAAAGGTTATTCCTGGACAAACTGTCAGCCCATGAAAGGAAACAGCCAGAATTGACCAGAGTCCAAGTCAACAGCTCCAGAGAGAGTGGACTGTTTTACCTCTCATCCACCTGTGCCCCTTTTCTAAGCCTAGGGAACAACCTGCGGAAGAGGGGGCGTGGTAGAATGTAAGGGCTGCGATTGGGGTGAATGGTGAAACTACAGCAATGTAGTCTGGACACTCATTTGATCAACTTGATTGAACAAACAACCTGTCACCCCCCACTGGATGGTGGGGCTGTAGGTGTTTGGGCACAACAGCCTGCAGATAGGTTTTGCATGAAGGATGCTTGTACTCATGGATTATCACTTATAGCTAAAAATGAAAAAAAAAAACTGAGAGAAAGATGCAGGACAGTTATGGCAGAATGCATGATCTGGGATGGGGTGGGGGTGGGGGGGGGAAGGGAAATAAGCCTGAACTGAATTGGAAAAAATGTATGAAATGCACAATGCATCAATAAAAACTAATTTTTAAAAAATTGGCTTAAAAAAAGAAGTCCTAACACAGATAGGAAAGTGGCACATAGAACGTGTCCAACTTTTTCCAGACTTTGCTTGCTGAAGAGATTTATGGCATTGACTCTTCAAATTCTTTCCCTTCTATATCTTCCAGGAAGAGATACTTAATTGCTAAGGAGGAATTAAGACTTCTGTGATATAGGATTAAGAAAGAAGAGAGACAAAGTGCCTTGAAACTGCTAAAGCAGTTTTAGAGACATGAAATTCTTGGAATTAGCTACATGGTAACAGGAATAGGAGATGCCAGAGGAAAACAGAACTTGAGGTACATGTATTGCCTATCATTGCCTGATGTTTGAGAACCACTACAAAATGATGTCAACCATTTTGTCACTGGTGATTTTTCCTGTAATGACCCAACAAGCACAGATCAGGCCTATAGATTGTGACCTTCATGAATTTTACTATCTTGGGAGGGAAATGCAGGGTCCTTTAAACAGAGAGGTCATAACTGGACAGTGTACGGAAAGAAGACATAAATGGCAGAAATACCAAGAACCATGTGGTTTAATATGAAACAAGCCAGAGATGACTATTCCCAAAACAAGGAAGAATTAAAATAACTTGAATAATAAAGAACACAAGCTATATGAGTTAGGTCTCTACACAGCTGGCATACATAAAAATACCTTTGATAAGTGTCCTGGGTAAGTATTTCCTAGGAAACTCATTCATCCTAAAGTCTGGTGACTCTGTTGCTGAAGCAGTTTTATTGTTATAGGTTCTCAGTGGGCATAGAGATGATGATGTCTGCAAAGAGAACAAAACTGGTTTTAAGGAGGACAATTTCCTACATGGGACTTCTGGATAAAATGATAAATTAGAATTTAGATCTGTGCAACCTTGTGAAAGAGAAGGCAGGATAAAAAGCAATACTTTAGAGAAAACTGAATCTCCCTCCCTTGGTATCCACCAGAGTGGATTCCCCTGTCCATCTTGCCTTGCCAACTAGATTTGCCATTATGCAGATCTCATTAGACCACCATACTGTGGAGATTTCATGGGTGCATCTTCCCTATCATGACTAGAATGCATTAATTGGCAGCAGGTATCTTGACCCTCTTGCTCTTACATTCTTTTCCATCATCTCCTCCACAATGTTCCCTGAAACTTGGGTGTATATGGACATATATTTATAAATGTATCTATGTATGTGTAACATTAATAATCAAAAAAGAGGACAAGAAACTGAGAGGGAGTGAGGGACATGGGACAAGCGGTGAGGGACAGAGGAGGATGGAAATACTGCAAAGGCAATACTCGTGTACAAAATTCTTAAAAATAAAGAAATTAAAAAGCAATACTGTATTTCTATGAGATGAATCTAAACAACAATGAAAAAAGCCTAGGTGAGATCTTTTCCACAGAGAAGTATCCAAGAGCAACTGCCAACTGCTATTCAGCCACACCATGCTTCTAACACCAGGCTGATATCACTGTGCTTTCCTGGACAGGAGCATTGCAGGGACAACTAGCAGGACAGAGATTGACCAGGGATCAATAAGCCATGAGTATAGAGGTAGTACACAGTGTGTATGGAGCAGAAGAGTGGTGTGGAAGCCTGAAGTTGAGGCTGTCCCCCAGTTCTCAGGGGTGAATGGCTGGAGAGTGACACCCCCCCACACACTGCTGGGTCTGCAACAACACATGAATGAGAGAAATGTGCTGAACAGCCTTCTCAATAAATGGAAGTAAATCTGGTGTCCAGGAAGGGAGAACCCAGCAGCTACTTAAATGCAAGCAGGTGGCCCTTGCACACCTTCCCTTCATGAATGCATTTGATAGTTAATCTTGGATGTCCTCTCGGATGAATCTGGACTCAAGTAAAATATAAGCCCTGGGCAATTCTGTATTTTCTTGATCATATTATGTGAGGTGGGAATACCCATGCTAAATGTGAGTGACACCTCCTGATGGAAGCTAGATAAAAGGACATCCAAGAAGGAAATTTGATTTTAGCCTGCTTGCCTTCACTCTTGCTGGCAAGTTTATCCATCCTTTTCCTGCAACATTCCTTCACTGATATTTGTGGTGTCACCGCCGGGATTTGTGGTGGGGCCCACTTTGTCCTGGGATGACCCATGTGGAAAATACCCGCAGGAAAGCACACCACGTGTACGCAGGATAAGGTTCAAATGCAGAGAGAGATTTTATTCCAAGATGTCTGCTTAAATATCCATCATGACTCAATTCTCAGGAATGCTAAATCTTTTCATCACTACACTCCACCCCATGGGTGTGGTGTGGCCAAGGAGGTACCATTGGCTTAGAATCCAGCCCATCTTAATTAAGTTTTTCCACCCTTTTAATTTTATTTTTTTAATTTTTCCCGAGAGGCAGAGGAGCCCATGGGTGAGGCTAACAACCCAAAGGAACCTGAGTTTTGAATAGCCAGATGCTCAAGCCTGTTTTGAGAGCTAGGCAGTGGGTGGCAGGTCAGACCTGAAACTTTATTTTCACACTAAGGCCAATTAATATCCAAAAATCCCAACCATGAAGTAAGCTGATTGTCAAACATAAGCAATGAATGTAAGTAACATTCATGTAAAACTAATTTGCAAGTATCTATGTCCAAATTTTGAATAACCCAAGGTTCCCATAGTCCAATTGGAGAAGATTGTATGCACAAGCATGTTGATCAAATTAGAGTCCAGTCTATATTGCTATAGTCTTAAGATTCACCCCAACCTCTCCACAGTCCTTACATTCTACCACACCTCCTCTTCTGCAATTTGTTCCCTAGGCTTTGGGAAAGGGGCACAAGTGGGTGAGAAGCAAAGCAGTCTATTTTCTCTGGAGATGTCATTTTGGACTCTAGACTGTTCGGGTTGTTCCCCTTCATGTATTGACAGCTTATCCAGGGTACCTTTTTAATCCTACTAACAAAGCACAAGTAGTAAGATGTACAGGCACTTAAACAGGCATTTAAACAGTACTAACTATTATGGCAAGCTAAGCTGTGAGCATAGACACAGATGTTTGGATGGTATGCTAATCCACAAACTGTGGTTTCTCTATAAAAGATGACAAGTTCTTACTGTGGGTAATAACATCTCCATAAGCTTATGGCATAAATGAATTATTCCTCCAAAGAGAGAGCTAATAGCCAATTAGATTTGGGATATATATAGACACATGGCTGCCACTGTTGCATAGTACCTCCAGGCAGTTGAGGTGTAGCTGATACTGACAGAGGAGTCTTGCTTGACTCAAGGAGACCAATATTTTGCTGTATTGCTTTAATGGCCTTTGGTAATGCTCTCTGGCATTTCAGAGGCCAACTGTACATTAGCAAGTGACATCTCAAAACATTTTTTCATGCTTACACCAAGTCTTCGACAACAGGGACTTACTGGCTTTCTCCTTGCAGATATCTCATTTTTATAGGCAAAAGGCCTTTATAATTTGCGGGGCTTGGATCCCCTAGCCAACATCATCTTGGCAGAATAATCCATTGCTGATATCAGAGCTCTCCTGTATTAATATATTTTGCTTAGTTTCACAGCTTATAAAGACTTTACTATTATATTTGGCTCTAAATAGAGAATTATCCTTTCACAATTCCTATGTCTATCAGTCAATTAAAGAAGGTAGTTATACCTGTTTATAAGAAATTATCACTAGGCTGGAGAGATGGCCTAGCAGTTAAGAGCACCAACCACTCTTACAGAGGAACCGGGTTTGATCCCCAGCACCCACATGGCGGCTGAGAACCATCCGAAGCTCCAATTCCAGGAGAACTCTAGTTCCAGGGGGAATCCGACACCCTCTTCTGACCTCTGCGGCATTGCACGACATGGGTGCACAAACCTGCATGCAGACAGTACATTCATACATATACAGAAATAAATAAAATTAAAAAAAATTATCACTACAACAGTTGGCTCTAATTTACAGTTAGGGAATGACTTCATTACCATCATGTTTTTCTTTTTCCTATAAAGGGGAGAGGTAGCAAGGTTTCTCAGCATCTGGAAGGTAAACTTCATTAGGACCCATTATAAACAGTTAACCCCAATAGAATTTGGAGAGATACTCAGTGTCTGTGACTCAGGCAGTCTGAGATTCCTCTTTCTTTAATGTTCAGATGGGTCAGCCTCTCTGCTGGCATTTCCCAGTCCATCTTGCACAGCCAAAAGTTGTATATTTTCAGGCATTTAGATTGGCGTTTTTACTTGTGGGAACATACAAATCTCCTCCCATTGTTAGTTTCAAGACCTCAAAATTGAAAATTTATCAAAAGGTTTGGAATACAGAAGGAATATTATACCACCTCCCTCTTTTTGTTTTTTAAATTTTTATGTTTTGACCTGTAGATGCCTAAGTTGTATTACACATACTCGTAACTTTCCACCTGCCCAAGTCCAGGACAGGAATTTCACACCAGCTTCCCGGGTTGGTGGTCTGCAAAGGGAGCCTTTTTCCAAATCAATTGGTCATCCAAATGAAATGCAGGCCTCAACACCAGCTACCCACTGGTCATCTGAACAAAATGCAGGCTTAGCCTGTATGTGTGCAAAAGAATTTTAAAATGGTGGCCGTGAATTCCGCAATGATGTTAACTGGAATTCAGTTTTTTTTATTTTTTAAATTTTTAAATTTTTATACTTTTTATTTTTTATTCCCAAATACCCAAAAACTTATTAACACTAATACAATGAAAACCTGGTTGTATCTTTTAGATGCTGAAAGAGCGTAACCAGGAGGTGGCAGTGTAGATCCATTATTTTAAAATTTTTAATAGATAACCCATAACCTTTGTTGAAATTCATTGTGTTTTGGCTATTTAATGTAAATTTGCGTCTTGAGAAAGAAGGGCCACGTTCCAACTCAGAGGCAATGTTTTTACTGGTATCATGGCTGTTAACATTGAAATATACTTAGAACACAAGTACACACATCCATACACACGTGTGTGTGCACATACATACATACACACATACATACATACATACATAATAAAGAAAGGTTTGTTAGGTTGACCTCTAAGAGAAGAAAGACACATTATTGTTTGATGTTCAATGAGAAACATGAAATTTTTATAATTTGTTAAAGGGTTATTTTTACATAATTAGAATAAATGTCCTAGTAATACATGAAACAGCTGAGATCCATATGCCATCTCTTAGGCCCATTTCCAACCATTTGCCTTTAATGAACTATCTCTAAAGTTTAATATTCTTTCCCTATCCTGTCCCTTCTGGTTAATTACTCCTAAGCTGTCCCTCTGCTAAGCCTAACTGTCCTATGCTATTTACAAATCTAAAGATTGAGGATCCAAAAGTAGACAGGGCAAAGTTGTTTGTAGTTTGGGACCGATCCATCATGTCTTATTATTAAGGACTTTGGAAGAATAATAATTATCCATAATCACAATAATTACAACCATTATTAATTATTATTAATTATCAATAATTAGTATTAACCATTATTAGTCACAACAGTCATTAATAATTATTATGAATAATTGTCAATAATAGCAGCTAACAATTTACCGTTAGACTGAATTTTTATCCATTATTAATAATTATATTCAATAACAATAACAATAACCATTAATAACAATTACTACTAATAATTAACAACAAAGTATCATTAAACTGAATAATATGCATACTATAAACTGAATTAAAAATTGTTAACACTAAGGTCTATAAAACAAACATTTTCTATGAATTGAATCTACTTTGTTTATAGTCAGCTAAATAGATTTAAACCTGTAGGATTATAATGAATTAAAAGTGGGAACTCGCATTCACTCACACATACACACAGCTTGAAGATGTGCTTAAAGAAACATAAAACAGTTTTTCAAAAAATTTCTCATTTAAATCGAACCAAAATATCAATTTATGTTGTTAAAAAGACTTTTACCAAAGATCCTTTAAAAAGATAATTTATCGGAGCAAGTTTGTTTTGTTAGAACTCCAAGGCCTGTAAATTCTGCTAGAAATCCATCTATCTTGTTTCCAAAATGCTGAAATGAAAAGGATGTTACCTAAAATCAAAATTTAGTGGGCATGATTTAGATACCATGTGCTGAGTCTGCAAGCTGGTGTGCATGCACAGCAGGCAGGCTTATGGTTCCAGGCCAGAGCTCAGGCCACGTGTGATGAAAGAAAACCAACCCTTCAGAGAATACTTGAAGCAATTCAAAGGACAGAAGAAAGGAGCAACTATCCCCAGGCACCTAGAAAGAGAAATTAATAAAAGCATAACTGCAGAAGTAGAAACCTAGACCAAAAACTTAAATGGATAATAAGGTGAAAGGAAGCAACAAACATCTATCATTATAACCTTAAATATTAATGAACTAAACTCCCCAATCAAAAGACATAGACTGGGAGATTGGATTAAGAAACAGAACCGATCTATATGCTGTCTACAAGAAATGCATCTTACCTTCAAGGCAAAGTGAAAGGATAGAAAAAAAATATTCCAAGCAAATAGTACCAAAAAGAAAGCAGGTGTTGCTATTTTACTATCAGACAAAATAGACTTCAAAGTAAAAGAAATCAAAAGAGTCAAAGAAGGCCATTACATTTTTATCAAAGGAATAATTCACCATGAGGATTTCACAATTATGAATATATATGCACCAAACTGTGGTGCACCAAACTTTATAAAGACAATTCTCCAGGACCACAAGGCACAGATTAACCCTGGCACACTAATAGTAGGGGACTTCAATACCCCACTGATCCCTTTGGACAGGTCAACCAGACAAAGAATAAACAGAGAGACATCTGAACTAAATGATATGATACACCAAATGGACCTCACAGACATCTACCAAATATTCCACCCTAATTCCAGAGAATACACTTTCTACTCGGCACCCCACAGAACATTCTCCAAAATCGAACACATACTGAGACACAGAAGAAACTTCCACAAATACAAAAAGATTGAAATAATTTCATGCATTCTATCAGACCACAACCCAATAAAGTTCGCTATCCACACCAGGATAAGGCCTGCTATCTACAAGAACACATGGAGAATAAACAACACACTCCTGAATAATGAATGGGTACAAGCATTCCTGGAAATGAATGATGATGATATTACAACACAACAAAACCTATGGGATATTTTAAAAGCAGTCCTAAGAGGTGAGTTTAGAGCTCTGGGTGCCTACACTAGAAAAATAGAAAGAGCACAAGTGAACGATCTAACAGTGCAGCTAAAAACACTTGAGAAAAAAACTAAAATGATCCCTAAACACAACAGACAGGAAGAAATAACAAAAATCAAAGCAGAAATCAATGAAATAGAAACAAAGAAAACAATACGAAAAATCGATGAATCCAAAAGTTGGTTCTTTGAAAGAATAAACAAGATAGACAGACCTCTAGCCCAGTTAACCAAAAGAAAGAAGGAACAACTCCAAATCAATAGAATCCATGATGAAGGGGGAAATATCACAAGAGACAATGAAAATATCCAGAAAATCATATGGGAATACTTAAAAAACCTAGAAAAAATGGTTGAATATCTGAAATCCTGAAAATCACCAAAGCTCAAAGATCCACACAGTCATACGAGAATATTTCAAAAACCTATACTCTACTAAATTTGAAATCATAATGGAAATGAATGAATATCAGAAATCCTGGGAATCACCAAAGCTCAACCAAGAAGAGATCAACAGTTTAAAGAGACCAATAATATATGAAGAAATTGAAGATGTAATAAGAAGCCTCCCAACAAAAAAAAAAAAATTGCAACGCTGCATGCTCTTCTCAGCCATTAAGTTGGTGATCATCTTGGACCTGTTGGAACATACAAAATCCGTTCCTGTAGTTAGTTTTAAGCTTTAGATTGCAATTTTTTTTGACAAAAGTTATCCATATTTATATTATCTTCCTTTTTTTTTTGTTTTTTTTTGACCATGAGTCTCAAAAAGCAGCAGTTGTCTGTATAATACTCTAGAGTTGGAATCCAGGCACAGCTTTCAAGTTCCCCATGCTGGTTTTGGGTTACGTAATGTGAATTAACTTGTGGAAAAACATTCATTTTTGTGATTAATCATCCTGATAGGTGAAAGAGAGTGTTACCATGTCTACTATATGAACAGCAAACATTATAGAGAAGAACATATGATTTATACCAGTCCCCAAAGTAAAGTTTGTATACAGAGAAATATGACAGGCTGAGAGTCGTTCTCCGACTGTGAAGTTTTGGGACCAAGGCTCATTCTAGAGGTCTTCTCTTGTAAAATCGGTAATAACTGCCTTCTTTGGAGTTGGACTAATGACATATAAGACTGTGAGGGGGATTATTCTCTATTCAAACCAATATATGGTCTAAAGCTCCTTAAGCTATGCACTAAGCAAAATATTTAATACAGAGAGTCTACATAGAAACAGTGGATTATTTACTCCGGTGCGATGTGGGCCCGGGGGATCCAAGCCCCCCACAAAAAAGGTATAGGTCTCCTTGCCCCACAACTGGGATGATCTGGCAGGAAGAGAGGCTAAAGGCCTGACTGTTTGAAGAACCTGATAATCATGGGAAAGAATGTATGGAGCTCTCACTTGCAAGCCAGACAGATGGGTCTGGAAATGCCAGGAGAGTGGTACGCAAAGAAGGCCACTACAAAAGCAAATATGAGGTCCGCCTTGAGTCAAGCTAGACTCCTCCGTCAGCACCAGCTTACACCTCATCGGCCTGGAAATGCTAGTCAGCAGTGGCAGCCAAATGTCTTGTATACCCAAATCGCCATTCGGACTATCTACTCCCTCCTTGGAAGAGAATGACCCACGTTGCTGATGCCACAACTTACATCCCCCCCTCTAATGTTATGGCGAATGTTATATAGCCCACAAAGACCCTGTCATACTTAACAGAAAATGAATATGGATAAAATGATTCATTGAGTCACATATCATATGTGTCCTATACCAAAGGTAACCTACCATAACAATGAGTATTGTTTAAATACCTATATATCTAATATTGCATGTATTCTTCATTTGTAGGATTGAAGCATTATATATGATACTGTTTTGAAAGTACTATATATCACTATTGCATGTGCTCATTAGTAAATAGAAAGGTTTGCCTGGACAAAGCTGGCATGCCATGAAAGAAAACAGCCTGAATTCGATTAGAGACCAGACAACACTCCAAGAAAGTGACTGTTTTGTTTCTCATCCACCATGTCCCCTTTTCTTTAAGCCCAGGGAAACTAATCTGCAGAAGAGGGGGATTGTAGAATGTTAAGGGCTACGAGATTGGGGTAGAATAGTGAAGCACTTACAACCAATATAGACTGGACACTCATTTGATCAACTTGATTGAACATACAGCCCCCCCCCCCCCTCTGGATGGTGGGACCACATGCGTGATGTGGGTTGGGGCCAACATGCTCACAAAATGGGTTTTACATGAAGGATGCTTGTACTCACAGATGTATCACCTATTGTAAGCCAAAAAATGAAAACAAAACAAAAAAACAAGAAGAGAGCGAAGAAAAGTTATGGCACCAGTCATGATCTGATGTGGTAGGGTAGGGGTGGGTGAGCGACAGGGAAGGGGATTTCATTGCCTGAACTGAATATGGAAAATGATATATGAAATACCACAAAACATCATCAAAATCATTGTAAGAAAAAATAAAAATAAAAATAGAAAATAAAAAAAAAAAAGCTGTTATACCAGTGGTTATATAAGAGATTAAACTTCTTAACGTCTGCTATAATTTTACAGGTATTAGGGAATGACTTCATGACATCATGTTTTCTGTGTTCATCTGAAAGGCGGTAAGAAATCTCATTGTACTTAAAAATTGCACACCTGGAAGGTAAGGTTGCAATTAGGATCTCATTATAAATGAAGTTTTTACCAAATGGATCCACAGAGATGTTTGATAGTTTGTAGCAGTCTGAGGCTTTCATATCCTTTTAATGTTCCGATGGGGACACTTCTATATGTTCTGGTATTTCTTGGTACATCCTGCAAGATGCAAAGCTGATCGTTTTTCCTCAGCCACTAAGTTGGTTGCCGTTTTGACCCATGGGAACATAACAAATCTTTTCCCATAGTTTTAGTTTAAAATTTAAAAAAATATGACAAAATGTATTTAATATAATAACTCGTTCCCCCGTTTCATATTTGTTGTTATTTTTTTTTGACCCATGACTCAAAAAGGCAGTTGTCCGTACACATACCTGGTAAGCAGATCAGGTGAAATTTCATTAAATTTATGCCAGCTTTTTGGATGACTGTATGTTGTTAAATTTGGGAAGAAGACTTAATTCTTAAGTTAATTATCTTACAGGTAAAAGAGAATATTACCAAAGATGATATAGTAATAACACAAAAATTTATAGAGAACATTTGTATATGTAAATCCACAAAGTTCATTGTTTATACAAATTTAGACAAATGATGGACAATAATTTTATATTTCCATTAACTCTAATGTATTACTGTTTTTTACTTAACACATATTTAAACCAATGTTTGTTTAATAATAGACAATTTTTACTTTACTAAGTCGGAAAATACCTATTTCACGCATTTGTAGATAGAGTTTGAGCAAATTGGATACTTTTAAACTCCACATCAATTAAATT
The DNA here is from genome assembly GCA_009823505.1 of Rhizomys pruinosus. Lineage (NCBI taxonomy): Eukaryota > Metazoa > Chordata > Mammalia > Rodentia > Spalacidae > Rhizomys > Rhizomys pruinosus. The sequence goes on from VZQC01002643.1 coordinate 2,556,079, forward strand.
ACCTTATACAGATAACATAGACCCGTTCCTCTCACCCACCCTCCCCCAACACCAGATTCACACGCAGTTCAGTCTTCTTATGCCGTCTTTTCTGTTGTTCTTTCCAATAGCATCCCTTCCCTCCCCACAAGAAATATTACAACGGGATTTTGACTGGCTAGTCTCCAGGAGATGAGGTGATACCATCAATCGGTTTTTTTTCTGGGACTGTGTTACTTCTTAACCATAATATCTTCTTATTCCATCTATTACCTGCAAAGTCATGATGTGTCTTATTTACTCCGGATAGGAACTCCATTGTGTTACATGTTACCAAATTTTCCCACCAATCATAAGTTGAGGGGACAATTTGGGTTGGTTCCAGCATTCTGCTATGGTGAACAGACGTAATAATATCAGCTGTGTGTATTTATTGTCTTCAGTAAGATGAGTCTTGTGGCTAATATAACCCAGAGAGTGTGTATGACTGGGTCAAATGGCAAGCTTCATTTTGAGCTTCTTCAAGTGTTTTCCCAGCCTGCTTTTCCATAGTGGCTGTAAAGTGTTGTACATCCCACCAGAATGGATGAGTGTTCCCCTTTCCCACAACCTCTCCAGCACTTGTATCATTTTGTTGTTCTATGATCCTGGCCATTTTATCACGTGGATGGAATAAGCTTTTAAAGTGCTTGTGAAATTTGCATTTCCCTAATTATTAGTGACAGTGAACACGTTGTTAAGTTGTTTTTCTCTCAGCCATCCTCGTAAGTCATCCCATGTGAGGTCCTCTATTCGTTTTGCTCCATCTTGTTTAGCGTGATTTTATGTTTATTTTCTACTTTTTTATTTGTTGGCTTGTACTACTCTGGAAATTATGCTTTGTCAAGTTTCATGTGCTTCTTCAGCAGATGGGATTTTCCCTCCCTTCTGTGGGTTTTCTGTCAATTCCTATTAATGCTTGTTCTGGATGTACAGAACGTTTTTGAGTTAATGAGTCCCATATTGCAATTGTCGCTTATTTCTTGTGCATTGCTTTCTGAATCTAGGAAGTCTTTCCTACAGCCTATTTGTCTTAGTAGTCTGCTGCCAAGTGTCTATTCTATACCTCCAGAGTTTTGGTGGTTTCATTGTGAGTCTTTAGATCCATTCTGGATTGTACTTTTGTAAGGGTAGAGGTACTGGTTTTAAAATTGTTCATTAATCTACGGTGGTAATCCAGTTTTGCCAACAATCACTTGTGAAATGCTGTCTTTCGCTCCATTGTGTCTTCTACCGCCCCCTTCGTCAATATGACGTGGTGGCTGAATTTTATGAGCCCTCAGTTTGGATTTCAGTTTTGTGTTCCATTGGTTCAAACTGGTCTGTTTTGTTGTGCCAGTACCAAGTGTTTTTCTGCTCCTGTTTTTTTTTATAGTTTTTTGAAGTCGGGTCTTAGGATCCCCCATGTATTGCTCTTTTGCTCAGGGTTGCTTGGCTATTTGGGGTTTTTTTGTTTTTGCCAATGAATTTATTTTTCCAAGGCCTTGAAGGAAACTACTCTGGGATTTTTAATTGGAATTGCATTGAAATCTGTACAATGAGTTTGGTAAATTGGAATTTTACTATATTTTAACTTTCCAATCCATGAGATCTGGGGAGTTTTCCATCAGTTTGAGTGTCTTTTCAAATTTCTTTTCAGGGGTTTACAATTTTTTTGTGTAGAGATCATTGGATCCTTAGGCTTAGGTTTGTTTCCTAGGTATTTTATTGTGTTTTGAGGCTATTTGTGATTGGANGCCACCCCACAGAACATTCTCCAAAATCGTAAACAAACTGGGACACAGAAGAAACTTCACAAATACAAAAAATGATTGAAATAATTTTATGCATTCTATCAGGCCACAACCCAATAAAAAGTTTTTTTTTCCCGCTACCAACACTAGGATAAGCCTTACTATCTACAGGGACACATGAGAATAAACAACACACTCCTGAATATGAATGGGTAAAAGCATTTCCTGGAAACGAATGACAATTATATTACAACACAACAAAAACCTATGGGATATTTTAAGCAGTCCTAAGAGGTGAGTTAGAGCTCTGGGTTGCCTACACTAGAAAAATATGAAAGAGCCACAACGACGACAACAAGCGCGGACCGAGCGTTAACTGTGCAGCTAAAAACACTTGAGAAAAAAACTAAAATGATCCCTAAACACAACAAGACAGGGAAAGAAATAAACAAAAATCAAAGCAGACATCAATGAAATAGAAACAAAGAAAACAATACGAAAAATCGATGAATCCAAAAAACTGTTGGTCTTTGAAAGAATAAACAAGATAGGACATACCTCTAGCCCGGTTAACCAAAAGAAAGAAAGGCCAACTCAACTCAATAGAATCATGATTGAAGGGGTGAAATATCACAAGACGTACAATGAAAAATATCCAGAAAAATCATATGGAAATACTTTAAAAAACCTAAGAGAAAAGGTTGAATATCTGAAATCCTGAAAAATCACCAAGCTAAAGATCCACACAGGTCTACGAGAAATTTCCAAAAACCCTTTATACTCTACTAAATTTGAACTTCATACTCGGGAAATGAATGAATATCAGAAATCCGAATCCCAAAGCCTCAACCCGAAGAGATCAACCGTTTAAAGAGACCCATAATACCTGAAGACATTGAAGATGTAATAAGAAAGCCTCCAACCAAACAAAAAACATGCTGCCAAGGCCCAAATGGTTTTGCGGCAGAATTCTATAAAATATTCAAAAAGACTCACAACCACTACTACTCAAGTCCATTTAGAAGGTTACAAACCAGAGGGATATATCCCAAATTCCTTCTACCAATCCAGCATCACTCTATACCAAAAACCATGCAAAGATACAACCAAAAAGGAGGACCCATTTCTTTAAATGAATACAGATGCCAAATTTCTAAATAAAATACTTGCAAATTGCATACCGACCCACATCAAAAAAAAAATATCCCTCATGACCACGTTGGATTCATACCCAGACATGCAAGGATGGTTCAATATATGCAAAATCAATAAATATCAAACATACAAATGGACTGAAAGACAAACACCATACAATCATCTCAATTGCCACGGAAAAAGCCTTGGGACAAAATTCCACATCTCTTCATGCTTGTCTAGAGGGAATTGGATTGAGGGATCATTCTTCAATGTTATCAAAGCCGTATACAGGAACCCCACAGCCACTATCATCCTAAATGGGGAATGGAAATGATAGAAGCATTCCCTTACGTAGGAACTTGGCAAGGCTGCCCCCCTCACTACTCCTCTTCATATAGTGCTTGAAACCCTGCTCGAGCAATAGGGCAGAAAAGGAATTAAAAGGAATTCTAATTGGAAAAGATGAAATCAAGCTATCTGTTTTTGCTTGCTGATGATGATCATTTACTTAAGGGCTGCTAAAAAGCTCCACCAGAAAAAGAAAAACTCCTAGAAATGATAAGAGCTTCAGTAAAGTGGCGGATACAAATAATCTAGAAAAATCAGTAGCCTTTCTTTACACCAACAACAAGGCAACTGACGAATGAATACAAGGAGACCTTTCCCACTCACAATAGCCTCAAACACCATAAAATACCTAGGAAACAACCTAACCACGGATAACAAGGATCTCTACAACAAAAAATTTAAACCCCTGACGAGAAGGAAATTGAAGAAGACATCCCAGAAGATGGAAAAAACCTCCCATGCTCATGGACTGGAAAATAAATATCGTAAAAATTTCCATTATCCCCAAACCTTGTACAGATTTAATGCAATTCCAATTAAAATTCCCAAGCGTTTCTTCCAGGCTTGGAAAAAATATCATTTGGAAGAAAAACAAAAAACCCCAAATAGCCAAAGGCAACCCTGAGCCAACAAGAGCAATACAGGGGGGATCTCTTAGCCCCCGACTTCAAAACATATTACAGGGCTGTAGTCATTAAAAACACAGCTTGGTACTGGCCAAAAACAGACCAGTGACCAATGGAAACAAAACTGACGATCCAAACCTGAGGACCATACAATTTCAGCCACCTCATATTTGACACGGGGGCCAGAAAGACACAATGGGGAAAGACAGCATCTTCAGCAAGGATGTTGGCAAAACTGGATATCCACTGTTAGAAGAATGAAATTAAACCCCTAACTCTCACCCTGTACACAATTCAATTCAAGAGATCAAGACCTCAACATGAAACCAAAAACTCTGGCGCGTGAAGAATAGAAACTGGCAGCAACTTACAGGATATAGGCGTAGGAAAGACTTCTAGACAGGCAGATGCCACAGAAATAAGATCGACAATTGACAAGACCTCATTAAACTCAAAGTTTCTGTACATCAAAAGATACAATTAAAGGAAGTCCCCCCCCCCCCCCCCCCCCCCCCCCCCCCCCCCCCCCCCCCCCCCCCCCGTTCTCGCCCCATTCCTTCGACCTCCTCACGCCTCTTGGCGACTCTAGTAGCATACTGACGATTGCATGAATCACATACTGCACAAGGCCCCAATGCTCTTTCGCGGCGCTCTTATCATTGCCTTACTGTCAAACCAAGTAGAAGAACAAATGAATCACTCACAGATGGAGCAAAGAACTGAATAGAGACCTCACAGGGGAGGAATTCGGATGGCTAGAAAACAAACTTAACAAACGTTCAATGTCACTAATAATTAGGAAGCAAAATTAAAAACCACTTTAAAGGCTATCATCTCACTCTGATAACACTGGCCAGGATCAAAGAGAAAACAAAATGATACCAAGTGCTGAGAGGTTTTGTGGGGAAAGGGGAACACTTCATCCATTGCTGGTGGGAATGTAACTTGTACAGCAACTATGGAACGCAGTGTGGAGAACACTTGGAAGACTCAAATGAGCTTGCCATTTGCCCCAGTCATACCACCTCTGGGTATATACCCACAAGACTCATCTTACGACAGAAATACATGCACCGCTATATTTATTACAGCTCTGTTCACAATCGCAAGATGCCTGCGACCACCCAAATGCCCCTCACTGAGAGTGAGTGGAAGAAAATGGTGGAGGTCATAGTACACAAGCGAGTTCTATGCAGCAGTAAATAAGACAACATCATCTATGAAGATCTAACGCTAAGACAATAGGGTACGGATAGAACGAGAATGGTCAATTAGGCCATGTAGACATTAGGCAGCGAGGGACCTATACCTCTGACTGGTATAGTGACTAGGCCATGACAGGGCATTGATCACATGCAGTGCGCCTAGGGTCTGGGATGTCCGACGGTGAGATCGAGACGATTCTGAAATAGAATGCTAGTCGACCGATCGGAGCAGTCCTAAGTCTGGGATTACGCTAGGCAGCATTACTATGAGGACCATGCAAGGGGGAAGTTTGTGAAGAAATGCTACAGTGAGAACTGGCTCGAAGGAAGAGGAGAATAGTAATGTCTGATTGGGCCTAGGAACAGGGTAGTCTAAGTGATTGTGCAGAGAAACAAGCAGAAAGACTGGAATCAGAATCTGATTGAAACTGGTGAGTTGCATGTCTGTAAGTGTGGGATGCGTTGGAGATGACAGCTGGTTCATTTGTTACTCGCTCATGTATTTTTATATTTTTTTTGTATATTTTTTTACTTTTTTTTTGAATGTCGCGATTAATCACAGTAATCACAATATTGCCCACCTACGAACCATCTTCTCTACCACACAATCTAATATAGGCTAATTTTTTTACATTATTTTTACGACTTCGTATAAATGGAATTGTGCTATATTAAGTACAATTCATTGCGCTTACAATGTTTTAAAACAGTAAAATGTGTTAAGTATTGGAAACTATAAATAGTGTGTACCCGCACATTTTGTCTTTTTGAAATTGTCTAAAGAATTTATTAACTTTAGGATTAATGTACACAAATTGTTCTCTATATTTTTCTCTGTTATTCAGTATCATCTTGTAATATTTCTCTTTTTACCTGTAGGATAATACTTAACGAATTAAGTTTGCTTCCCAATATTAAAAAAAAAGTAATAAAAATAGCTTGGAATAAATTTAATGAATTTCAACCTCCGATTCATGCTTTACATGTATGTGTACGACAACTTGCACTTTTGAGGGAACTCTAGTGTCCTCTCCCCCCCCCCCCCCCCCCCCCCCCCCCCCCCCCCCCCCCCCCCCCCCCCCTCCCCCCCTCCCCCCCCTGCCCCCCCCCCCCCCCCTCACACCCCCCCTACCCCCACCCCAAACCCCCCATATCGGAATTGATTTCCACAAATATAGAACTGGCGCTTTCATTAGTATTCCTCCCCTTTTCATGACTTTTTTTTTGGCTAGGCTGATGGGGATTGACCTATGCCCGCCAAGTCCCGTAGATGATTTGTCATTCTCAGGGGTATCTTACAGGATAACGTTCAGGACTCAAGCCCTTCTGTGTGCGCCAATATGAGTTTGTAGAGTGTATCCGCCTGGTTCCGAGGAGTAGCCCTAATGCACTTCGAGTGCTCGAGAAACCTGCAGACAAATGCTGCAGGTAAAGCGGATATAGAGCATGTGGTGACGCAGGTTAGGTAAGGATATCGCGTCATAGGTGCCCATAGCGGTGACAGGCAATAAGGGGGGTGTCTTGACAGTGCTTACAGGAGAGCGGACTAGTATGTGGCAGCGAGCAGAGGAAGTGTGAATTGCATCATCAGCATGACATAGTTAGAAGGGAAGAGGAGCGCTCCAGACGCTGCATTAAGCTATCGACGTAGAGTTGTCAACAGGCCTCTAGATAGGGCATTCTATGAGGCTTAACTAGAAGATAAGCATACGTGTCATATATGAAGTAGTTGCCCTATTGGGCACCGTACTGAACGTTGTACGAATGCGAAGGGGTAATGTGTGCAAGACTATTCATACAGGTGGAAGGATACGTACTGTTTTTTTTATACCCTGTTTTTTTTATTTTATTTTCTTGTTTTGTTTTTTTCTAGGGAGCACCCAAGAAAACATGATGATCGAAGTCATTCCCTAACTGTAAATTAAAGCAACTGTTATAGAGTTAATTTCTTATAAAACTGGTATAACCACTTTCTTTTATTTTTTATTTTTATTTTATTTATTTTTTTACAATTTTTATGATGTTTTTTGTTATTTCATATATCATTTTCCAATTCAGTTCAGGCATATATCCCTTTCCCTTCCCCCCACCCCACCCCTACCCATCCCAGATCATGCACTGTGCCATAACTTTTCTGCATCTTTCTCTGTTTTTTTGTTTTTGTTTTCATTTTTTTTAACATAGGTGATAATCTGTGAGTACAAGCATCCTTCATGTAAAACCAGTTTGTGAGCAGTTGTGCCCAAACCCACACAGCCATGGGTCCCACCATCCAGCCGGGGGGGGGGGCTTGTATGTTCAATCAAGTTGATCAAATGAGTGTGTCCAGTCTTTATTGTTGTAGTTTCACCCATTCACCCCAATCGTAGCCCTTACATTCTACCATGCCCCCTCTTCTGCAGATTTTTCCCTAGGCTTAGAAAAAGGGGCACAGGTGGATGAGAAACAAAACAGTTACTTTCTCTGAGAGTTGCATCTTGGTCTCTAGTCAGTTCTGGTGTTTTCTTTCATGGGCTGCCAGCTTGTCCAGGCTATAACCTTTCAACTCTTCTAATGAAGCACATGCATAGGTATATAGGTACTTAAACAGTATAATATATAGCCTTTCAATCCTACAAATGAAGAACACACAATTAGATATATAGGTATTTAAACAATACTAATTGTTATGGTAGGTTACCTTGTTATAGACACAGATGCTTGGATGGTATGCTAATCCATGAATTACATTTTCTTCTGTTAAGTATGACAGGGTCTTGTGTGGCTATAACTCTCCTAACCATATGAGGATGTAAGCTTGTGGCATCAGCCATGGGTTATTCCTCCAAGGAGAGAGCTAATAGCCAATTAGGTTGGGTATATACAGACATATGGCTGCCACTGCTGCACGCATTTCCAGGCAGATGAGGTGTAGCTGGTGCTGACGGAGGAGTTTGCTTGACTCAAGGAGACCTATATTTTGCTTTAGTGGCCTTTGGTAACACTCTCTGGCATTCCAGAGACCATCTGTTTGCTTGCAAGTGAAGTCTCCATACATCTTTCCCATGTTTATATCAGGTCTTCAACAGCAGGGCCTTATCGCCTCTTTCTGCAGATTCTATCCCAGTTTGGAGGCAAGGAGCCTTTACCTTTTGTGGGGGCTTGGATCCCCGCCAACATCTCCCTGGCAGAATAATCCACTGTTGATGTCAGAGTCCTGTATTTAATATATTTTGCTTAAGTGCATAGCTTAAGGATAATTTAGCATTATATTTGGTTCTGAATAGAGAATAAATCCCTCACAGTTTCTATGTCCATTAGTCAATCAAAGAAGGCAGTTATTACAGATTTTACAAGAGAATTACCTCTATAAGAGCTGGCTTCCAATCTACAGCTGGAGAACGACCTCATCATCCTCATATTTCTCTGTATAACAATTACTTTGGGACTGGTATAAACAAATGTTCTCTATAATTTTGCTGTCATATAGTATGACCTGGTAACACTCTCTTTCACCTATAGGATGATTTAATCTAAAAATGAAGTTTGTTTCCCAAGTTAATCACATACAGTAACCACAAAACAGCATGGGTGAACTTGAAAGCTGTGCCTTGACTCCACCCTATAGTGTATATATAATACAACTGCCTTCTTGAGATCATGGGTCAAAAATAAAAACAAAATAAAAAAGGAGGATATATATAAATATGAAAACTTTTTGTCAAAAAACCTTGCAATCTATCTAAAACTAACTCATGGGAAAGGATTTGTATGTTCCAACAGGCCAGAGTATCCACCAACTTAATGGCTGAGAAAGAAATGCAGCTTTGCAATGAGTAGGAAGTACCAGAAAGTCCCAGCAGAAGGATTGACTCCTCTGGGCATTGAAGGGAAGAAATGCCTCAGATTGCTGCAGACACCAGGCCCCTCTCTGGATCCTACTGGTAACAACGATTTTTAATGAATCCTAATGAAGCTTACCTTCTAGGTGCCACAAAGGATTTAATACAAGAGACTTTCTATAACTACTTCCTTTAATTGACTAATAGACATAGGAACTGTGAAAAATATTATTCTCAATTCGGAGCCAAATATAATACTAAAGTCTTTTTAAGCTGTGCAATTAAGCAAAATATATTAATACAGGAGAGCTCTGATATCAGCAATAGATTATTCTGCCAAGGAGATGTTGGCCAGAGGATCCAAACTCCCCCCAACAAAAGATAAAGGCTTCTTGCCTGTAAACTGGGATACCTGCAAGAAGAGAGGTGGTAAGGCCCTGCTGTCAAAGACCTGACGTAAACATGGGAAAGATGTATTGAGACCACACTTGCAAGTATACAGTTGGTCTCTGGAATGCCAGAGAGTGTTACCAAAGGCCACTAAACCAATAAAGCAAATATTGGTTTCCTTGAGTCAATCAAGACTCCACCGTCAGCATCAGCTACACCTCACCTGTCTGGAAATACTGTGCAGCAGTGGCAGCCATATGCCTGTATATCCCAAATCGAATTGGCTCTTAGCTCTCTCCTTGGAGGAATAATGTTGAGGCCGCAAGCTTACATCCTCTAGTGGTTAGGAGATGTTATAAGCCACAGTAAGACCTTGTCATCTTTTACAGAAAAACTATAATTTATGGATTAGCATACCATCCAAACATCTGTGTCTATACCAACGTAACCTACCATAATAATTAGTACTGTCTAAATGCCTGTATATCTAATTGCTTGTGCTTCATTAGTAGGATTGAAAGGGTATTCCTGGACAAACTGTCAACCCAGGAAAGGAAAACAGCCTGAACTGATCAGAGCCAAAACGACATCTCCAGAGAAAGTAGACTGTTTTTCCCCTCACCCACCTGTGCCTCTTTTCTAAACCTAGGGAACAATCTGTGGAAGAGGGGGCATGGTGGAATGTAAGGGTTGCGATTGGGGTGAATGGTGAAACTACAGCAATATAGACTGGACACTTATTTGATCAACTTGATTATGCATACAAGCCCCTCCAGCTGGATGGTGGGAGCCTTGGGCTGTGTGGGTTTGGGCATAGCTGCTTGCAAATTGGTTTTACATGAAGGATGCTTGTACTCATAACTTATTTTTTTAAAAAATGAAATAAAAAAAGAAGAAAAAATAAAAGAAAGTAGGCAGGAACTGAGGCAGCTGTCCGTTAAGAGGCCCCTTAGCTCCACACCTACCCTGGGCTCAGGCTGGTGTTGCTACTGTGGAGACTGCAAACACATTTTGCTTTGCCAGCTGTTCCCTATTACGAGTCTGTCAAGACGAGGTGCTGGGCAGAGGCTGCAAGCCTGGAGGAGGGAGATCCACCTGCTTCCTGTTACTGATGCTGAGTCCACTGATGCCTCTGGACCACATAGTAAAAAAAATTGTTTCACATCAAAAAAAAAAAAAAAAAAAAAAAAAGGAAAACAACCTCATTACTTTGCTGGAAAATGTGGATGGAACTAGACACATTATGCTAAGTGAAGTAATGCATCCCAGAAAAACAAATGGTGAATGGTTTCCTCATTTTGTGGATGCTACACAAAATTCCCAGTTGAAAGGCAGCTAACAGCATTATGTTATTATTTTCTTTTTATCTGAAGCAACTATGTGTTTTAAATGTAAATCTCTTAATAGTCTCTAGAATTGATCCACCACTTACTTCAGACTCTGTAATTACTGTATATGGGTGAAGTATATATTCATATTTAGATTAATAAAAATTAAAGGAGGAAATGTGAAAAAAATATTGTAATCTATTTTTCCATATAGTGAGTTCTATAAAAATAAATGAATTGAATTATATATTATATATATATATATATAGATATATATATATTCCATTAGTTCTTTCCCTTTAGAGAACCCTGACTAATACAACTCCAAGACATCAGAAAAGAAATTGTAACTGGCAGGTGGGGCAAATCTCAGGCTGGAGAATTCCAGAAGAAAATAGTCTCATGTAGAATTCCCTCTCAGCAAGAAAGACATAGCTACCTAAAACTAAATTCTGAGACTCTCAGCCTTCACCTTTCCTAGAGAGACTGCTATAGAAGAGAACCTGAGAGGAGAAAAGAAACACACTCACCCCCAAGGAGAAAGAAATATTGACTGAGGTTGTATCTCACATTTCATTTTATTTAATTTTTCTTCATTTTCTGTTTACTACTTTTGTACTTTAATTATCTTGTTGTTCAGTTTTAGATTGCTCTCTCCTGAATAGTCTTTTGGGACTAGCCCTTCTTCTCTCTACCTTCTTTATATCATTCTCTCTATAATTTCCATTCTTATAGCCCATATGTTTTATTTTCTTTTTACTCTCTCTTTTCCTTTTACCAGTCCCCTCATATTCCACTGCTTAATTATTAATGCAGTTACTTCTAACTATATATAAGTTTCAATTTTCTTAATCAGTACACTAGTGCCCCTGTCTGAATCTTATCAGAGACAGGAGTGAAGGGCACAAGTGTCTCCTCCTGTAACTTGACTACCACTGCTGTCAAACCATTTGTTTTCGCAGTTGTCTTCAACCCTAAATAGTAGTGCAGAGCATAAATTCAACTGAAGATAAGTCACTAGGAAGACTCATGTCGAATAAAACAGTGGGGGCAGGGGATAAAAGCTAGAGAACTCAGCTTTCGGACAAGGAGTTATTATCATGAAATAGAGAAAATATTGATAATTAAATACCAAATATCCAAGTTTTATAATAAACAAATGGGCTAATAAAATGAATACGCAGTGGAAATACATAATATTCCTATAAATAGAAATTATATATAACATATTTGAATAATTAAACTGTATGTTTGGTGCTTAGAATTTAATTTGTGTGTGCATATACACATGCATGCGTGTGTGTGTGTTTTTGTGTGTGTGTTTAAAGGAATGTAGGTCATGAAACTAGAAGAGGGACAATGCGAAGGAAAGAAGAAATTGTAAGAGAAGTATGAGACAGGGGAGGGATGGAAAGGGTGCTGGTGAAGTGAGGAGCGACGGATAAGAACAGAGAACACATGAAAACACTAGCGGAAGTCATTCCTTTATGTTCTAACTTAAAAATCCTACAGCCTAAAAGAACAGCATTGATGCTGCTACAGTCCTGCATGAAGACTGAGAGGTGTGATGACAGTTTAGTTTTTGGAGGTGACTGCTCAGACCGCTGCTCTTGGGCTCAGTCTAATGAACTACATGGTTCTGTGCCTGCCGTTTTTATAGAAGGCTGCCTTTTTTTTTTTTTTTCTTTATGTGTATGAATGTACTGTCTGCATGCAAGTTTGTGCACCCGTGTCGTGCAATGCCGCGGAGGTCAGAAGAGGGTGTCGGATTCCCCTGGAACTGGAGTTCTCCTGGAATTGGAGTTTCAGACGGCTCTCGGCCGCCATGTGGGTGCTGGGGATCGAACCCGGGTCCTCTGTAAGAGCGGTCGGCGCTCTTAACCGCTAGGCCATCTCTCCAGCCCAGAAGGCTGCCTTGAAGGGACGGAAAGCCTTGAGGAACACTTGTGGGAACTTCCTTGCTCAGCCCAGAAGCCACACTCATACCTTCCACTCATGTTTTATTATCCAGAACATGACCCAGGCATGTCTGTATTTAAGAGGACAGGCAGCACCAGTGTGTTGTCTGCTACAGAGCTCTCTGCCCAGCGCCAAGCTGCCGTTCTACTACACACAGTGCCAGTAATCCCTGGTACTTAAGCTTTGAGAAGCACACTGCCAGCTTCGTCCTTCTACAGAAGAGAAAGCTAATTTCCATTTAATTATTTTCAACACATATGACATGAAAAAAGTCCAACACACATCAAATCATCCCTGCTTAAGACCTTATTTAATCTGCAAGAGTTATTTTTAGGTATTCAGTACAATCCCGTCCTTGGTGGGAACACGTAGGTAGTGGGCAGACCTCTAGACTGAGGAAACCATCAGTCTCAGCTCCACCAGGAACACAGACTACCATAGAAAAACTTAGCCTTGCTGGATCTTGTCTTTTGAAGACATTGATACAACGGTAAATGCTTATGGTTCTATGTAAAGTTAGTTTTGTATAATTCTATGCATTTCTTTTGGAATGTGAGGTTTTGTAGGATTATGTTTCCAAGGTTCTGAACCTGAAGTCTTCCAGGAAGACTAATTGCTTTCCTCTTTTGCCACATCATCTTAAATTCTGATACTAAGCTGAGGTCAGCAGAAACCTTGACCTACATTTTAAGCTGTTGGCACTAATGTAAGATGCACTGTTTTATGAAGGGCTAGAAACTGGAAGATAACATTTGTCTGAGTACTGTCTATATCATAATGCACTTCCAATAATAACTGACCTTACTTGTTCACTTCTTTTGTTTAAGAGAAGTTGAAAATGAAGATAGCAAAAGCCATGTCCACTTAAGAGAAATTGTAAATCTTTTTAAAAATTGTATCAGATACATAAGAACTAAGCTATGTCTTTGGTGTTTGTTGTGTTGAGTTTGTTTGAAGTAACTGTTTCTTCATAGAGCTTCTGAGGCTTGTCCCAAGCACAATAGCTAATCAAGTAGGTGAAACCCAAATGCTGGATTTCAATAGCTTTTATTCTTGTTTCCTCTTGATTTCAAAGACAATCATGATTTTACTTCCTGTCTCTTTTTATACTCTTTTCCTACATCAACAATTTGCTTTCTCATTCTTATGTGCAAGGCACTTTTTAACTGTGAAAAATAAATTTTACAAATAACCATTCCTCACATAATGAGGGACAAAATAGAAAGAGAGGGAGAGAGAGAGAAAGTGAGAGAGAGAGAGAGATAAGAACAAAGAACCAGAGATATTCAGAGACAGAGAGACACAGAGAAAGACATCAAAAGACAGGCAATAGCAACTAATAAATATATGTGTAAGAGAATGAATATTATTTGGAAATGTATGCATGCTGGGTGAAGGCATTACACATTTGCAGTAGAGATAAGAAATTTATATGACTAAAGGGACAGTGAGGGCAGAAACTTCCTCCAAAGCCCAGGGTTCATGCCAAGAATAGCAACAGAAATGGTTAGAAAGATTTCAGTCACATTACTCTGGAAACAGAGATTGTCCTTGGCATTGGAGAGCCACTAAACACGCCCATACAGAGAACTAAAGGGATTAAAGCCTATTTTCATACCAAATATGGGACAAGAGTGTCCAAGATGAATTTGAGTCATGATACATACAATGACCAGAAAAAGAAATTATAAAACAGATGCACCAATGTGTTATGGTGGAATAAGTATGATAGTAATGGTCAGGGAGGGGGCTAAAGGGCAGGGGTTGGAATTATAAAAAATACAATGGTTATAAAGAATGAAAGAAAATCCAAAGTGTCATTAATGGACCCAAGTGGTAGAAGAGTAGAGAAATGTCTTCTAGTCTATCTGGTATTATAAGATCCAAAGTAAAAATTTACCCTCTTGTTTTAACCACTGAGAAACACACCACAACCATATATTAAATCCATAGCTGATCTCAAAATTAGAGTTGGGGTTAGGAGATGAATCTTTTTTTTTTTTAATTTTTTTTTTATTAATTTATTTCCGTATGTGTATGAGTGGACTGTCTGCATGCAAGTTTGTGCACCCGTGTCGTGCAATGCCGCGGAGGTCAGAAGAGGGTCTTGGATTCCCCTGGAATTGGAGTTCTCCTGGAATCGGAGTTTCAGACGGTTCTTGGCCGCCATGTGGGTGCTGGGAATCGAACCCGGGTCCTGTGTAAGAGCGGTCGGCGCTCTTAACCGCTAGGCCATCTCTCCAGCCCCAGGAGATGAATCTTAAAGCCTTAGGAAAGATCTAATTCCATTATCCTAGGACATTCACTAGGGCCTGACAAGGAGCTCCTGAAATGTAAGACAAAAGAGAAAGCCTGAGCTCCTGTATGTAAGACAGATAGGAGAAAACCTGTACAACAAGAGCCTCAACCTAAGTTTAGATTCCTGGTAACAAATATCCCAGAGCCAGAGCTTTCATCTACATGTCAAGCACTGCCCTGATGGCAGCTCTGGGGTTGGAGTCTATTCATCAGCTGCCTATGAAAACAAAGATAGCAACAACTTTTGAAGCAATACAACAGAATGCAGAGTCAGCATAACATAGTATCTACAATGTTCATGATTCAATCCAAATATTTCCAACAGGAAGTCTAGAAAATGTAAACCACAGCCAAGGTAAATCACAATGAAATATTAGCTCTGAGATGACCCAGACAGTAGAATGCTCCGGAATGAGCTGAAGAACAGATGCCATAATTCTGCTTAACAAGATGAAGAAAAATATGCTCCGAAGTAAATATTTACTTCAAATATTTACCTGATGATGAAGAATGGAAATAACAGAGGAAAGAGTCTGTGAGCTTAAAGTAAACCAATAAATTATTTTAATCTGTAAAAGGAGAGAAAGGAGATTAGAAGGGAAGGTGTTCTAGTTTGTTTTCAATTGCTGTGACAAAAGACTCTGGCCAATACCAACTTGGGGAGTAAAGGGTTTATGCATATTAAATCTCCCAGGTCCATCACTGAGGGATCCCAAGTTAGAAACTCAGGGTAGGAACCTAGAGGCAGGCCATGGAGGATGCTGCTTACTGTCTTGCTCCCCTGGCCCACGCTTAGCTTGCTTTCCTGTACAATACAGAAAGATCTGCCCAGGGATAACACCACCCCCACATGGCTGTGGTGTTATCCCACATTATTCAACAATGAAGAAGATGCCCCACAAACAGAGCAACAGGCCAGTCCAATGGATGCAATTCCCCATTTGAGGCTCCCTCAACCTAGGTATGTCAAATTGACACTAAATCTATCTAGCACAGAAAGGATGGGAAGGGAAAAGAAGGATTATACTATGTAAAATACAGCATCAGATATCTGTGGAATCATTACAAACAGCTGTATAGGAAACTGGAGTCCCAGACAGGAAGTTGAGAATGAAGCCGATATCCCCCAAAGCAAAACATAAAATAATTGTAAATATAATTTCAAAGCACAAAAACTGGGGAAACCCATAAATTTACATATCCACGAAACTTAGAGGAGTCCACGCATGATTAATTGGAACAAAGCTATGCCTAAGAATAGCTTAGTCAAGCTGTTGAGAACCAAATTAAGGACATCTTGAAATTAGGGGATCAAGGGACTTTCTACTTTTCAGCAGAGACCACAGAGACAATAAAACAGCATCTTTATTGGAAGAAAATCTCTGTTGATCTAGAATTCTAAACCTAGCAAAAATGAAAGTAAATATCCTTTCATATTTTAAAATAAACGAAAACTCTAAGAAAACTTACTCCCTCACAGATATGTATAAAAATATTAAAATCAGAGCTGGAGAGATGGCCTAGTGGTTAAGAGCGCCAACTGCTCTTGCAGAGGATCCGGGTTTGATCCCCAGCACGCACATGGAGGCTAAGAACCATCGCATTAACTCCAGTTCCAGGGGAATCCGACACCCTCTTCTGACCTCCGCGGCATTGCACAACACAGGTGCACCAACCTACATGCAGACAGAACACTCATACACATAAAAAATAAATAAAATTTAAAAAAATATTAAAATCATAAAATATAAGAATGATTATACAAGAAAGAAATGAAAAAAGTAAACTTTAAGATAACAAATATTACTAAGCATAAAGGAACATTTTATGCAAAAGGAAAGAAGCAATTTATTAGTAATATATAACAACCATAAATTTATATGGGCCTAATAAAAGAGCTTCAAAATATATGGAGTTAAAAAGCAATAGAGTTAACTAGAATCATAAATTATTCTTTAGTTATAAAAGGAGAATCAACTGATAAAAGTTGTAAAGTCAAAGAAAAAATGTAATTGGGGTCAGAAAAATGTACCAAACATTACTACATGCAACTGATTGATATTTATAAAGTGCTGTGTATAGAAAATATTTCTATTAAAGACACAGAACATTATGTATTCTGTGATTCCATTTATACAAAATGCAAGCAAATTAAAAAAAAAAAAAAAGACCCATGATCTCCTGGGACTAGGAGCGATGGAAGAATGTAACACACAGGAGCACAAAGAATCATTTGAGAGTGACCTAAGTCTGTTATATCTTTATTGTAATTTTTTTCTAACTTTGTCTTTTTGAGACAGGGTCTCCCTATAGCCTCAGATGTCCTGGAACTCACTGTGTAGACCAAATTGTCATTTCATGGATGTATGTAACTGTTGTATCTCACTAAACTGTGCACCTAAATGAATGGAGATCACCATTAAAAATTTCTCCCTTTAAGTTGATAAGAAAGACAAATAAATTGAGTATTTTAAATTTGAAAAATATAAGAATAGTATAATCCTATTTTATCTTTTGATAAAATTAAAATTGGTTTCTTTTTGTTATTTTATACATGGGAAATTTCATCAAAAATATTCAAATTCTTATGAGATTACCTAAAAAATGTTCAAACATTTATTGTTACAGTGTTGAGGGATGAAAACATGGTTGGAGTTTAGTTTTCTATTTTTACTATGCCATTAACGTTGCTTTTATTTCACCATGATAATAGCCATCTATCATTTTTGTAAAAATGATAAATTAATTTATAAAGTAAATTAATAATAAGAAAATGAAAACAAATGGCAGAACTTTCTTTCATAAGGCTAAGAGGAAGTAAAAGCAAAAGCAATGATTAATGTGAGGAATATTAGAAAAGGGGAAGAGGGTTATTCCTTTTACAGTTTCTTTTTAGAGAAGAGAACAAGCCACATGTATGTAAAACAGAGCTGAAGAAGAATCCTGTGTTTTGTCCTCATACATTCTGCACTATGCTTTTCTTGGTGGCAGCTAATCAATTATTCCAGCATGCAAATAGATGTAAAGATTTTCCATTAACTCAGGTCAAATGTCCTCTTCACACAAGCCAAAGGCAGCCAATGCCTGTTTCCAAAGAACAGGCAATAATGTTGCCAAATAGATCATTTTAAGATATAACATAAGATTGATATTAAATGTGTTCCATAGATATAGTCTAGTAAATAGTTGAGTCAATACTCAAACAAAGAAAGGGAAGCTTTCCATTTCAGCTAAAGTCACAGCTATCAGCAGCATATCATATCTGGCTCCCTTTTAAGGTATTTAAATTCATAGTGATTTAGTTATAAGGTCATGTTCTTAAAGGACAGAAAGGGCATATAGACAACACATCATTAACCTGCAGACGAGGTTCATACCTCAGTCCACAGCGTGACACCTGTGCATAAACTAAGGAATACACAGCACTTTAAGTTACAGACCATGAGTGAGATTCTGTCTTTCAACCCACCCTTCCTAGAACTGAATTGCAATGTCTAACAATACCTAACTTTTACGAAAATGCATTAGGGATGCTTTGCATTTTTAAAGTATTCTTATCATCTCAGACTTTATCGTTTGATATATGAAAATAATAAATCAGTGATTAGAAATATGAAGTCTGGAGTGGGGTTGGAGGTGGGACTCAGTGGTAGAGTGCTTGCCAAAAAATATAAAGTCTGACCCGGAAGAGATGGGGGAGAATTGAGTAAAATTTTGAGCACCAGGAATAAATAATACCATAAATAGTTTATAGATTTAAATAAGATACTTTTTACTGGAGTTTATCAAGTATTATCAAGAAACTATATATATATACATATATATGTATGTATATATATATATATATATATATATATATATATATATATATATATATATATTGAACTCTCCACAATCTTCATGTGTAGCCAGATGGATCTTGAACTCCTGATCAATCCTCCCACCTCCGCCTCCTGAGAACCAAGAGTACAAATGTACACCACCACACTCAACTTGATTATTTTTAAATCCCCTGTGGATGTTTGTAAATTTGACAAAATTGTTTGTTTCAGAGGCTCTACGCAGCCCCTGTTCTCACACATTCAGTTTCTCCATTGTCAGAATCAACCATGGGAACCCTGTGTTTACCACTTGCAGTGAGCTCACTTTCCATCACTCAGCTCCACAGCTACATTGCATTCAATGTTTGTGTTGTATATCATCTCTATGCTTGTTTACCTCATTAAAGTATAAAATGCAGACTATTACATGCCCAGTTGAAGTCCTTTGGCCCTTTCCACTCCCACTCTTTTTCATTTATTTTTTGGGCATATGCTTACACACCACCGTACACAACACACAGTCACCCATTTCCTTTAGTCTTTGTACAAATAAACATTTAAAGGGTTATGATGTCTGTTAACCTCATGATTTAGAAAATTATTTATTGCATATACATTTATAGTGTAGAGTACTATTATGACCTGTTAAACTTTCTGCCTTTCTCAACTAAATGTGTTCAGAAAGACATTATATATATATATATATATAATTTTATGATTTGCATTTATTCTCATGACATATTTTATCACAAATATATGTTGATAAATCTAAACCTTATTTAAACAACTGTGAAAACGTTCATGAGTTAATCAAATTTGGTTTCTGCTGGTGAATATTTAGGTTCTTTTTGTAATTGTAAATGACACCATAAACAATATCTATTTCTTTTTAAAAAATTTTATTATTTATTTTTGTATGTGTATGAATGTACTGTCTGCATGTAGGTCTGTGCACCCGTGTTGTGCAATGCCACGGAGGTCAGAAGAGGGTATTGGATTCCCCTGGAACTGGAGTTCTCCTGGAATTGGAGCTACAGATGGTTCTTAGCCGCCATGTGGATGCTGGGGATCGAACCCAGGTCCTCTGCAAGAGCAGTCGGTGCTCTTAACCGCTAGGCCATCCCTCCAGCCCAACAATATCTATTTCTAATATATAGATATATTCATGTGACAGAACTCATTACGTGATAAAGGTTTTGAAGTTGAATTTTAATATATATGTATATATGTGGAGAGAGAGAGAGAGAGTCATTTTCTAGTCTTGGCAGGGTATTCTCTAATGAAGTCATACCAATTTAAACTTACCAATAGTTACATTATTAGACTATTAAGTTTTGTCTTTTTTGTGTGTTTTCGAGACAGAGTCTCCCTGTAGCTCCAGCTGTCCTGGAACTCACTCTGTAGACCAGGCTGGCCTTGAACTCACAAAGATCCACTTGCCTCTGCCTCGTGCGTGCTAGGATTAAAGGCGTCTGGCTAAGTTTTGTCTTTCTAATAGGTTGAAAAGTACAGTGTTTTAATTTGTGTTCTCTGGTTACAAATTGGGCTGAACAGCCTTTAGATTTTTAACATATCATATCACATTTATGGATATTTTCCTTTTTATCTTTTATTGAGGTTTTGTGCATGTCATACATCACTTCTCAGTTCGATCCAGACTCATTACCCCCTCCATGGCCCCCTCCCCTCCCAAATTCTTGCAATCTGCCATATATGTCCTCTTTCCCCTTCTGAGTCTTTTCAAAGTTTATCAAAGAAGAAGATTATTTTGGGGGGAGGAAGAACTCTACTGCTTCAGTCAGTTCCCTGTCCCAGTTCTTTCGTTGCTGTTGTTCCCTCCAATCTGTATTGTTTCACCATATGCATTTATGTATGTCACACATGTACTAAAATAATGTCCTCTGAAAGTAAAGTATATGTTATTTCCAAATCATATTTCAGGATCTACATTTTCCCCTTTTAATTTTATATTGCTCTAAAATATGCAAACATATACTCCACCCTTGTACCAAAATTATGAAGTCTGAAAATAGGTAGTAGGTTAATTTTAATCCCACAAAATAGAAATGTAATTATTTGGTAAGACTGTACTGTAAGCATCTTGAAGCTATAGATGAAACATCCTGATTATTTCCTAGAACTGTTGAAGAGTTAATATGTCCACCATCACTGCAATGAAAATAACTACTAAACAGTGGTAGATAATCTTATGTGTCAAAGTTCCATGCCACAGTGTCCAGATGTTTGGATAAGCCTATTTGGATATGCTATCAAAGAATTATTTTAAATGAGATTCTTATTCAAATCAGTACATTTTATTTTTTATTATTTATTTTGTTATTGTTATTAAACTTTTTCTATACATCATTTCTCAATCGAATTTAGATTCACTTCCCTTTCCATGCCCCCTACCGCATCTGATTTCCTGCACTCTGCCATAAATGTCTTGCATCTTTTTCTGAGTCTTTCCAGAGTCTTTTTTCCAGTTCTTTTGTTGTTGCTGTTATCTCTAACTTGTATTGCTTCAGTATATATACATAGTTATTATATAAAATGTATACATACATACACAAATCTGAATTGGAGGATTTTTTTAAGGAAAGCAGTTTATCCTCCATAATGTGAGTAAGGCTCACTGAGTCAGTTAGAAGTCTTAAGACAAAGGAAAGCCCTCCTATGAAAGGAAAACTTCACAGCAGAAGCCACCAATGAGTTGCAATGCCATCCTTTTGCAGGTTCTATACTTTCTAGTGTCTGGCGTGTTGAGCTTATTCCTGAAAATAAATCTGTCTATATATTAATTCACCACATCAGTCCTGCTTCTCTTCAGAACATTTATTAATCCAGTTCTAATGCACAAGGGTTTTTTTTACTCCCTCTGTAACTTAAATTTACATCCCACCCAGCATTATGCATAGCTAATATGAAATGTCAAGTTTTCTGATTTCAGCTTTACTATTTAGGATAATGGTTTAAAGTCAAGTGTATTTTTTTTTTTTGCTCTTTTGATTATCATACTGGATTTCCTGGGGAAGGGGTTGGCATTTTGTTTTGGTTTTGCCTTCCATTCATTGACATTTCATTCAGATAGAGCTCTTATAAAGGCATGTCCCTAGTCAAAAAGGTTTTGTACTCAAAAAGTTTTTGTCAGCCTATCAAATTTACTCATATTATCTTTAATCACCAAATAATTGACAGATGCAATCAACTTTCTGGATATATTCATGATTTTTTTCATTTTCCTGTAAGCTAATATAACAATAAAATACCATGTCATCAGAGAAAACTAACTTCTAATTATTTCATTTGTACTATCAGGTAAACATTGTCCAAGGGGATATTTTTACACCAATAAAGATGGGAATGCAATTATTTTAAGGTTCAGGAAAATTTGTTACAGATTTTTTTTATTTTTAATTATGTGGTTTGTGTGTAGGTTTATAAATGAATGCAACATGCACAAAGGTCAGGAGAAGGTTTTGGATCCCCTAGAGCTGGAGTTACAGGCAGTTGCAAGATGCCTGACATGGGTGTTGGGAATTGAACACCACTCCTCTGTAAGGGCAGCAGTCACTCTTAATCACTAAGGTATATTAGGAAATAGCTTTTGTGGCATTTTGTAAATGACCATATCATTGGCCAGGCGTGGTGGTGCACACCTTTAATCCTAGCACTTGGGAGGCAGAGGCAGGCAGATCTTTTGAGTTCAAGGCGAGCCTGGTCTACAGAGCGAGTTCCAGGACAGCTGGGGCTACAGGGAGACCCTGTCTCGAAAAGACCAAAAAAAAATGACCATATCATTGGGAGTATTTAGAAAAAAATCATGAGTTATATAAACTTTAACTTCATGTCTTTAAAACATAACTTGAAAGGCATATGAATTTCCAAAGAACAATCTCATGGACTGAAAATGGTAACTTGTTATTTTTCTAAATTCCGAAGTAACCAAATCAAGTTTATTCATATTCTTTGTCAATAGCCAATGTCATTCATGGGACAAAATAATTGCTGAAAGCAACAGAAATATTTTTAAACTACCCTCTTCTCATTCACATCTGTTTGATGTTTGAATGAATTTTCATTTTGCTTTAGAAAATGTGCTAAACTGTATGTTAAGCAGGAAAGGTCTGTGTGTGGGTTGTAAGAGAAGAGCTCATAGGAAGACTATCACCAGATTAAATGAAACATGCCACAGTGACCTATGCTGACCTTTTAAATCCATAATGAAAGTCTTTACTAAACATATTCCAAACATAAGCAGTAAACAAATGTGTGTGCCTTATCATTTAAAAATCATCAGGTATTACTCATGGAACTAGCATTAAAATAGATATTTAATTCTTTAAAAATTTTTTATCACATGTGGTTATTTAATGTGTTGCATGGGGTGGAGGCATGCATACCATGTGTAGGTGTAGAGGTCAGAGTATAACTTGCAGAAATAGTTTCCATCATCTGGGTTCTGACATTCAAACTGAGATCATCAGGTTTGGTGGCAGACAGCTTTAAGCTGAGCCATCTTACCCACCTGGTGCTTAATTCTTTTTTTTTATTATTATTTATTTTTGTATATGTATGAATGTATTGTCTGCATGCAGGTCTGTGCACCCGTGTCGTGCAATGCCGCGGAGGTCAGAAGAGGGTCTCAGATTCCCCTGGAACTAGAGTTCTCCTGGAATTGGAGTTACAGACGGTTCTTAGCCACCATGTGGGTGCTGGGGATCGAACCCGGGTCCTCTGCAAGAGCGTCGGTGCTCTTAACCACTAGGCTATCTCTCCAGCCCCCTGGTGCTTAATTCTTAAGGGTCTTCACAGGACTTGGTTGTATTATATTAGAAACTGCCTTTTCATTTTAATATTATCATAGCCATTTTCCTATGTGAAAAAAAATGTAACTATTAAAAAATTTACTGTTAATTGTTGACTTCGTGAAGTAGGAACTATAGATGATATACAGAAAAATCTTTAAAATTTTTATTTATTTATTTATTTATTTATTTATTTATTATTTTGTGTGGGAGAGGTGTTTGCACCATAGGGCATGAATAGAAGTCAACATACAGCTTGCAGGAGTCAGTTGTCTCCTTCCACCATGTGGGTCCCAGGGACTGAATTCAAGTCTTCAGGTGCTTGGGCTAGGTGGCAGGCACCTTTGCACACCGAGTCATGTTGCTGGGCCCAGAAAACTTAAAGTTTATACAACACAAAAATGAAAGAAAAGAGCCGCTGTGTAAATTGTAATCCTATACACTATTATTCTGCAAGAAAGAAATTTGTTTCTCTGAAAACTACTTTAAGGAGCATTCCTTTAAGGAATGTATGCTTAATGCTGGCAGCAGATTCCACTAATCTTTGCCCCTGGGGATAATGTATTTTGTATATAGCAGTTATGAAGGCTTTCTGCCTAGCAGAGATTCTTTCTGTATCATGAATCCGTCCTGCCAGCCATGTTTGTGCCAGAAGTTGATGATTTTCCCAAGTGGACCAGTTCTTACTATCCTGAGAGAGGTCATTGGAAGTAAAACTTTCTTGAAGCTATAGACTGTTGAATGTTTCTTAAAGAAAATCCCTACAGAATGTTTTAGGCCACAAGGATAAATGCAATTATTACCTCTTTTTCACCCCACACATAAAAATCTAGAGGTGGACAGGTCTAGAGATGGTGATAGATGATCATAAGGTGCCTGGTTGTAATTCAAGCACTTGGTTGGATGAGGCAGGAGGATTTCAAGTTAGGGAGAAGATTGTTCTATATACAGAGACGCTGTCTTAAAAAAATAGTAAACAGGGGCTGGAGAGATGGCCTAGCGGTTAAGAGCACTGACCGCTCTTGCAGAGGACCCGGGTTCGATCCCCAGCACCCACATGGCGGCTGAGAACCGTCTGAAGCTCCAATTCCAGGAGAACTCCAGTTCCAGGGGAATCCAAGACCCTCTTCTGACCTCCGCGGCGTTGCACGACATGGGTGCACAGACTTGCATGCAGACAGTACATTCATACACATACA
Organism: Rhizomys pruinosus; assembly: GCA_009823505.1. Classification (NCBI taxonomy): domain Eukaryota; kingdom Metazoa; phylum Chordata; class Mammalia; order Rodentia; family Spalacidae; genus Rhizomys; species Rhizomys pruinosus. The sequence goes on from VZQC01002643.1 coordinate 2,580,770, forward strand.
GAAATAAATAAAATTAATAAAAAAAATAGTAAACAAACAAAAGGAAACAAACAAATAACCAAAGCCCAAGCATGTTTCTCAACTCCAGGTCTCAGAGCTTAGCTGTCCTTGAGAGCTAGCATTTCCCCTCACATCTCACACCTATTCCATACAATATCCTGTCAACCCTATTCTTAAAATATACCTCAAGTCCAGCCAGCCCTCATTACTTCCAAGGCTGACACTCTCTTCTCAGCAACTGCCAACAGCTTCTGATTGGTCCACCAATCAGTGAAAAAAAAATCATCGTGTGATCCTTCCTAATAGCAAGCCAGGACCCACACAGCAGAGGAATTGTTCTAAAGGACAAGAGTGTCTCCTCTGCCTAAAAATGTTCCAAAGGCTTTCCATGATTTTCAAGGCTTTGTGTAATGTCTTCCCACCTATATCTCTGACTTCACCTTTCTCAAATTTCTCCCTAAGTCACCAAATTTGCTTTCTGCTGACACTAGACTTGCCAATCTTGTCCCTTTGCATCTACTTGCACTTGTTATTGAGTTGCCTTTCCCAGTGTTTTGTTGTTGCCACTTTATGATCAGTCATGTCTCAACTTCAATGTTTATTTCTCAGCGTAATCTTCCTTTTCCAACCTTTGCAAAGTAGTTCTTCACTCATCGCTATAAAATACTTGCTCGTTTTGTCTTCTTCATAACACTTACTGACACTTGAAATTATTCTATTATTAATTTATATTTTTATGTGTACAAATGTGTTGTCTGCATGTAAATAAGTGTACCCGTGTCATGCAATACCCACAGAGGTCAGAAGAGGAGGTCAGATCCCCTGTAACTGGAGTTACAGATGATTGTTATCCTCCATATGGGTGCTGAGAATCGGACCTGGGTCTTCTGTAAGAGCAACCAGTGCCCTTGACCACTGAGCCATCTCTCTAGCCCCACCCCCTAATAATTTATATTTATCAATATATAATATATATTAATTTGTATTTATCACTTTCTCTCTATTATCTATGAATTGCTGCATGAAAAATTTTGCCAAACCTATCAGCATAAAATAACAGCAAGCATTTATTATCTCACATAATTTGTGTGTGTGTGTTAGGTACTTGGGATGGCTTAGCTCTGATATTCTGGCTCAGAGTCCCGTGTAAACATGCAGCTAGGAGTCATTCAGGACTGCAGTCTTCTGAAAGCTTGTATTCTAGATAAAGGCATCAGCAGGTTTGTGCTGGCTGTCAGACACAGATCTCTGTTCATTCTCCATTCAGCTGCTGAAATATCCTTACAATATGGCAGCTGGATTCTCCAAGATCAAGTGCTTCAAGAAAAAGCAAGAAAGAAGCCATAATGTGTTCTACTCTTTAGCCTTAGAGGTAACACACAATCATTCTATCAATATCCCAATTTAATGAGAGAAGGATCTAGAAGATATGGATACCAGTTGACAAAAATCACTGGAGGTGCGTGTTGAGTGTGCTGGCTACCACACGCTAGAGATCACAGACCGCACTATGTCCTAAAAGATCTCATTGACCAGGAAAAGTATCTGAAATTCAATGAGTGCTTGATTAGCTGACTACTGTATTGATGGCAAATTTGTGCCTTGATTTTCTGAGTTTGTGTTCTTATACATCTCTGCAAAGTAACTAGAAGCTAATGGAACAGAGTTCTTCCTAGATTTGACACAGCTTAGTCCCACAAGCCTTTGTGTAAGTCACTTCATATCTGTAGTAGTTAATATTTTCACCTATAAAATGATAATAATATCTATCCTCACTCATTTATATATTTATTTTAAGAATTATGTAATACCACTTTAATTCAACTTGGACTCAAGATAGCAGATTCTAGATTCAAATTTTTGGCTTTTAAAGTGTATTGTATTAGTTATAACCTTCCATTACACTTTGACAGAATACATCAGATAAATTAAATAATATAATATTCTTTTAACCCTCAGAATGTCAAGTATCCAAGGCTTAAGCATAAAATAACATGCTGTATTTTGTAGGCACTTAAAATAAATATAAATAATTAGAATACGACATTTAGACAAGGAAAATTATTCTGTTATTGGCAAAAATCACACTGCAAGTCAATCTGTCAATAAAGCATTTGCAAAGTCTTCTGATAGAAGAAATGGTGCAGTCCACGGTTATGCCACACATTACTGGAAAGGGCCCAAAGGACAAGGGCAGGTAGGAATAGCGTTTTCTAGAAAGTCTGATTTTAGTCAATCACGGAGTGGCTACCATGTCACTGGTGCTTACTTTAGCTAATATGTAACACATTGCCAATGGATTCTGAGGTTTCCAACTTGAAATGCTCAGAAAATTCAAGAACGTATGAAGAAAATATTGTTCTTAACCAAGGCCCTAAGAGGGCACCATTGCACTTTTATATAAAGAAAAGAGGGAACAGCCCCCACTACAGGTCACTCTGTTTTATGCATACTATAAATACACACTTGATTTAGAATTCTATGTGGCTTTCTTTCAGGCCCTGTGTATGCTCAGGGACCTTTAGCCAAGAAGAGTCCCCTTCCCCCAAACTTTAAGAAATCTTCAAAGGCCACCAAATTACTCAATGCAACAGACTCTTGCTAAAGCTTCTAGCTCATAAGTTTTCACTTAAAATTATCTCTGCTTTTGCTTTAAAATTTAGTTTTTAAATATATTTAAACAAAACTTTTATCTCTAAAGTGCCAAATTTTTTAAAATTATTTATTTACTTATTTATGTGTAGGAATGTACTGTCTGCATGCAAGTTTGTGCACCCGTGTCGTGCAATGCCGCGGAGGTCAGAAGAGGGTCTCGGATTCCCCTGGAACTGGAGTTCTCCTGGAATTGGAGTTTCAGACGGCTCTCAGCCGCCATGTGGGTGCTGGGGATTGAACCCCAGTCCTCTGCAAGAGCGGTCGGCGCTCTTAACCGCTGAGCCATCTCTCCAGCCCAAAGTGCCAAACTTTTATCCAGCTTAGAATTCAACAGCTAAGTATTAAAGGTGGTGGTGGCAGTATGTGTATTATTAAAGTTGCGCCTTAAAATAACCATACTATGCCTCTTCCAGAGAGACATAAATATGTTTTCAAAAAGCCTATTTGCTTAACGTGTTTGATAAAGAAGTATGTAATTTGACCTTTTACATTTGAATACTTTCTATTGCAATGTTTTTCTTTTTATTGTTATTAAACTTTTTCCATAAGTCATACATCATTTCTCAATCAAAACTAGAGTCTCTTCCCTTTCCATGCCCTCCACCCCACCCTAGTCCCTGCACTCTGCCATACATATCCTTCATCTTTTTTCTGAGTCTTTCCAGAGTTTTTTTCAGGTCTTTTGTTGTTGTTCTCTCCAACTTGTATTGCTACAGTATATATATATATATATACATATATATATATATATACACAAATATATATACACGCATACACATATCACTTGAATTGGAGTGATATGAGTATGTATGTATGTATGCTTTAAGATTTGTTTATTAGAGGCAGGTGGATCTCTGTGAGTTCAAGGTCAGCCTGGTCTACATAGAGAGTTCCAGGACAGCCGAAGCTACAAGAAGACCCTGTCTCAAAAAGACAAAAAAAAAAAATTGTTTATTAAGAATCAAAAGAAATTGAGGTAATATTATCTATCTCATTTGTAAGTCAGTAATGAATGCTTCTTCAGGATCATTTCAAAAATTAAAATGTGCAGCTTTTGCAAAGTAATTAAAATTTAAGATTTCGTTGGTTTTTTTTTTTTTTATCTTTTTTTGAGACAGGGTCTCCCTATAGGCCCAGCTGGCCTGGAACTTACTATATAGACCAGGCCGGCCTTGAACTCATAGAGATCCGCCTGTCTCTGACACCACGCCTGGCCAAAAATTCGAAATTTCTTATTGATTCTTTCAGTTACTAAAAAGATTTCCATTTTGGCAGCTGGAATTCATTTGATCATATAGTGGCCAATATAACTAGTCACTGTACACAGAGAAGACAGACAGACAGACAGACAGACAGACACAAGGACACAGACAGGCAGAAGAATAAATGCCTAGTGGAACTTCGATGTTTTATTCTATAAGAACATCCCATTTTCCATGCTTCTGGGAACTCAGAAACATCTTTCACTGTGTTTAGAATAAAATCTTGGAAGGGAAGTTGAGGAGGATTATGTTACTATTTGAACAAACATCTGTAGCGTAAGACAAAGTGTCATTGATTTGTTTGTAGAGTTTTAACTTTTGAAGTGAAGAGTGAGGATCGTAGTTGGCTTATCTGCCAGGATGCTTACCAGTTGTAGCTGGTTATAAGAAGACATTGAAACATATTAACACAGATCTGCATGTGGGACCCAAAAGCAAACATTAAAAGTTAAAGCAATACAAACAGTGCTACCAACTGTGCTGCATTACACACCCTGTCTGATGTCTAATCTCTCAAAGCCACCTTGAGCCAAGTGCTAAAGCCACCAAGAGTAGTGAATTGAAAATCCAAAGGTATTGGGGAGTTACTTGTGTTACAAAGTAATACATAATACATTTTCTTAGTTGTTCTGTTGTCTGTAAGCAGGGATTTTCCCTAAATACTCCAGCCCTCTTCCTTTCCTTTTATGTCCTTTTAGCCCCTTTCCCCTGGGGAGGAACGTGATTCATCAGATGAGGCATTTAAACTAAAGCGGATATATTTGGCTCTGCTGTGCCTGCCACCATTTTGGGAAGAAGCCCTCTGTTCCTTCATCTTTAAGCCCTGCTTGACAGCTTCGACCACCTGAGCAGAGAAGAGTTGCCTGGCTCCAACATTATAAATAGAACAAGTAAGTTGTTCAAATAAACAATAAAACTAGTAAATAAAACTTTAAATTTGCCAGTATTTTAAATTTCCATCTGTCATTTTTTATCTTACTTGTCAAGACCCCAACCAACAGTGTCCAGCAAACAAATTAACAGAATGTTTTGGCAAGTTTCCATATATCTTTTTATCCCTCAAACAAAGCTTATGATTATAGCTATATATCAAGTTCAAAAAAATATACATACTTAGAGCATAGTTAAGGTCAAGACTTACTCTTGAGACTGTGTTAGCCTCAAAGAGTAGTATAAAGCTTTCTACATTTGGGGGCTGGAGAGATGGCCTAGCACTCTTGTGGAGGACTTGGATTCAATCCCCAGCACCCACATGGTGGCTGAGAACTGTCTTTAACTCCAGTTCCAGGAGAATCCAACACCCTCTTCTGACCTCTGCAGCACTGCACGACAAGGGTGTACAAACCAACATCCAGACAGTACATTCATACACATAAAAAAAACTTTCTCTATTTTAAACAAATCATTAAAACCCATGAAAGTCATTATTTTTTTTCAAATTTGTAAGTATATTGCTTGCCTGTCATAAAAGAAATCCTGTCATATTTTAGTGAGGTTTTTTTTTCCTTACTGAAATGTATCTTGTAGTATTTTCACATAAGTACGTCTCTTCAAGCAAAGATCTCTTGACAACCACACCAATTTTATATAAAATATAAAATATTCTTTTTTTTCTTTTTGGTCTTTTCGAGACAGGGTCTCCCTGTAGCCCCAGCTGTCCTGGAACTCACCTTGTAGACCAGGCTGGCCTTGAACTCACAAAGATCCGCCTGTCTCTGCCTCCCAAGTGCTAGGATTAAAGGCGTGCGCCACCACACCCGGCATAAAATATTCTTATAATTACTTCAAATTGGATTACTAAATGGATCTTTAGAAGTGATGTGATTTTACTTGGCCCAAACATCAATTCAGAGAAAAATTGATATAGATAGCAAAAGAATATTTTTTATTAGCAACAAATAAGGTATACACCAAGATCCATTTATTTTACCCAGGCACCCATTGGTCTTCTTCCTGTCTCTTTCCTTCACTTCACTCCTCACTTTCCCCTACACTGTGAAATCATTTTCAGAAGATCCACTTAGTGACAGCCAGTGTCAGGGTCTCCAGTCTGGGTTAGCTAGAACTTGGTCTAGATTGTGTGCATTTTTGAGAAACTTCCTCAATTCAAACAAGTGAGTGCATGACACTATACTGTATAGTATATATTTCTAGAATTAAGTTGACTTCTGTCGTGAAGGCAGAGAATTATGTATATTTCATTGGGATGAACTCCTTGTAGTTCTATTGAAATAAAGAGAAAATCCATGACCTGAAGGAAAATTTTATATCACTACCGGGTGTGTTTGGGTTAATAGCACCATGTGGATTTATTAATAATTGTACATTTTGCTGGGCATGGTGGCGCACCCCTTTAATCCTAGCACTCAGGAGGCAGAGGCAGGCGGATCTTTGTGAGTTCAAGGCCAGCCTGGTCTACAGAGTGAGTTCCAGGACAGCTAGGATCTCAAAAAGACCCCCCCCAAAAAATAAAAATAAAAATAATTGTACATTTTAGCTTGCAATCAGTCCACAGACTAGCCAGGAATACTTTAGTGTCCATACAGCTGGTGTCCATGTGCATAGTGTGTATGTGTGTGTGTGTGTGTGTTTACGTGTGTGTGTGTGTGTGTGTGTTTATACCAAGGAGTGAATCAGAGTTGCACATGCTCAGTTTCCACCAGGTCTACCTGGGGATCTTAATCCAAGTTCTGTTGCCACAATGATTTTAATTTTCTTAACATTTCAAGATATCAGAAGGAGGGAGACAGATCTACAACTTTTTAAATACTTTGCTGACTTTGGAATTACCATGCACACTAAGAAAACTTCAAAGTTCCTTGTTTCAAAGGTAAATGGACAGGATGTGGCAAGACCCAGCATGAAGTGCAGTGAAAGAAAGAGGAATGAAAAAATAGAAGCTGCTTCCTGGGCTAAGCAGGGAACATAGAAATGAGGTGGTAAAGACGTTTCATCAGAAAATTAAGTGATTTTTAATTTACTTGGACTATAAGGAGAAAAAAATAAGGTTCTCTCAAAACAGCTATTCATTAGGTCTCCTTTGCCAAGATTTCCATTTATATTATGGAAAGAAAATTTACGATGATGGCTTATTTTAAAAGAAGTATTAAAACATTAAAGGAATTGAAAAAGAAGGAAAGCACTGTTTACTGTTGTCGAACACATGGATTTACTGTCAGTGCTCTGAACCACCAACCACTTCTACGCTCAAAGCAGATCAGTTGTCCTGTTGAAAGCACACTATGATTGTTTTTGTAAATTGAATTCAGGACAAAATGGCCATTTTACCCTTGATTGTATATATCAGGCATCTGAATCAGCGTTTGACACCAAGTAGGCAATAAATGTATTTTTTAATAAAAATGAAAGAATTAATAAATATTCCTCTTAATCTTTGAACTCTATATGTCCTTGGGTCTCACTACTTTGTAGATACAAATGACAACATTTAAAATATCAAAAAGAAGTTATAACTACAATGTCTGGTCCCTACAAAAATTTCCCTTAATGTTTAAATTCTCCACATTCTCCCTGGTGTCTGCTGCTTCAAAGTACAATGCTCTGTTAGTCCTACCACCTCCAAGATTCTTCAACCCACATAGAAGAAAAATAGCTCTTTCTTCCCCCTGTTCTTCCTCCCAATTCTGATATTACCCAGTTGTGGGTGTCCTGCTGCAACTCCACACTCGGTGCTCTTCCTTTGCTTTGCCTTGTACTGGCGGATGTGATTTAATAGCTTAGTGTCATATGAGTTAATTGACTCAAATAGGTAATGCAGAGAAAGTGGTGTCTTTGGGTCCCAATTCTTGCTTTTATACCTTGGTGTTAGGAAACCAATTAGCATAAAAATCTGGTCTTGATGGGAAATAAAAGATTTATTTTTAATCTTTAAAAAATATATTATTTCAGGGCTGTGGGGATAGCGCAGTGGTTAAAGGCTGAGGCTGAGAACCACAGAAAAAAATATATTATTTCAAAAAAAAAAAAAAGCCAGGCGTGGTGGTGCACCCCTTTAATCCTAGCACTTGGGAGGTAGAGGCAGGCGGATCTTTTGAGTTCAACACCAGCCTGGTCTACAGAGTGAGTTCCAGGACAGCCAGAGCTACAGGGAGACCCTGTCTTAAAAAGACCTATATATAAACTATATTTATTTATTTATTATTTATTTGTGTGTGTGTGTGTGTGTGTGTGTGTGTGTGTGTGTGTGTGTAGACCATGGGACAACATTCAGCACTGAATGTTGTTTTTGGAGACAGGGTCTTTCATCGACCTGTGGTCTGATTAGGCAATGCAGACTGGCTCTTGTGTATGTGTTTGTTTGTTTGTTTTGAGACATGGTCTCACTGTAGCCAAAGTTAGTCCAGAACTTGCTATATAGTGAGGCTGGCCTGGGTCTCACTGAGATCCATTTGTTTCTGCAGCCCCCTCCCCTTTTTTTCTTTTTAATATGGATTATGTGTACTGAAATCAGGTAATCATTCTTGTGAGGCAAACTGAGTTTTGTTTGTCTGTTATCACTGTATTTAATAATAGCCTGAAGAACTTCCATTTCTAATCTATGAGGTCATCTCTAGGAGATCCTGTACATTTGCCCTTTCCACATATTACAACCATCTTACAACTTTGAAATCTATTCTCAGATACCCTTTGCTCCACAGCTTTGACTTTGCCTTTGGCTCATGGTAACTATAGTTGTTAAGAGACACCACTAAACTTTTCCCATCCCTGTTCCTACCCTCTGTTATGTCGGAAGAAGAGATAGGGATGTGCCAACGGTCTGCTGTAACTGGCTGTCTGATGATGGAGGAAGGTAATGAATCTGTTCTTGCTCTCCCAACAGGAGAGTTCCATAAACATCATGTACCAGTTTCTAAGGGGAGTCGCTCAGCTTCTGCATGCTTGAAACTTTCCTTGGAATCCATAAAGAATCAAGCATGTCTCCTTTTTGGATACACATGGATCTAGGCCTCCACATCCTTCCATGGGTGGAGCATCAGCTTTTCTAACCAGCAGCTGTCAGAACAGCTTTTGACTCTGCCTCTTCCTTTAACTCTTATGTATTTCCTTGTAGAACCATGGCAACTCCTGAGGTTCACTTTGGGTCACTGGATGTTATGAGAACATGCCTCTATTTCTTTCCATGTGTCCTTTGTGATGGTTGCCTCACAATCCACTGATTCAGCTACCCAGTGAGACTTCTTCCTTATGAAAGCAACAGGTGAGATTCAAGCCAGTCTTCATGTTCCCATTTGGCCGTTATATTAGCCAGGGTTTTCTAAAGAAGCAGAACTCATAGAATGAATGTATGATTTATTAGATTGGCTTACATGATATGGTCCAGGTAGTCCAAAAATGGTTTTCACATGCTGGAAAGGATGAGAATGAGGTAGCTGCTCAGTCCAGGAGGCTGGAAGTCTCAGTAGTCCCAACCTTGTATTGAAGGCCTGGAGGATTCCTGGAGAGATTTCAGTCTTGTTTCCCTTCAGAAGCCTGAATATATTGGTTCTAATATCAGTGAAGGAATGTCACAGCAACAAGATAAACAAACAGTAGTGAGAGAGAAAGCAAGCAGGCAAAAAGCACAGGCATCCTGCTCGTATGTCCTTTTATTTGGGCTGCCCTTGGAAGCTACCACCAACATTTACATTGGTTCTTCTTCAAATAATCTAATTAAGAAAGTTTCACAGGAGTGCGCAGGGGCTTACATTTAGTTGAGTCCAGATCCAGTCAACAACCAAGATTAGCCAACACAGCCCTTAGCGGGTTTACATTTAGTTGAGTCCAGATCCCTAGCTACAAAATCTTCTTATTAAGATCCCCTGTGAGCTCTCTCACCTTCTGTCTTGGGGAACACATCAGAATGATTCTGCTACTTCTGTATCCAACAGGCATTTAGTCAAGAATATAATGCCTGCTAACTAGCTGCATCTTGTAATTCACAGTTTTCAGATATCTTTCCCATTTCCCTTCTGTAAAGAAAAGCTATGAAATCATATGATTTCCTGTCATAATACATGTATTTCTGGAAGGCCACTTACCAGTGAAGCACTGCACTTCCCAGCCCGTCTAGTATGTAGGTGGAACCTCACAACTTGTTGTTTTTTTTATCTTTTTGGGTCTTTTTAAGAGGATAGAGTCTCCCTTTAGTCCCAGCTGACTTGGAGCTTGCTCTGTAGATCAGGCCAGATTTGAACTCACAGAGATCCACCTGCCTCTGCCTCCCAAGTGCTGACAACTTATTATTACCATGGAATATAAATGGAGGTGAGTTAATTCCTCTAGACCCAGGGGTTTAAGAAGCTGGTGACTCCCCCCCCCCCCATTCACTCTTCTTTTGGGCATTTGGATTCAAAAGAAAACTCTGACGTGTTAGGGAATGGTCAAAACACAGCAGGCACAGAACTTTAATTGATTCTAAAGATTCTACACACACACACACACACACACACACACACACGCACACACACACTTTATGTAAGCAAGAAATATACTGCTATGTCCAGCCTATTTTGTGTTTTGTTATAGTACCTCAAAGTATTAGAAGAGCTAATCTGTCTGGGAGAAAAAGGCAACATGTTTTGCAGCAGACACTGGCATTTACAAGACCAACTCTTCTGTAAATTTTTAAAATTATTTTTATTTAATCTGTATGAGTGTATTGCCTGCATGCATATAAATGCACCCATGTCATGCAATGCCTGTGGAGGTCAGAAGAGGGCATTGGATCCCATGGAACTGGAGTTACAGATGGTTGTTAGCTGTCATGTGGGTGCTAGGAATTAAAACTTCAGTACTCTACAAGAGTAGCTGGTACTCTTAACTGCCAAGACATCTCTCCAGCCCCTACAAGGCAAATTCTGCAGCTTCAGGCAAGACCTCCGAATAAGTGCCTCTCTCTCTCTCACTCTCTCTCCTCCTCCTCCTCCTCCTCCTCCTCCTCCTCCTCCTCCTCCCACCCCCACTTCTGCTTCTTGAGGCTCTCATTCCCTCCTCCTCCTCCCTCCGTCGCTCCTCCTCCTCTCTCCTCCTCTCCTCCTCCTCTCTCTTTCTCCTGCACTTCCTCTCCTCCTCCTCCTCCTTCCTCCTCCTTGCTCTTCTTCCTTCTTCTTCTTCTTCTCTTCTTTCCTCTCTCCTTTTCTTCTTCTTCTTCTTCTTCTTTCTTCTTCTTCTTCTTCTTCTTCTTCTTCTTCTTTTTCTCCTTCTTCTATACCTCTAGTCTTTATTTTCCTGAGCTTTGATCACAAGCTCACGTCACTGTCGTCCCCACAATCAGCACTGCCCCACAGCTGTATCTGATATGTCAGACACCATTCTGCTTCTATGAAGAATTGTCTCATTTAATCCTCACAATTCCCACCTTACAGAGGACACAAATAAGCTCACGATGTTTTGGATCTGCAAATATATATACTAATATATATATTTATATATATTTTATATATATATATAATATATATTTATATATATTTTATATATAATATATAAAATATATATTTATATATATTTTAAATTAATAATTAAATATATATATATATATGAAGGTGATATTAACAGTATTCAAACTTGGGTAGTTTTCCTTAAAGTTTATGTTTTAAACATCTAAGATACCCAATTTCAAAGTTTTCTTACAGGATTTTGAAAACGGTCCTGTTCAATCCCTAAACCTGGCTGTATGTGTTTCTTTCTCTATAGCTCATGTTTCTCTACCTACATGCAATATTCTCTCCAAAGTCACAGTGGAGAAGCAGGCTTTCTGAAACCATGTGATCCCAGGTGACCATTATGTCCCCTGTTGCTGTTCAATCACATCTATTCTGATCACAACTTGAGTATGTGTCATAGATGCAATTCTGGCCTTACTCTGTACTGATCATTACTCCTCTGAGTAAGGAAATTGTCCTCCTCTTAAAGTTGTTTAAATTCCTTTTCAGAACACACACACATTATTTGATGTCTCTTTCTGTCTCACTGAAAACTTGGCACAAGTGCTTGTAAATTATACAAAAGGCCATGAAAGAGACTGGGTTTGAAGGAAATCCAAATGATGTTTATTTGCTGAGTACTGTTCCAAAATTTACCTCATTCTCACTCTCTGCCTCACCTAGACTCCATCACTGTGTTTGTGCCAAGCTGCATCACGGTGCTCTCTCCAGTTTATTTGGTGAGCTTCTCAAAGGCACATGTGGTCCACGTGCTCTCTGCCTTCTTAGCCCTGTGTTTATGGTGAGCCTCAGTGATTAGTGCCAGCCTTCAATTCTATCATCTTCAACTATACTCTCTCTGGAAATGCAACTTTCCTTTCATGGAAATGCAGCCCCAGGAGCACCCCTTCTCTAGTCAACCCTTCTAAAAATTAAAAGTATTTCTATCGACATGAATTCTAAGCATCTACAGACTCTACAACTATGGCTGAAATTTGCATTTTAGTCATAACAAACAGAAAATTCAGTGTGCATGCCCTTTCTTTTACCATTATTTCACACACTTCTTCTGTATATCAACATTGTCTTTCTGGTTTGTTGTTGAGACAGGGTCTCCACTGTGCAGCACTGGCTACCTTGGAACTCTATATGTAGACCAGGTTGGTTTCAAACTCATAGAAATCTGCCTGCCTTTGCTTCCTAAGTGCTGGGGCTAAAGATAGGAGCCACATTTTCCAACATGTCCTGCTATATTTTATTGTATAGTTTCATGAGATAACATTGCACAGTTAAAAACTAATAAATTTGAGTTGGAATGTACCTTAGTGGTAGAGCACTTGCATAGTATTATGAATCTGTAACTTCAGTCCCTGTGTGCAAAACTGCACTTTTTATTTTATTATATAAATATATATTTGGGATTTGGAGGGAGTCTAACTTTAGTCCACTTTCACCAATGAAAATAAATACTACCACATTTTCTTCCAATACAAATGATAGAGTGGTTGGGATGGCAGAGCTGGTAAAGCTGTTTGCCATTAAGCCTTACAACCCACGTGGTGGAAGGAACCACCCAACTCTCTCAACTTGTCCTCTGACCTCCACATACATACACTGTGGCACACCTACACTCTTAGCCACCCATACAGTAATTAATTAATTTATTTATTTATTTATAATAATGAAATCTGGGGAAAAATAATGAAATCTGGGGACATCACTAATCTGCAGGTATAAATGTGTTTAAAAGGTAGTATGATAACATGACATCTACCAAAACAATCGTAGTAGTTTCCTCCCTAATATCTATTACCTCTCTAGCCATGGGGTTTTTGAGCAAGATTACAGAACCAATTATGAATTCCCTCCTGTGAAGTTAGCCTCAAAACCAATCAGAAAGCAGTTGGTTACATCATCGCAGTCATGGCACTCTTGCTCTAGAGGGTACATCTTGCCTGACAGGTCATTACTGTAGCTCACAGGATTCACAACTGGGTAAGACGGTTGATGGCTTTTCTTCCCCACCAGCTTCCATAGAAGCTTCTGGTACTATGAAGGGTAGCTAGTAGGGAAGAAGTTTCTTGCTGGACCCCTGCTTCATATCTCCATGCCCTATGACCAAAGTGTGTGGCACTGTCAGCAATAGGGTCTTACCATCAAATTCTGGTGGGTTACCAAGAACAATAGCAATAGCCTGTATTGCTCAGGTGCCTCTGGGATCTCTCTAGCTAACATCTTGTAGGAAGACATCCCACACAGGCAGGGATTTGTTTAATAACTCATGGCTTTTTCAGATGAGCATATCCACCCATGGCAAGTACCTCTGTCTTTTAGGTAGATGGGCAGATAGATGATAGATAGATAGATAGATAGATAGATAGATAGATAGATAGATAGATAGATAGAGAGATAGATAGATAGATAGATGATTGATAGATAGATGATAGATAGATAGATAGATAGATAGATAGATAGATAGATAGATACCATATGACTCATCTTTCCTTAGTTTTGGTTATTTCTCCTTTCTTCTCTCCTCCATGTTTAGACTTTCTACCCCATTCCTCTTTCACCTATGATGAGTTCCAGCATCCCCCTCTCTTAAGGCCTATGTCCCACTCTCTCCCTCTTCTGACCAATTTCTATCTTTCTGAAATTTACCAACACTCATTGTTAAACAAATTATCCTAAAAATTCATGCTAATATCCATATATAAGGGAAAATGTGATCTGTTTGTCTTTCTGAACATATGCTATCTCACCTAGTATATTTTCCAGATCTGTCCATTTTCCTGCAAATTTCATTATTTCATTCTTTTTTCACACTGAAGAAAATTCCATTGTGTGTGTATCATATTTTCACTATCCAATCATATTTTCCATATGATTCCATATCCATATCATATTTTCACTATCCATATGATTCCATTTGATTCCATTTTCCATATGATTCCATATCCATATCATATTTTCACTATCCAATCTGTTAGTTAACGGACATCAATGTTGATGCTATGTCTTCATATTGTGAACAGAACTGTAATGAACATGTAAGTACAGACTCTTCTCTATTGTAGGATATAAAGTATTTTGGGTTTACATGTAGGAATGGTATGGGTGGGTGATGTGACAGTTCTATTTTTACCTTTTTGAAGGGACTTCAACACTGATTTCCATAGTGAATGCATAATTTTTCACTCCAATCAACAGTGAATAAGACTGCCTCTTTCCCCACATCTTTGCCAGCATTTTTTCTTCATTTTTTTTCTTGGTAATAACCATTCTGATAGTGGTATGATGAGATTTCACAGTAGTTTTAATCTGTATTTCCATTGGGCTAAGGATATTAAGCATTTTTAAAGTATTTAATATCTGCTTGTGCTACTTCTTTGAGACCTCTTGGTCCATTTATACAGACAGTTTTTATTTTCCTTGTGCTGTTTTTAAGTCTGTTGTATATTCTAGACACTAATCCTCTGTGAGATGAATAGATGAAAAAGATTTTCTTTTTTCACTCAATTAAAAACTTTTCTTGGCAGTGCAAAAAGCTTTTATAACTTCATAAGGCCTCATTTGTTTATTGATGATTTTATTTTCTGAGCAACTGGATCTGTATTTAGAAAGTCCTAGCTGGGCGTGGTGGTGCACGCCTTTAATCCTAGCACTTGGGAGGCAGAGGCAGGTGGATCTTTGTAAGTTCAAGGCCAGCCTGGTCTACAGAGTGAGTTCCAGGACAGCTGGGGCTACAGGGAGACCCTGTCTCGAAAAAGAAAAAAAAAAAAAAAAAAAAGAAAGTCCTTTCCCATGCCTATATATTGAAGTATACTCTTTACTTTGTTCTCCAGGAGTTTCAGTCTAACTTTGATTTCCATTTAAAATTAACTTTGTACAGGGTGAGAGATAAGGATCTAGTCCCACTCATCTCCACGCTGACATCCAGTTTTCACAGTGCCAGCTTTACCGTGATGAGTGACCTTTTTGATGTGTTCTTTAATTTGGTTTGCAAGTATTTTACTGAGAATTTTTGCATCTATGCTCATTAGGGAGACTGATGTGCAATTTTGTGTTGAGTCTTTCCCTTGCTTTTGAATTGGGATGATACTGTCTTTCTAAAGAGTTTGGGAGTATTCCTTCCCTTATTTTGCAGAATTATTTGAGAAGAATTGGAAGTACTTCTTTGAATATCTAGTAGAATTTTGTATGGAATCCATCTGGACTTGGCCCTTTTTTTAAGTCAGGAGAGGTTTAATTACTGCTTCAATTACATAGCTTATTATATATCTTTGCAGATTATTTCATCTTATTTAACATTGATAGGAAAACTGAAACTAGAAATTCATCTATTTCCTTTAGATTTTCTGGTTTAGTGGAATATAAAATTTTCAGGCATGTCCTCCTGATTTTCTGGATTTTGTTGGTATCTGTTGTAATGCCTCTCTTTTCCTATTTAATTTTATTTATTTGTAAATTATTTCCCTTTGTTTTGGTTATGTTTGGCAAAGGGATTGTCACTTATTTTTTTTTCAAAGAAGCAACTCTTTTTCCATTTATTCTTTTTATATTATTTTTCACTTCTCTTTCATTGATTTCTACCTTGATCTTACTTAATTCTCCCTGTCTACTAATTTTGGGTTTGGTTAATTCTGTTTTCCCAATTATATTGGGTTATTTATTTGAGATATCACTGTTTTTTTTTTAATGTAGGAACTTAGAGCTATAAACTTTCCCCTTGGAAGTGCCTTATTTGTATCCCATAGGTTTTACTATGCTTTGTTTTCATTTTCATTCAATTCTAGGAAATTTCAATTTTCTTCTTGATTTCTTAATGACTCATTCATTATTCGATAATGTGTTATTTAAACTCTAATAGGTTGTGCATTTTCTGCAATTTATCTTGCTATTAATTCATAGCCCTATTCCACTGTGATCAGAAAAAATAAAGGAGTTATTTCCATTTTCTTGTATTTGTTGAGACATTTTTGTGTCCTAATATATGATGTATTTAACTAAAAGTTCCATAGGCTGCTGAGAAGAATCTGTATAAGTTGGTGTTTAGGTGGAATGCTGTACAGAATATCTGTTGTTTTGTTTGTCCAGTTGTTCTGCCTAATGGTTAAAGTAGGTTATTGAAGTCATTCATTATTATTCTGTTGGGATTAATCTGTGAATTTATATATAGTGGTATTTTTTTTGGTCTCTTCAAGACAGGGTCTCCCTGTAGTCCTGTCACTCACTCTGTAGACCAGGCTGGTCTTGAACTCACAAAGATCTGCCTGCCTCTGCCTCCCAGGTGCTAGGATTAAAGGCGTGCACCACCACGCCCAGCTAGTAGTATTTATTTTATAAAACTGAGTGAGCCTGTACTTGGTGCATATGTATTTAGAATTGTAATTTCCTCCTGATGGAGGAAAGCCACTCTTATCTATTCTGAAGAGATTTGGTTTGAAGTATATTTTGTTAGCTATATCAATAGTGATACCTACTTGTTTACTGGTTACATTTCCTAGAAATATCTCTATGCTCACAATTTGTAGATTTGGTATTTTGTTCTATTTCAGAGATCCTGCATGTTCTATTTGTGTATGTGTTGATGTGTATGTGTGCGTGTGTGTGTGTGTTTTAAAGAAAATAGTGTCATTTTCTTTAATTGAATGATTCAATTCCTTGACTTATTCTCAAGCCCTGAAGTTCTGTCCTTCACATGATCCATTCTATCAGTGAAGCTCTGCATTGAATTTTTATTAGACCTATTTTTGTTTTTTGCTCATTTGTTTTTGAGATGGGTATCCAACTAGCCTAGAACTTGTTATGTATACCAGAGTAGCCTCTATCTCACTGAGATCCACCTGCCTCTCCTTCCCAGGTGAAGAGATTAAAGGCATATGCCACCACTTCCAGCTCTATTGTATTTTTCATTTCTAATATCACTTTAGCTTGGGTTTACTCAAGTATTTCTATCTCTTCACTGATTTTTTTTTATTTTATTTGTTTTTGTATGTGTATGAATGTACTGTTTGCATGTAGGTTTGTGCAATGCCTTGGAGGTAAGAAGAAGGTGCCAGATTTCCCTGGAACTGGAGTTCTCCTGGAATTGGAGTTACAGACGGTTCTCAGCCACCATGTGGGTGCTGGGGATTGAACCTGGGTCCTCCAGCAGTCGGTGCTCTTAACTGCTAGGCTATCTCTCCAGCCCCCATTGAATTTTATTGTCACATCCTGAATCAACTTCCTTAATTCAACCACATGTTTGTATTGCCTTGGACTGTATTCATGTCCTCTTTGAGTTGTTTGGCCATATTTATAAACACTCCTTTGAACTAAGTGTCTGGATTCTTGTCTAGGACGTTTTCATTGGTGGTCATTACTATGGAATTGGAAAATTTTGAAAGAGACAAGTTGTCATGGTCTAGTGTTTTTGTGCTGAAATCTACCAACTGGCTTTAGATCCTTGGTTAACACATTTGTTGGTGTTTTTTAAATTCAGCTCACTTTTCTACCTTTAGTGGAGATCTTTGCAGTGTTCAGGGAAGACCAGGTTATATAGTAGGCTTGAAGTGGTGTCTTCCTCCTTTTGATTGTTATGCAGGGCACCAGGCTCTATTCCCAGACCTCAGTGGGAGTTGAGTACTGTCTACAACTACAGTCAGTATTCAGAAGTGAAACCATTGTGAAAATAGAGTGTCATTTGACAACAAAACTGTCATTCTTTAAGTACCAGTTGTTTGGGGAAATGAAGGGACACCAGTAAAACCAATAGTTATTGTGGGTTGGATAAAAACATAAAGAGAAAGAAGTCACAACAGAATTAATGATTAATGTCAGGGTGCTAGACAGAAAGCAGAGGATCAAGATGTAAGGGGAGTTATTGTAGGAGCCAAGGAAAATGGTGTGGGGAGCAAGATGGTAGTGCTTTGGTTATGTAGGCTGAAAAGATGACGGAAAAGATATACGCTCAAATCACATAGGACACCCTCATCTCTAATGAGCTTGAGTCTCTGTGACTGTAAACTAGGGTAGCTGTTGAGTTAGAAATGCCACTCTACCAAAGAATCCCTTGAGAGGCCAAAAACTGTGGAGGAAAAGCTTTAATAAAAGAACATTACGTCAAGGAAAAAGTACAGAATACAACACAGAGACAGTGACAGAGACAGATCAATGTGTCGGGCCAAGCACACTCCCATGGGACTGGAGGGCAGCGGCCCCGAGTTCTGATCCTCTCCCACTTTTATTCCCACTTAAGAGATTTCCACTGTGGTTATGGTGACCCTTTTTCTAATTGGTGGGGTCTTGGTGGTTGGAGACCAGGCAGTCTTTCATTGGATCAGTCCACCTGTTCTGCACCCCTTTGTTTGAAACAATGGTTGTGTTTAGCAACGTGAAGTCCCTTGGAGAGTAATGGGCTCCTTAGGGGGTGAGAAGCACTCCTACAGGGCTGGGAAAGTTCATCCTGACCTCAGGTAACTCTGGGAACTAATAACCCAAGGTGGGAGGGAGTAACTATGGGAACCAGACCTGCTTCAACTAGAGAGTTGCTCCTGCATAGTTAACCATTTCCTTTTGATTAACTTCTTTCTGACCTGGTCCTAACATTCCCCCCTTTGAGTTAGGGTCATGAGTCAAATCATGGACTCATCTGTAGTAATGGGTCCAAGGACTATGAGCTGGACTGCAGAGATTCTTTTCTTTACAAAGTTAACTGAGGCATGGCATCTGTGGGCACCTGGTGGGGCAGTCAGCAAACAAGATGGCTACTAAGGCACATTCCTATATAGGCTCTGGGCAGGACCTCAGGTAAGGAAGAGGTCATAAGACTGACAGCCTCTAGGGGAGGTGGACACCTATGTGTGCCTTGAATTCCAGGAAACTCAGCACTAACATTCCAGTCTTTTGATTATAGGGGAATGGGATGCTGTTCTCTCTTTTGTATCTGCTTCAGAGTTGAGGAGGGACGAAGTCTTGAGGGAACAGGTGTCAGGCTGGAGGGTTAGAATCCAGTCTCCCATCTTGGCTGTTCTAGTTGCCAGGTATTTTGGTCCAGATCAATAGTGGCCAGTAGTTAGTGTACAGTTTTTCTGTAACTGAAAAGACAAGCTGGTTAAGTCTTATGTGAGTGTACCAGTGCACAGACTTCACAGTACCAATAAGGGGCCTAGTGGGTGTATTAGTGATTGGAGGGTCCCTGTCTAGAATTTCCAGAGGAAGAGAGGACCTGTACTCTATTTTGAGGAATATGAAAAAAGTATTCTTAATACTCAGGGGTCCAGAATGAGAGCCAGCTTAACCTATTTCTGAGTTATTTTCTGGGCATGGTACAGTAGAACTTTTACCTATCTCTATGGTATTTCTTTGATCATAGTTTCCTGTTGGGGTGTTTAAAACCACACAGTTAGCACAGATAAATTAGTTTTGGTGTTAAGGTTAGTTGAGATTCTGGTCCTTAAGTGTCATTTAAGCCTTATGCCTGGCTCTTTTTACTAGTTTCTTCTATGTGAGGATAAAGTCAGGCCTTGCTTAACCAGAGCTTCCCTTTGAAGAAT
Organism: Rhizomys pruinosus; assembly: GCA_009823505.1. Classification (NCBI taxonomy): domain Eukaryota; kingdom Metazoa; phylum Chordata; class Mammalia; order Rodentia; family Spalacidae; genus Rhizomys; species Rhizomys pruinosus. Next base: position 2,600,645 of record VZQC01002643.1, read on the forward strand.
GAGGAATTTCTCCTCTATACTGACTTTCCTCTTTTGACTGGACACTGGCCAGAAGAATTCCACTTAAGTGAATCTCCAAGACCTCCCTGGCTCAGGATGACTGGTGACTCACTGCCACAGGATATGTACAAAGGTGCCGATGCAGGACCCTACGACTTAAGTTGACCTTAGAGGGTAAGGGCCAAAATATTGTTATTTTAAATCCCTCTTGCCAAATCAGATCAGAGCTTTAAGTATGGTTGTTAAACCTCCAAGAAGGTCAGTTGAATGCTTTCCTAATATAACACATAAATAAAGCTTGAACATTGACTTAAATATTCTTTATAAATTCTTAAATGCTGTTGCAAAACATTCTGACTAATAGTGAAAGCTCATGACAGTAGCCTGAAGGTAGTAACTGCAGCAAAGGCTAAGAAGGGATGCTGTTTACTGGCTTGTGCTGCTGGCTCATGTTTAACCTATTGTATACACTATAGAAATATCTGGCCAAGGATGGCATTGCCCACAATGGTCTCAGGCCAATCCAACGAAGGCAATTATTGAGGTTTCTTAGCTCAGGTGTGTCAAGTTGGCATTAAACCTATCCAGTAAAACAATGTAGTCCAGGAAACAAACCTAAGATAATAAAGAGGCTAAAAACAATACCTTCTAGGACTATCTTAAATGATGGCCACGTTACTTGTCCCCAGCTTTTGAATTATAGCTTTGAGAAGAAAAAGGAGGGGAGGGCATACCTACAGAAGGCAAGAAATTCTTAAATCAAACTCACCAGAATTGGTTTCATTCAGACTCTTCTCATGTGGTCCCCAGAAGTGAAACCTAATTCTTCTTAAAAATATTAAAAGTAATATGTGCCAAGTATAACAGATACATAGCAGAGTTATAGAAGCTAATGTACCAACAGCAACTCATAAATAAATATATAAGAAACTAAAGACTAGGTTTGCAACACATTTCAAGAAAACAAAAGTATGTTTTACTTTAAATGCAAAAAATAGAGTTTATAATCCTTACCAATTATTTTTATCAAATGTTCATTCTATCAATCTACTTCATCCATGGGGTGTTAACACTTTATCATTTTTGCCAACTGTAGCATTTTGTAAGCAAACCAGAATAAATACTTTTATCAAAGATGTAACTAATGATTATTAATTCTTTTTAAAGGACCTAAAGTTTCCCCCAAATTTTATTTCATGCTATTAACCCCATCAGATCTAAAGCACTTGCCAAGCTGCATAAGTTACAGAGTAAATAATTTTGGTTCACAAAAATGTGCAATGTTCTCAAAACTCAACAGTTACCCATTGACATAAATCTCTAAAGCTTAACTTAAAGAGTTGGAAGATAAGTTTCACAGTAATGTATGTTTACCTTTAATATATTATTATGATGTTTATGTCACAATAGTGCTTTTTAGTGTTCACAATTTGTAGCTTCAGTTTATACATACATAACCCAGGAACATAAGGGACAATTCTTACTATTATAAACTATCCCTAAGGGGAAAAAAAATGAATCACCACCCCATAAAGAACTACAATAATGGTATGAATTTAAAACAAATTAACACAACATGGTTTTTCTTTTTTTTTTCTAATTAAATTAGTTTTTATTGATGCTTTGTGCATTTCATACATTTTTTCCAATTCAGTTCAGGCTTATTTCCCTTTCCCTCCCCCCCACCCCCACCCCATCCCAGATCATGCATTCTGCCATAACTGTCCTGCATCTTTCTCTCAGTTTTTTTTTTCATTTTTAGCTATAAGTGATAATCCATGAGTACAAGCATCCTTCATGCAAAACCTATCTGCAGGCTGTTGTGCCCAAACACCTACAGCCCCACCATCCAGTGGGGGGTGACAGGTTGTTTGTTCAATCAAGTTGATCAAATGAGTGTCCAGACTCATTGCTGTAGTTTCACCATTCACCCCAATCGCAGCCCTTACCTTCTTACCACGCCTCCTCTTCTGCAGGGGGTTGTTCCATAGGCTTAGAAAAGGGACAGTGGATGAGAGGTAAAACAGTCCCCTCCCTCTGGAGCGTTGTCTTGGACTCTGTCCAATTCTGGCTGTTTTCCTTTCATGGGTCTACAGTTTGTCTCAGGCATAAACTTTCGATCCTACTAATGAGCAACAAGCAATTAGATATATAGGTATCTTAAGCAGCATTAATAGTTATGTGGTTTACGTTAGCATAGACACATGTTGGAATGTTATCCATGAATTACAAGTTTCTCCCCCTGTTAAATATGACTGGTCTTACTGTGGCTTATAACATCTCCTAACCTGTAGGGATATAAGCTTGTGGCATTCCGCCATGGTTATTTCTCCAAGGAGCGAGACCAATAGCCATTTAGATTTGGGATATACAGGCACATGGCTGACCTCTGCTGCACAGTATTTCCAGGCAGGTGAGGTGTAGCTGGTGCTGACGGGGGGTCTTGCTTGAACTCAGGGAGAGCCCATTATTTGCTTTATGGTTTAGTGGACTTTGGTAACACTCTGCTGGCATGTCCAGAGCGCCATCTGTCCACGCTTGCATTTGGTCTCAATACATCCCTCCCATGTTTAACGTCAGGTCTTCGAGCAAGCAGGGTCTTATTCTCTCTCCTCCTGGAGGTTCCCCAAACTTAGAGCAAGAGAGCCCTTACTTTGTGGGCCTTGGTCCCCTGGCCGCACATCACCGGGCTAGAACATCCAGTGCTGAGTCGAGAGCTCCCTGTATTCATATATTTTGCCTGAGTACATAGCCCTAGACTTTAGTATTATATTTGGTTCTGAACAGAGAGCTACTACGCTCCACAGTTCCATGTCTATTAGTCAATTAAAAGAAAAGCAGTTTTACCGTTTTATAAGAGATTACCTCTTACAATAGTTGTCTCCCATTCTACAGTTAGGAACGACCTCATAATCGTCATATAAAGTCTCTCATATCAGAACTTTCGTGGCACCTAGAAGGTAAGTTTCATTAGGACTCATTATGAACTAGTTGTTACATGTAGGATGCCACAGAAGAGGTTGATGTTTATTGGCATTCTGAGCTTTTCTTCCTTTGATGTTCAGACGGGTCAGCCTTTCCGTTGCCACTTTTGGTAATCTACTCAATGTCAAAACCTGATCTTTTCTTTTCTCAGCTGTTAAGTTGGGGACGTTTTGTCCTGTTGGAACAAACAAAATCTTTTCCCAAGTTGTTTTAAGATTTGAATTGCAAGGGTTTGATGAAAAGGTTTCATGTCTTTCTGTATCCCCCCCCCCCACCCTTTTTTTTTTAGCGTATGAGTCTCCAGAAGACCAGCTGTATTAACATGACCAACGGGTGTGAGTCAGGCACAGATTTCCTACAAATTCACCCGTGTTTGTCTTTCGGGTGACATATAGGATTGAATTGGGAAAGCAAACTTAATTTTTACGTTAAATCATCTAAAGAGAATGCTACAGGTATGATACTGTACAACACAGGGAAATTATGAGAGAATATTTGTATGTTCAATCCCAAAGTTCTGTGCTCATACAGATTTTATGTAAAGAAATGTGGGCAACAGCGAATGATATTCCATTTAATTCATGTGCAATTACCTATTTTATCAGATTTTGTAACCAATGTTGTTTATATGACCCGTTTACTTTTACTAAGTCCTAACAACACCATGTGTCCTGTAGACAGTGTTAGGCGAAACTGGGTTCTGCTGAGCTCATGTCATTTAAATATGTGCTTAATCGAAATATACACCATGTCCCTCTCCACCCTCCCCCTTTCCAATTCACCATTCAGTCCATTTTCGATGCAGTCTTTCTGTTGTTCTTTTTACTATGCATCCCTCTCCAAGAGAAATATTTATAACTGGGTTTTGGTACTAGCATCCACATAACGAGGTGCGGACACCATTTTTCCGTTTGTTTTTCTTTCGGGACTGTTGTTACTCACTTAAATAATGTCTTCCAGCCCCATCACATTACCTGCAAATTTCATGATGCTTGTCCACTCTTTACTGTGCATAGTATTTCCATTGTTTCATGTACCACATTTAAAGTCTACTTATCCAACTGTCAGTTGAAGGGCACCTGGGCTGGTTTCCGCATTTTTGCTTATTGTGAACAGGCTGCAATAAAACATATCTGTGCATGTATAAACAGGATTTGGCAAGTAAATAATTAGTGTCTGTTGGGTATATAGCCCAGAGTGGTATGACTGGGTCATGGAAGGCTCATTTGAGTCTTTAAGGGTTCTCCACACTGCTTTCCACAGTGGCTTTACAAGTTACATCCCACCAGCAATGGATGAGTGTTCCCCTTTCCCCACAACCTCTCCAGCACTTGGTATCATCGTGTTCCTGATCCTAGCCAGTCCGTATGGAGTAAGGTGATATCTAGAGTGGTTTTAATTTGCATTTCCTTAAGTATCAGAGATGTTAAACACTTCTTAAATGTTTTTCAGCCATCTCTAATTCTCCTCTGTAGTCTCTATTTCAGATCTTTGCTCCATCTTATTGAAGTTATTCATTTGTTTTTCTTCTTTGTTTTTTGAGTAGCTTGTAGACTCTGGAAATTAATGCTTGTCAGATGTATCTGCTGTGAAGGTTTCCTCCCACTCTGTGGGTCTTCTCCTTCACTTCCTTTATGTTCCTTTGATGTACAGAAAGCGTTTGAGTTTGCATGAGGTCCACATTGTCAATTGTCGACTTAATTTTGTGCACTGCTGCTGGATATTAGGAATCTTTCCTACAACCTGTGTCTTGCGGTCTCTGCCAACTTCTCTTCTCATTCACCTCAATTTGGGAGTTGTCACGTTGAGGTCCTTTTGGTCCACTGGGGAGGGTGTTTTTGTTTTTTGACTTTGTACAAGGTGAGAGGTGGGGTTTTAATTTCATCCTTCTACAACCTGGTGATCCAGTTTGCCACACAATTGCTGAAGATGCTGTCTTTCCTCCATTGTGTCTTCTTGGCCCCCTTGTCAAATATGAGGTGGCTGAAATTGTATGAGCTCAGGTTTGGATCTTCAGTTTTATTCCATTGGTCAACTGGTCTGTTTTTGTGCCAGTACCAGGCTGTTTTTATGACTATAGCCCTGTAGTATAGTTTGATGTCTGGTATAGCGATCCCCCCTGTATTGCTCTTTTCACTCAGGCACAACATGGTTTTTCATGTGAGCTTTTTTTAAAAATACCAGAATGTGAATTTGGATATTTTATCTAACAGCTACACCTTTATTCACTAAGAAATTGTGCATTAATTTTTAACCATTTTTTACCTTGCCTCAAAAGTTTATTGACTTATGCTTTTTAATGAGTTTTAAACTGTCTTAAGGGGAGGGGTGAAAAACAGTAAAAACTAACAAACAAACAAACCTTCAAAGGGTAGTTTGAACCTCTGAAATCCAAATGATCTATTTAATACTCAGGTCTAAGACAATTTTTTTCTTAAATTTTGAATGACCTTCATTCTACCCTTGAATATCAAACTGATTGGTAGTCACATTGCCATGTATAATTAGAGCATAGCATACTAGCATGTTGAATACAATATTAGTAAGTTCAAAAGACATTTCTTTTCTTGAGACAGGTTTAAACTAGCATTCAGTTTTAAAATCATTAACTAACAAACAGGACAACAGATATATGAAACATTTTTAGTATGTATGGGTAACTCAATATTTATATATGTCCATTTTACCTGAGGCTGCAACAAGGTGTGTTGCACCCACACAGGGATGGACTTAGCATAGACTGTCCACATGTTTCAAAGTACTGAGAATTTCCAGTTGTGGAGAATTTTTAAAAGTGAACAGTACTTCATACACACACTCATACATAAGGTCTTAAAATTTAATTTTGGTGATGGAAGTTTATAAAGGTTGTACTGAGCAGAGGCACAGACATATATTGTTATCATACACAGACAACACACATTGGAGAAAACACCTATCAATGGTCTGATAGATTTCTAATATGCTGTAAGTTTATTACAGAGCTGTTAACAGTATCATCCACATAGATACATATTTATCCACATATTCATATGAGATTTTTATCCTACTGTTTGTATTGAACAGGCTCACATACCTTGCTATCAGACATGTTTTCATTCTTCAGAGATGTCATTTAAAGCATACAGCCCCAATTGCATTCCCAAGGCTGAGGAAGCTAATACAGTTTTCTTACCATGCTGTCATTGATGCTTTACACCTTTAGTTTTAAACTATGAACTTATTGAAATATTTTAATGAGTGATGAAAAACGGAATTATATATCCAGTTTGTACTGAAGGCTAGCCATAACTGAAGTCACAATACAATAATTAAAGATAGTTTCACCAAGGAAGAAGCTAAAGTATAAAGTATCAGGAAACATTCAGTCCTACCAAGGCAGTACAAAACCAAGACAATTAAGCAATGAACAATACCAAAAAACATTTTAGACTGTTTCATTGGAGGGAAGAAATTGCAGTTCACAGGTATCCAGGGGAATCCGTGTGCTACTGTTTATGGCTGTCAAAAGACTGGCTAAGTAGAAGAAAAGAAAACAGACATTTGTTTTAACCATAAGGGTTAAAAACCAGGTCTTCAGAGGTTTGGAAAACAAGTTGAAATGAAACTGAAGTTAGAATACCTGCAACTTTAAAACAGTTTAATTTGGAGATCAAATCCAGTCTTAACAGATAACAAATAAAACCTTTAGTAACCAGTATAGAATTTTTTGTACGAACTTGGGAACCCAGGTTTAAATCAGGTCTTTGAAAAAGTTTAAGAGGCATACCAAAAGTAAACTTAATTTATGTGCACAATACAGAATGAAAGAACTTTGAAATGGCCACTTTTAACAGAAACCAACACAGAAGAACACACATTACACGAATCTCAGACACATGGGAGAACAGTTAACACACAGACAGCTTGCACAGACATATGACTTAATATAATGCGAGATTCTCTTTTTCTTTTTAAAATCTCATAGAATAACTTGATGTCAAGGCACAGAAAGTTCTGTTTTCTGGTCTGCTGCACACCTTGGCTGTGCAGGGCTGTGGAACCATTAATTCTTCATTGTCACACAATCATTACACACAATCATTTAGAGTTTAAGACATTTTTTAGTTAAGTCCATTAAAACACTTTTGTACTCAAAGCCTCCAAATGCTGGGTTGATTTCATTAAATGCCTGCTCCACCTTAACTAACAGTCCTGTTAAGGAGGGCTAGCTGCCTGGCATCTTACTATGATGGATCTTATATTTCTAGGGGAGTGGAGCAGTAACAACTCTAGCTGCTTGGAGCTTGCAGCATGGGCCCTTTGTGTGCATGCTTGGCTGCACAGGAGAGAGGGGAGTAGGGGATTAGAAGAAGTAGGTTGTCCCATGTTAGATTCGAAGTACAGAAGAACAGAAACAAAAGAGGTAATGAGAAAAACACAAAGACCACAAATCAAAGAAACACGGTGAGAACACAGAGGACCCAGAAAGGACTCAGACAGCAGAGGCTGTCTGCCATGACCAGAACTGAAGGGCTGGACCCACTGTCCATGCCCCAAAACTAGGATACTAGACCATCCTGAGTCCAGTATCAGACAAACCTCCTGTTCTTCTACTAGAGAGTCGGGGCATCCTCCTTCTCTCATGCCCGGAGGAACTAGTCACGTCCGACCTTCCTCTAAGGCAGCAGCATTTGCGCCACAGAAACAGAAAACTGAAACCAAAACAGGAGATTATTCTCGGTACCTTTCAAAGTGCTTTGTTCTCCAAGACCGGCAAGACCGGCTGGTGTCCAGAGGCCCCTGGAGGAGGTGGCATATCTCGGTGGAACCTCCAGATGTTGAGTTAGAAATGCCACTCTACCAAAGAATCCCTTGAGAGGCCAAAAACTGTGGAGGAAAAGCTTTAATAAAAGAACAGTTCGTCAAGGAAAAAGTACAGAATACAACACAGAGACAGTGACAGAGATAGATCAATGTGTCGAGGCCAAGCACATTCCCATGGGACTGGAGGGCAGTGGGCCCTGAGGTCCAATCCTCTCCCACTTTTATTCCCAGTTAGGAGATTTCCACTGTGGTTACGGTGACCCTTTCTCTAATTGGTGGGGTCTTGGTGGTTGCAGACCAGGCAGTCTTTCATTGGATCAGTCCACCTGTTCTGCACCCCTTTGTTTGAAACAATGGTTGTGTTTAGGCCCTTGAACAGTAATGGGCTCCTTAGGGGGTGAGAAGTACTCCTACAGGGCTGGGAAAGTTCATCCTGACCTCAGGTAACTCTGGGAACTAATAACTCAAGGTGGAAGGGAGTAACAATGGGAACCAGACCTGCTTCAACTAGAGAGTTGCTTCTGCATGGTTAACCATTTCCTTTTGATTAACTTCTTTCTGACCTGGTCCTAACATAGCCTGTGCTGTTTGAGTGAGGTAAAGGAAATATGATAAGATATGGAAAAAAGAAAATAACAGGCATTCTAAGTACTGTCGGACTGAAAAAGCCTATTGTGTTGACTTTGAGTTGCATCTGTAAATAAGGGTTATAGAAAGAAATAGGAGCTGGGTTGTAAGAATACTCTTAGAATATTGACATACTCCAAAAACATAAATTTTACCAAATCTTACAAACAAAAAAATAAATCTAGTTTTTTTTTTTTTATTATGTGGACAAGCTCACAGAGCCATGTGCTCCTCTGTGGCCTAGGAATATAGCCTTTATCCCTTATCATCCTTCCTTTCCCTTAACCCCCAAACAACTTATGAATGTGGATGTGGATGTTTTGCATCTTCAAGAAAGCACTGACAGATACAGGGGGTGTTCAGGATGTTCATTAGAAACAAAGAAAGTGTGAAGATTATCCCATTTGTGTGCAAACAATAGATGAGATAAAATTGATAACATGATTGATGGTTGTGTGCATAATGGACTAAGTCTAGTTATCAGAAAGGCAAAATTCTTCCTGGTAAGAAAAGGGTTGACTTTTACTTCCCCACTTCATGCTGGCTATACTGTTTCAATTTAAAAATAAAAATACAAAAGTGAACTCCAGATGGATCAAAGACCTTAACGTGAAACCCCAAACTCTGAAGGTGATAGAAGAAAAAGTTGGCAGCAGACTACAAGACATAGGCGTAGGAAAAGACTTCCTAATTCAGACAGCAGCTGCACAAGAATTAAGGTCTACAATTGACAAATGGGACCTCATGAAACTCAAAAGCTTCTGTACATCAAAAGAAACAATCAAGGAAGTGAAGAGAAATCCCACAGAGTGGGAGGAAACCTTCACTGCAGATACATCTGACAAAGCATTGATTTCCAGAATATATAAACTACTCAAAAAACAAAGAAAAAAATAACAAATGACCACTCAATAGTGGAGCAAAGAACTGAACAGAGACTCACAAGTGAGGAATTAGAGATGTCTGAGAAGCACCTTAAGTGTTCAACATCACTAATCATTAAGGAAATGCAATCAAAACCATTAAAGATATCATCTTACTCCCATAAGACTGGCTAGGATCAAGAAAACAAATGAATACAAGTGCTGGAGAGTTGTGGGGAAAGGGGAACACTCATCCACTGCTGGTGGGAATGTAAACTCATATAGTACAAGCAGTGTGGAGAACCTTGAAGACTCAATAACGAGCCACCCCTGACCCAGCCATACCACTCCTAGGCATGTATCCTCAAGACTCACCCCACACAGAGTACATGCATGGCCATATTTAATTGCAGCTCTCTTCACAATAGCAAGGAGCTGGAACCAACCCAAATGTCCTTCAACTGACAAGTGGAAGAGAAAATGTTGTACATCTAACAATGGAGTTCATATGCAGCAGTAAAGAAAGGAACAACATCACAAGCTTTTGCAGGAAAATGGCTGGAGCTAGAGGACATCATGCTGAGTGAAGTAACACAGTCCCAGAAAAACAAACAATGAATGGTATCCCTCATCTGTGGATGCTAGTGCCAATTACCTAGATTGAAGTATTTCTTGTATAGGGACCCCTGAGCTTTGTCCAAAGCAGTTGGGCAAAATGCATATTGGAAACAACAACAACCCAACAGAAAGGACTGCATCAAAGAACTACTGAAACAGTGAACTTCTCCTCAAAACAGTAACTTCCTCATGGAGAATATTGAGAAAGACTGAAAAAAGCATTTTGGCAAATGCATGAGCTCTGGCAGGATGGGGAAATGGGCGGGAACACGAGTCCTAGATTTGTTAAAAAAATAAAAATAATTTTATGTGAAAAAAAAGAAATAAAGGATGACCCCAGCATGGTGGGCACATGCTTTTAATGCTTAGCACTTGGGAGGCAAGAGGCAGGTGGATCTGTCAGTTCAAGACAGCTGTCTACATAGGAGTTCCAGGACAGCTGGGGCTACAGGGAGACCCTGTCTCGAAAAGACAAAAAAAAAAAAAAAAGAAAGAAAGAAATAAAGGAGTGAAAATAATTTTAAAAAATAAAAAACAAAAATAAATAAATAAATAAATAAATAAATAAATAAAAATAAAAGAGCAAGCCCTTGTTTGAGAGTACAGATCTGAGAGAATCCAGAAGGAATAGGTTCTTGGTAGTTCTGGTCTGTTCTTGGCTTTAAAATTGACGCTGTCAGGCTGTTTTTATTCAAGCATCACTAAAATGTAGCATGGCTTAGTAAGCACCACACTGAGGAAAGACTTGGTGTGAGACTTGGACCTGATTTTTGGCTTAACTTTCTCACTTCTTAGGATGACCTGAGATCAGGGCCTAAATCTTGGTGTACTTCCAAACTTCAAACAGTGAACAGGAAGTGGGACTGAAGTATGGGGGTGCTTCCTACCTCATTTGACAACTGGAAATTGAGCTGTTACATGGGCATGTTTATTATATGGACAAGCTCACAGAGCCACATGCTCCTTTGTGGCCTGGGAATATAGCCTTTATCCCTTCTCATGTGCAAATTTTGAGACCCAAAATGTACTTGTAAAAGTAATGCTGATGGCATTGGATCATGAAAGCCAAAGGTGCAAAAAAAGGAACTCATAATGCATCCAGAATCCCAAAGAGTGAGGGGTTAGTCAAGACAGAATACCTAAAGAAATGTATCAGTAGCAACTTGAACGTAGGGCCTGTAACTTAAAGGAACCATGATAGCAGCCACTTAACAAATATAAGCAATCACAGAAAAGAAGACTCTATTTGCATAATAATAAGCTGAATGTGATTAAAAAAAACCTAAAAGCTCCTTAAACCTAATGATCAATGTAAATATTTTATCACATCTAAGATAACATCTCAGGCATGATGCACTTGAAAGTTAGAAGGTTAAGATGTGAAGTGAATTACAAACAAAATCCAAGAAATACAGTAAATCAAATTATTTTAGATGTAATTCACAATACTAGACTTTTTATTATGTCACAGTAATTGAAAATGTGAAAATATGTAGTACATTCACCAGCTATGTATGTCTACAGAATATCTTACAAGTCCTACCTAATGTCTCTAAATATGGAGAATTAAAGACTTGTATAGACCATTTTTTTCCCAGAATGAAATCGTTCTATAGTCCAGAAAAAGTGTACCTATTGTAGAATAAGCTATGTTGTAATGATCACAAATTGGCCGTCAAATCTCTGTCTGATACCTACTGAGCTTTCCTGTTAGCTCATAGCAGTTTAGTGCCTGCTAGAAAATGTACTTGAGGCTACACCACTTGAAGGCCCTGGATTCCCAGGCTACTGGGGCAGGTAAGAGAGACAGGGAGGTAGACTAAGCAGCCTCATCCTGAAGTTAAACCTGTCCCCCTCAGTCAATGAAGTAGTTACCTGCAAGGGAAGCTGTCTGCTGGCTTGAATCAAAACGGACGCCTTGGTTAGCATAGTTAACCTAAAGGCTTTCCATGGTTAGAAACCCTTCTAAATACTACATGATTTCCCATACATTTTCATTAGTAGCAAACTAATAGTCTTCTTGATTGACATCTGTTCTCCATTGTCCACACTCTTTGATTCATCTCTTGAAAACAGAGTAGCACCTTCTCACAGTGCTCTTAACTGCTAAGCCATCTCTCCAGCCCCTCTTTTTTCATCTTTATTGGAAGATATTCTTTGTCTTGCAACTGACATTAAGGACTCGAGGAGGAAACAACTGTGAAGTAAAATTAGAGCAGATTTTTGTCTATAATATTTTATTTGAAGTGAGGTGAAAATGAGCTAATAAAAGAATTTAGTTGCTGACCTTAATATGTAAGCAAACCACATAAATCAATGATAAAAAGATCACAGGCCTCAGCACTTGGAAAAAGGCCAGGAAATGGAAACTTTAACAGCAGAGAATCAAGAGAACTTCAGAAGCCCTACCACAGTAAGACCTGAAAGCCACAAGCTTCCCAACCCTGAAACTGCTTCAAATGTTCCTTACTCTTTTTCTAGTCTGTTAGAAAACAGTGTTCCTAATTTTTAACAAACATGCAGCAATTTTGTGCATCCAAATGGCCAGTGTTTCTGTTGGAGCAGTCATCTTTAGAGGCTGTGGGTTAATTTGATTGTTATTACTATTGTCCAAATATTTCAAGAACTCTTATTTTTAAATTACCTTCAATGTCAGTATCATATTCTTTGTACTGCTGACAAATGACCTAAAAAGAATTGAATTGAAGGTATCAAATATCACTCAAAGTTAAAATTGTTCCCTAAAGCAAGTTACTGAGATAATAAATATTACTTTGAATCTTCAATTGTACATAAATTATGTCTCATTATATAGAATGAATATAATTTTATTTTAATTTCACACAGTTAATTTCACAGCAAAGACAGACAGCATTAATGCTATTGATGGGTGTCAGCAGAGACTTCATGAAGTCTACTATGCTACTTCCAATGCCATTTTTAAAATACTCATTCTTTCAAACACAAATATTCTATGTGCACATTCTAATCAAATAACCTCATATGTTATGTTTATTAAACCTCCCACACTTTTTAAAAATCTTGCTATTATGTGTTTTCGCTATCTCTCAAATACTTATGTACCCAGAATAAAGATCACATTTTCCTATGCAACTAGCATCAAAAGATACTTGGAAAAATATAAAATGATAATTGAAAAAGTATGATAATTGGCATATGATTTGAATATGTGTGAGATGAGAGGGAAAAGCTATGGATTTTGTAGTCCTTATCTATGTCAGGTACTCTGCTTAACTGATACCTGAAGAAAATAGGCAAAAAAGCCAGGTCACATGTACGGTGATAAACCTCATCTCTCACCAGTGAGGGGGAGCATTCTTTAACCAGACCTGGACAGACTTCCTGGACTCCCTAAAGATTGTCTCAAATCCTGCACCAAAAGCAGCTCCTGCTTGGGAAACCCCCAAGAAAGACTTTCTTCTCTGCCTTGGCTGCTGCTAAATCTCAGACTAAGTGTCTGCTGGTGGCCAGTGGATAGGAGAGAAGTCACTGTACGCACACAGAAGTAGCAAGAGGAAGTTCCACCTCTTCCTTCCCTAATTTGTGATTTGAGGAAAGCCAAGATTATCTCAGAACCCTGACTTCTGGGATTATGTATATAAATCTTACTGTTATAGATGAGTAATACCCCAGAGTGTGAACACATCATAACTTGTTCAATTACCTAGTTTGTTTCCAGATTCTTGACACCTTAAAATTTTATAATAAACTCTGTAGTACATATGTGTTTGTGGACTGACTCAAATATCCAGAGATGATATTTGTAAATTGAAGTATTGTAGTGTCTTAAATTGTAATCCCTATTGCCAAGCTACCTTCGAAAAAGATCAGAGCAGCTCTCCCCCCGTGTCACGTGGAGGACAGATTTCAGCCATGTTGATGGGTGCTGCCTATTTCTGTTGTTGTTTCTTTTTCTCATTTGTGTGTATGTGTGTACTGTGTGCACATGCATATGTGTGTTTGCTTGTGGAGGCCTGAGGTTGACATTGGGTGTCTTCCTTGATTGCTGTCCACTTTATTTGCTAAGTTAGGGTCCCTTGCTGAACACAGAGCTGATGGATTCACCTAGTGTCAGGAGGCAGCACCAGGGATTCCCTGTCTCAGCTTTGACAGCGCTGAGATTACAAGTGGCCGCCACATTTACATGGCTCCCATAGCTTTTACATGGGTTTGGGGGATTAGAACTCCAGTCTTCATCCTTGACTGCAAACACTTTATGAACTGAGCCATCGCCCCAGCTCCATATTTTTTCTTTTAGTATGTTTGTGCTTATTTATGGATGAAAAATTCCATGTAATTTTTATAAAAGTTTGCACCTTGCCTTTCCTTTATTCACTGGCGAAAAATGGAATATTTGTTGCCCATTTTCTTTTATTTATTTTCAACTTTGTTTATTTTAGTAGCCATGTGCCTACTTGGAATATAACTGATCAGATTTCTTTTTTTCTTAGTGCTGTGGATCAAGCCTAGAGCTTTATACAGGCTAAGCAAATGATATACCACAGAGCTATACCCTCAGGCCCTTTTATCAGCTCTCTGATAAAATATATTTTATTGCATGTATTTTTCCTGATCCATTGTTCTGTATAAAGTATATAGCTAAACTAGTCTATTCATATTAGTACAGTTAAATATAATCATATATTCTAAGATTCTGGTTTAATGTCTCTGTTCAAAAAGCACACAAATATTCTTATGTATGTTCTATTTTTATTTAATTTTTACTTATTTTTTATATTAAAATGTTTTTAAGGACACATTCAAGGAGGAACCACTGGAAGCTAAGTAGCCCTTTAATTTCCAGGAATTTCAACCCCATTTTATAGCTGTCTGTTCCTTACAAACCCTCTTCTGCTCATAAGAATATCCATCCTAAGTATTTCCAATATATTAAAAAATAATAAAATAAGTTTCTTTTAAAATAGTGAATAAAAAATCTGCCTTTACTCCAATTAAATAAAATAAATTGGTTGCAACAAGCCTCCTTCCCTGTCACCTGTGTGTCAGGTGTGGAGTGAGGCCACATCAGCTGGGATCCACAGTGGCAGATATGCAGCACCAAGTATCCCACAGGCACTTCTAGCCTTAGTGAAAAGAGCTACTTCTCAACCAAAGTCCTACAGAGGTTAGAGAAATAAACTTTGTATTAAGAGAACAATTTTTCTTTGTTATCATTATTTAAAATTCAGCACTAGGAAGAAAATTGTGAAAGAATGCTGTATGGAAGGGCTGTCTTTTTGTTCCCTTGTGGTGAAAAAAAAATTGAAATCTAATTTTCACTTCCTCCTACCCTGGCCCCTGGGTTTGTACATGAGTTAGAGGAAGGAAATGTTCAGGGGAGAAATGGGTTTCCTAAGGTTTTTACAACTAAATGACTTAGGGGACTGCATTTTTCTTTTGCTAAAATAACAACTGCTAACGGATATTTATATAAAGAGTTAGGTCAAACCTAAGAACTTAAGAGTTTATTTTTAGGTTTCTGTTTGGCCAAGGGGGAAATATGGTAAATGAACCTTGTGTTCTTAAATGGGCATGCAGCTGGACTTAAAATATTTCAGAGAGCTGACAGGCGGCACTTAAAAAACTCAGCTTTATTAGGCATTATTAGAAAGCCCAAACAATTATGGCATTACTTCTATTTGTTTGAGGTTTTCCCTCCTTTAGTTTTTCAAGCTTACTTTCACTTTTAGTACTCATAGACTCTACATTTGTGGTGATAATAAAAATAAAAAACAAGCTTATTCATAAGAAATAGATTTAGAAAGCCTTGTTACAAATGCTGGAGAGGTTTTAGGGAAATAAGTTATGGAGAACTCTGAAGAGACTCAAGATGAGCTTACCACCTGACCTAGCCATACCACTCTTGGGTATATACCCACAAGATTCATCCTATCGCAGAGACATATGCACAACAATGTTCATTGCAACTCTCTTCACAATAGCACAGAGCTGGAACCAACCTAAATGCCCCTCAACCAATGAGTGATAGAGAAAATGTAGTACATCTACTCAATGGAATTCTATGCAGCGGTAAAGAAAGATGGTATCATGAACCTTGCAGGCAAATGGATGGAACTAGAGGATATTATGCTAAGTGAAGTACCACAGTCCCAGAAAAGCAAATGACGAATGGTATTCTTCATTTGTGTATGCTAGCACCAAGCACCGAGTTGTAAGGCAAACTGAGCAAAATCAACGTTATATAGCCCTTTCCCTGAAAGCAGCTGTGCTCTGATAATGTAAATCCCTTAACAGGCTCTAGAATTAACCCAACACTTATTTTTAGACTTTGGAATCTTGGTATATGGGTGAGGGATACATAGGCATATTTTAGAGTAATATAAATCTAAACAGGAAAAATGTGAATCCTGAAATATGATGTGGAAATGACAGTTTGTGTACAGATGATATAATTTTAGTATAGGTGTGATATATATATATATATATATATATATATCACATATATATCTATTAGCTATTATCTATATATAATGCCTCTCTTATCATATATGCATATGTGAAAGTGGTCTACCAGATGGACCGGAATCAACTCAGCAGAGGAAAAAGGGACAGGGAAACTAACTTGAAACAGTAACAGTTCTCGCACGGACAATAATCCTCTTGAACTTTAAAAGAATCATAAAAAGTATACGGGCACGGATCGTAGCGGGTGCATGAACTCGGGTGGGTGTGAGGGGCCAGGAAGACAAGATGAGTCAGATTGTCTGACTGAAACCATGTATGAAATCACATTAAACGTTCAATTATAAAATGTTTAAAGAAAAAAAAAAACAGCAAAGAAACTTGATTGTTAAACTACTGCTAAGCCTAACTGGAGTCATGAAAGCACCAGAGGCATGGGCTCTTTGGACAGCACTTGAGGTACGACAGCAGGGCTAAGTGCACACTAACTTCAAAATTAAGTGAAAAAAGACCTAAAAATATTATCATTAAAAATAGCATGTGGTTTTAGCCAGGTGTGGTGGTGCACATTTATACTTTTTTGAGAGGCAACCGAGGCAGGCACAACTCTTGTGAAGATTGAGCGCCCGCCTGGATCTACATAGAGATTCCCAGTCGAATGTGGACTACAGGAGACGACTGTCTCAAAAAAATCAAAAATAATAATAATTATTAATATAATAATATTAATTGATTGCAATAGCACCATTTTAGAATAATTGGTAAATAAAATATATTATGTAAATCATTCCTGTACGTGAACATAAGAAAAATTTACATAAATGTGACATAAGAAAATTCTAATTGAAATTGGAATTCATGTAAAAATGTAATCATGAATTAACCATATCATCCATAACTATGATGCGTCTATTGTCAACAGAACCTACCATAACTATTAGTGACTGCTAATATACCATAAGTCTAATTGCTTGCTGCTTCATTAGTAGGATCGAAAAGGGTTACTCTCTGAACAAAACTGATCCAGCCCATGAAACGGAAACAGCCAGAATTGACCAAATCCAAGTCAACAGCGCCAGAGAGAGGGTTGACATGTATCTACTTCCATCCACCTGTGCCCTTTTCTAAGCCTAGTGAAACAATTGCGGAAGAGGTGGTGTGGAAATGTAAAGGCTGCGATTGGGTTGAAGTGTGAAATCACATGCGATGTATCTGGACACTCATTGATTCAACTTGATTGAACAACAAACACCTGTCAACCTCCACTGGATGTGTGGGGGACCTGTGGGGGATTTGATGCATAACAGTCTGAGATTGTTTGCCCGAATGGATGCTTATACTCATTGATTGATCACTTATAGCTAAAAAACTGAAAAAAAAAAAAAAACCTGAAAGATGCAGGACAGTTAATGGCGAATTACATGATCTGGAGGGGCAGGGTGGTGGGGTGGGGAACCGGGAAAAGGGAAAATATGCCTGTATCGAATTGGAAAATGATGTATAAAAATGAATAAAACCATCAAAACAAATTCAAATAAAAAAAAAAAAAGAAAAAGAAAATCTTTTTTCCTCGATATATGAGCAAAATGGCCACTAAAAGCTAGGCTTCTGTAAGTACATGTACCTGGATTCAAGTCAAGCCAGAGGCACCCTGGGCAGTTCACAGGAACAATACGTATTTAATTTATATAACTAATATATTATATAATATATATATATATATATATATATATATATTCTGTAATCTCTGGCTCCCAGGACTATGTGCACATTAAATGTGCAGACCCCAACCACAAAGCAAAAATTCTTTAGGAGGTAGTTGTTTTGTCCTTTCTTCAGAATCCTGACTGTTGAGAATTTTCCCCCCTTGCATGAGAGAGTCTCTCAAAAGAAACAAGTATATTTAAATCAGGAATTTGAGAAATGATGCTTGCTTTTTCTATCACAGCCATTTTATTGCACAGAGAGGAAATCAACCCATTTTTCTAGAATGAGTCATTTTCAAGATTTGTAGGCTCCCTGTTGGATATTTTTTACCTTCATAGTTGAGCCCAGTTCCTGAGGAGGCCAATGCAATTAGAAAATATTACACATGTGTCCTTGCTATTGATGTTCTTACTGAAAATAAATGACTGTGGCATTGGGCATGACTGACGAAAATAAAAGCAAGGCTCAGAAGCCCCATACAGACAGCTAGCTTCTGTCGAGATTTTCAGCTTTACTGTTTTGCATGTTTCACCTCACTTAAATTCATATAAAACTCATTGAAATAAGTCTAATCTTTCTCTTCATCTTGAAGTGAAGGGATATCTCAAAGAGATTAGGTAATTATTGAAGGTCACATAGCTGATGGTGAGGCAAGGATTAGGTTGTACTCAACCTGCCTGTGGAGCATTACGATTTCCCAGGCAAATCTAAACAGATCCCTGCCCTATAAAATGAGGAAAATGTTCTACAGTAGAGCTATTACATAACTGAAAAATATAGTCACTAGGATCCTCATAGTGTTTCTTCTAGAACATGGCTTTAGAAATTACATTATTATCATAATTTCTTACACTTCACTGAACATGATATTTGTGAGCTAAAGAAAAGCTCACATCCCATTTATCTCTAATTTCACAATGCATGATACAATCAGAGCACATGTTTACTGATGACTTAATGGTTCTTAGGCAATAAGTGTATAGGTTCCAAACCCTCATTTACCCTAGCAATTATCCCAAGTATGTACATAAAAATATCATTCCAGACCTATAAGAACACTTGATTTGCTACATACAATGGATGCCTTAGGACAATTAGCTATAATTCCACAGAGAACCATATTGAGGTCAATCCATAGCCTTTGGGGGATCATTTTGGCTTTAGTCAAGTATGACAAATGGCAGCCTGGGCCAAATTTACTCCAAAAGCTCTTAGTATAAGACTTCCAAAGTCTGGAGAGATGGTTCAGTGGTTTAGTGCATGTACTGCTCTTGCAGAGGATTAGAGCTTGGTTCCCAGCACCCATGTTGGAGAGCTCACAACTTCTTAAAATTCCAGCTCTCTGGGATCTAACTCCCCCCTTTGGATCCTAGGAGCACCTGCACTCATATATGCACATACATACACCCAGACATATATCCATATTCATAATTAAAAATAAAAATATTTAATATTGTTTTCTAAAAAGAGACTCCCTAACTAAGAAATCCCAAATTTTTTAAACATTTATTTTAAAAAACATAAAAGAATGTGTTGCGGGTCGCAGGGGAGACGCCATAACGCGCCAGGCCAGTAGGATCGAAAGGTTGTTCCTGGACAAACTGTCAGCCCATGAAAGGAAACAGCCAGAATTGACCAGAGTCCAAGTCAACAGCTCCAGAGAGAGTGGACTGTTTTACCTCTCATCCACCTGTGCCCCTTTACTAAGCCTAGGGAACAACTTGCGGAAGAGGGGGCGTGGTAGAATGTAAGGGCTGCGATTGGGGTGAATGGTGAAACTACAGCAATGTAGTCTGGACACTCATTTGATCAACTTGATTGAACAAACAACCTGTCACCCCCCACTGGATGGTGGGGCTGTAGGTATTTGGGCACAACAGCCTGCAGATGGGTTTTGCATGAAGGATGCTTGTACTCATGGATTATCACTTATAGCTAAAAATGAAAAAAAGAGAAGCTGAGAGAGGGATGCAGGACGGTTGTGGCAGAGTGCATGATCTGGGATGGGGTGGGGGTGGGGGGGAGGGAAAGGGAAATGGGCCTGAACTGAATTGGAGAAATGTGTGAAATGCACAAAGCATCAATAAAAACTAATTAAAAAAAAAAGAGTGATGTAAAAAGAGATGTAATAAAAAATTAAAATTTTTTGCTAATCAAAAAAAAAAAAAAAGAATGTGTTGCTAAAGCTGTATGATATGCAATGCCTGCTTCACGTAAAGAACTGAGATCCTGCTTTAGATGATAGGAATTAATAAATCAGGACAAGAACCTCTGACAGGACAAGGTAGAGATTAAGGGTGTCTGAATTCAGTATGTAAGACCAATAACATACTGAAACTGGCAGTACTAATAATGGGGAATCCAGAGGCTTCCACATCCAAAAGGATGGAGCAAACCCAGAATTTATCAGCCAGGAGGGCAAGAAGCAGTCAGAGCTTGCACAGACCAGAACGTATGGAAAATATGTAACTAGAAAAAAAAAATGTACTCACAGAATAGGCTAAGGAAAGGGAAGGCCAGGCAAGGCTGATTTTCAAATGTCTGTTATTTTGTTCAGGTAAATTTATTTCGCTGAACTATATTGAAGACTATAAGAATAAAGGAGACATGCAACTGGGAACTTTCAGATCACAGGATGATGTGGAAAGCTTGTGGCATTAAACAGGGAAAGGATTCAGACTGGCCCTGACAAAGTCCACCTGGAACTCTGAACTAGCTTCAGTGAGAATATCCTGGAGTAAAAAGTTTGCCTCAGTCTCTGACTCTCCTCCCTCTTGTACCTAAAAATGGAGAATCATGTCCATACACTGGGGACCCTGCGGAAACCCTATAGACTATTCAACATTCACATGGAAGGGAAATACAATACTTTCACAAGTTGTGCAGTTTAAGAGATTTTCATGAAATGCCTATTGCCAATATTCATTTGGAAAATAAGATAGTACTAACCCATAGGGCAAATCACAAATAACAATTTGCCCAGAAACATGACCTCAACAATGTCTCACATCAAGTATAATAATTTTACATTTCTCCATAAAATGCTTTAAAAGAATAACCAATATCTTGTCTGTGAGATTTATATAATCTTCTAATTAATGCTATAATTTAAATTGCATGAGAAAAATATGTGTAGTTATCTTAGCAGACAAAAACAAGAAAAATGAGGAGGTTTCTGGCCACTCTTCCAGAAGACTCAGGTTTGAATCCCTCACCCACATGTCAGCTAGCAATCATCCACAATTCTAGTTCCAGGGGATCCAACCCCCTCTTCTCTGCACTGAGGGTACATATATACATGCAGGTAATACATTCATACACAAAATAAATAAATAAAAATGAATAAACAAATAAATAATTTCAATATATGAAGTTGGGGGATGTAAACATTCAAATCAGAACCATCATTAATCTCAGCACTGTGATTGATGTATGGATTATGAATGCTACTTCATTAAGTAATGTATAAATCACATTTTTGGCTTATAAATGATTCTTCTCATATTAATAATCCTGAACATTTCTGCGAATGGGGAAATTCTGTCTATACATGGAGCTAATATATCCAAAGTATCCATTTAAAATTATTTCTTTTTATGTTTTACTTATATGTATGTGTGTTGGGGTGGGTGGGTGAGTGTATGTGGGTGTGTCGTATATATTTGGCATTCATCTAGGCCAGAAGATGGTTCAGAGTCCCTGGAGCTAAAGGTACAGCTAGTTACTCCCAACGTGGGTGCTGGTAATTGGATCTTCTGGAAGAAAAGCAAGGGCTTCTAATCGTTGAATCATCTCTCTAGTCCCTTCCTTCTTAAGTATCTTCAAGCAAGAAAAAAATTGTATTCTGGAGAGATATCCTAGCGGTTAAGAGTACCAACGCTCTTGCAGAGGACCCGGGTTCGATCCCCAGCACCCACATGGCGGCTAAGAACCGTCTGTAACTCCAATTCCAGGAGAACTCCAGTTCCAGGGGAATCCGAGACCCTCTTCTGACCTCCGCGGCATTGCACGACACGGGTGCACAGACCTGCATGCAACAGTACATTCATACACATACAAAGATAAATAATAAAAAAATAAAAAATAAAAAAAATTGTATTCATCATTTACTGCTTTATCCTACTTAAGCCATTTTGACAATGTTTCTACAATTATATTATGGCACAAATAAATAAATGTGAATAAATAAATAAATAAATAATAAATCAATAAATAACTATGGAGAGGTGACATTAAGCTTTATGAGTGCAGGAATTAGGACCCTTTCCTAATGGCAAGCTAGTTCTACACAGACTAATTCTAAATATGGAAGTGACAAGATTAGAATTGTATTTTTGAAGAAGAACAATTCCCTTTGAATCAGAGGCAAAGATAAAATAACAGGAGAAAGACCTTAAGCGAAATAATTTATTCCTAGAGGAGCTTTTGAGAAAAGTCTGTACCTAATCAAAACAATCTAATTTTATGCACATTTTTCACTGTGTGCTTTCTACCTGGTTCCATTTTTAACTCACTCTTAGTGATTCCTGCTACAGACACATCTATTTTAAAATGGAAACTACTTTAATTGGTTCCTTGGATTACCAGTCTCTTTAGGATATGAGCTGTTGTGACTAACCTCACCTGTCCTTTGATTTTTCTAAAGACTCCTCAATTCACTGGACTTTCACGGCCACTGTACTGTTTTGTCATTTGTAGTTGAATTTCTATTCTGTGTCAGAATGATAACTGATAAATTGTTGTTTATGGAAATAATGAGCCCTAGAAGAGTGTTTTTCCATTTGCTGGTGACATCTGCCAGTCTTCTTGGCAGTGCATAACAACAAATATCTTTCTTATGTAGAAATGAGAAATTTAAATATGACTTCACTTCTGAAATACATCTAGAGCAGAATGAGATGTATAATGCTCATATCACAAGTCCAGTAAAGCATGAGAGAGACTTACCTCTTTTTAGACAACTTTTTGGATACACCACCAGTACCTGACATCAGGAGGGTTGACTCTGTGATTCTGTAGCATCAGTAAACAGTATGAGTGTCTTGTACAGGTTTGAGGGAGGATGGTGGCATAGTTTCCAGAGGGCAAAAATACATCCATGGAACAAAAATGCATGCATGGACCTGAGATTTACCCATAATCCTAAATTTTTATTTTCCCCCAATTTTTCTTAATTTCTAGAATTAAATACCAATAACTGAAGATTGATTCTGTGTGAGAATGATTAGAACTATTTTGGGAGTTCACTTCTCAAGCATATTAGAAATTTCTTTTCCCTTTTGGTTGAAAAGAACCACATGGCCAATTTTGATCAACACATTGAAAAAGAGAGCCATGTGTCCTGTCTTAGTAAAGGTTTTATTTTTTGTTTTTGTTTTTGCTTTGGAGATAGCAAAGTACAGGCTAGCCTCAAACACATTTTGGCCTTCTATTCCTGATAACCTCTGCTGCCTTCCCGGTGCTGAAATTATAGGCACACATCAAGATCTCCAACAAATAGACCTCTCAACACTAATGGTTTTTTTGGCCCTTGAGCCTGCCCCATGGGTGTGATAAAGTTGATCTCCATCAGCCTGCCAGAAACCCATGGTAGATGTGGAGCTATGCAGTCTAAGCCAGAACCATGTGTGCTATTTTGCAGCAAAACTTGCCCAACTGCAGTCTAAGCCAGAACCATGTGTGCTATTTTGCAGCAAAACTAGCCCAACCTGAATAACAGAAAAACAGGTAGCTAGACATGAGTGCTATCAGAGTATTATCCTGAGATGCGTGGTAGTAGCTAAGGGCTGGGTGACAGAGAGCAAACTACCCCTGGGGGCTAGAATGATGTGGAACCAGTAACGTGATGGCAAAACATGTGGTGAAGCAATTTCTTATGGTAACATAGAAGGTATGTTAGCTGTAGAGTCAGGGATAGTGGTGAAAATGTTAATGATTTTCATGGAATGCCATTATGTATATTTGGCAGGGCAACAAAGTAAGAAATGACCTTAGAAATGACTACATAATTTACAAACATCAATATCTGATGAAAGTAGAAGTATAGAGAAATCTAGAATCCTTTGGGGGTAAGAGAAGGTAATGACATCTCTCTAATAGACATAAGATAAAACTAAATCCCTTGAGCAAAGGTCTAACAGCATTGAGTTTATAGCTGTATTAGTCACTTTTCTGTTGCTGTAATAAAACACCATGACCAAGTAACTTATCAAAGGAAGAGTTTATTTGAGCTAACGATTGACGGTTCCAGGGAATTAGAGTCCATTGTGGTGGGAGGCGTGGCGGCTGGAGCAGCAAGCCGAGGGTCACATCTCGCAGTGAGCACTGGAAGCAGAGAGAGTGACTGGAGACCACAAAGCTTGTTAAACTCACTAAACCAGCCCCCAGTGACATACTTCCTCTAGCACGACCACACCTTCTAAGACCTCCAAAAACAGTGCCACCAACTGGAGACAAAATGTTTGAATACTTAAAGCCTATGGGGTACACTCATTCAAACCACCACAATAGCCATATCCTAAAGTTATGGTCTGGATTGTATCTGCCTCTAAATTTCATATGCTGAAGTCCAGACCATAAGTATCTCAGAATATATATCAACAGCCTCCAGAAAGACTAAGTTAGAATGAAGCTGTTAAGATAGGGCCTTAATCCAATAACACTAATGCCCTTACAAAGTGAAAGAATAAAACACCGGGTATGAAGATGTTTAAAAATGTTGTAAAGGCCAGGCATGGTGGCCCACACCTTTAATCCTAACACTTGGGAGGCAGGAGCAGGTGGATCTCTGTGAGTTCAAGGCCAGCCTGGTCTACAGAGTGACTTCTAGGCCAGCTGGGACTAAAGGGAGACCCTGTCTCAAAAATACAGAAAACAAATGTTGTGTCAATTCAAGTAGATGGGATGATGCCTGATAAAATATTGTTTCTGGGTATATGAAAGGTTTCCAAATTAGACTAACCTTAAATTGGTAGTTTTGGCAAAGTTGACTAGCTTCCTCTATTGTATTTGCATAGCATCTGATCCACCAATGCCTGGAATAGAACAAAAGACAGAGGAAGAAGGAAAATGTACATATCAGCTTTCTCAGTTCTCAGCTCTTCATACTCAGACTGCATTGGAGACTGCATTGATTCACTGCAGCTTGCAGATGGCAAATGTACTCAGGCACTGTACATGTGAGCTAATCCTGATACATAGATGATAGATGATAGAAATATATAGATAGATGATAGATAGATAAATGATAGATAGAAGATACATGATAGAAAGATGATAGATAGATAAAAAGTACAGAATGAATAGATTGATAGATGAAGAGAGATGGATAAGTTATGAACAAATAGATACTGATAGATAATTGATAATAAGTTGGTAAGTGGAAAGCTAGGTAGATGATAGGTCATAGATAGACGATAGATGATAGATTGATAGACAGTAGATAGATAATAGATAGATAGTAGATAGATGCTAGATAGACAGTAGTAGATAGATAAATAGATACATAGATAGATTGATTGATTGATAGATAGATAGATAATAGAGAGAAACAGGTAGATAAATAGACAAATATATAAATATTTATATCCAATTAGTTCTATCTCTCTGAAGAATACTAAGCCACTTGGACCTACACCCAAAGAAAAGGCCATGTGAGAACAGAGCAAAACCATGACGTTGTAAATCAAGGAGAGAAGCCTCAGAAACAGCCAAACAATTCAAGACTCCAGAACTGTGAGAAAATGCATTTCTGTTGTTTACTCCATTAGTTTGAGGTATGTTGTTATGGCAGCCCTAACAACTAATACAAAGAGAATGGATACCAATGCTTAATGGAATAAACTATTTCAAGAAAGGCTACTTCCACCCTTGCAGCCGGCAGTGTGCCTGGCGCCATTTTGAGTCTTTGTGTGCAGTGCTCAAGTCAGGCCCTTGCTTGCTAAGACCACCTGAAGCACAGGTAAGAGCCCAGCGCTCCAGACAGGTAGAACTTAGGATAGATGGACTCTTGGGTTGATGAATAACTGATTCGCTGGTTTGTGGCAGAGGTGCGATGGCCCTGCTTGCTTGGGACTAAACGCTAAACCCTTGTAAGGTGTGGCTGTCTGGGCAGGGTGGCCCTTTGCCCTTGCAGCTGGCAGTGGGCCTGGCGCCATTGTGAGTCTTTGTGCTCAGTGCTCAGGTCAGGGCCTTGCTTGCTAAAACCACCTGAAGCACAGGTAAGAGCCTGGCACTCCAGACAGGTAGTGGGGCTGGGGTTAAGTCAGGCATTTCCCCAGTCAACTCCCCCCTGCCAACTGGAATTGCTGAGAGAGTGTCCAAGTGGATTTTTTGGAGAGCCTTCAGAACAGAAAAGGAAGAGTGACTTAGACTTTCAATATATAAACAAAATTGAAAGCCTGAAACATAGACAAGTCAACACTCCATAAACAAGGAGGAGAAAAAAAAAGAAAAAATAGGCATCGGAAGGAGGCAAGCAAAACAAGCCTCCAACACACTGAAAAGACATTTGTGATTGGCATCGGAATACAGGCAAAAAAAAAAAAAGGGAAACCCTCATCTCATGCCAGGGACACAATGAAGGGATAAGATGGGAAAGGTAGGTGCAGGATAATTTCCCACCAAGCTCTACCAACCCTGTAGGAGATTGCTACAGTGGGATCCCCCTGGAGGTAACCCAAAAAACAGATCTTAGAGGAATAATTGCAGACCTATTCAGATAAAATAAAGAAAATAAAGAAGTTAGAGAACTAAGGAGAGAGACTGAAAAACACAAAAAGGACCTAGAGGGAGACAATGACAAACATCAGAAAAAACTAAAGGGAGAGAATGACAAACTCCAGAAAGAACTAGAAGGAGAAAATGACAAACTCTGGAAAGAAGTAGAAACACTGAAAAACAAAGCAAACCAGTGAAGTAAGGAGCACCAAGAGGAGATTGAGAAGTTCAAAAAGGAAATGGAAATACTAAAGAAATCATAGAATGAAATGAAAAAGGAAATAAAACACTCATCCAACCAAGAAGAAAGGAATAGAAAAAGCCTCAGTAATAGAATGGAGGAAGCAGAACAAAGAATATCAGGCCGGGAAGATAACACAGAGCATCTAAAAAGCTCAAATAAAGATTATGAAAAATTTAAAAATACACAAAAGTGGAACAACCAGAAAATATGGGACACTATGAAAAGATCAAACCTCCACATCATAGGAATAGAGGGAGGAGAAGAATCTCAAGAGAATAGTATTGATCAGATCTTCAACAGGATAATGAATGAAAATTTCCCTGAACTAAAAATAGACAAACCCATACAAATACAAGAAGCACACAGAACTCCAAATAAAGAAGATCAGAAAAGAAACCCTCCCATACCATATCATAGTTAAAATGCTAGACACCCAAAACAAAGACAAACTTCTGAAAGCTACAAAAGAAAAGCAAGTCACATACAAAGGGAAATCCATCAGAATTACAACTGACTTCTCGGCGCAAACCATGAAAGCAAGGAGAACATGGAACAAAGCATTCCCAGTGTTAAAGGACTATGGATGCCAACCCAGAATACCATACCCAGCACAAATGCCAAATATAGTTGAAGGAGAGAGAAAAATCTTCCATGACATAAACAAGATGATAGAATACATGTCCAGAAAACCAACTCCAGAAAATACTGGAAGCAATTCAAAGGGCAGAAGAGAGGAGCAACTATCCCCAAGCACCTAGGAAAAGAAACTAATGAAAACATAACTGCAGGAGTAGAATCAGAGACTAAAACTCCAAATGGATAATAAGGTGAAAGGAAGCAACATCCATCTTTCAATTACAACCTTAAATATTAATGGACTAAACTCTCCAGTCAAAAGACATAGACTGGGAGAATGGATTAGGAAAGAAAATCCATCTATATGCTGTCTACAAGAAACCCATTTCAATTTCAAGGATAGGCACCAACTTAAGGTGAAGGGATGGAAGAAAACATTCCAAGCAAATGGTGCCAAAAAGAAAGCAGGTGTTGCTATTTTAATATCAGACAAAATAGACTTCAAAGCAAAAGAAATCAAAAGAGACAAAGAGGACCATTACATCTTTATTAAAGGAACAATTGATGATGAAGATCTCACAATCATGAATATATATGCACCAAGCTCTGATGCACCAAACTTTATAAAGACAATTCTTCAGGATCTCAAGGCACAGATTAACCTCAGCACACTAAAAGTAGGGGACGTCAATACTCCACTAAGTCCTTTAGACAGATCAACAGGACAAAGAATAAACAAAGAAACACCTAAACTGAATGATACAATGCACCAAATGGACCTCACAGACATCTATCGAATATTCCACCCAAACACCAGAAAATACACTTTCTACTCAGCACCCCATGGAATATCCTCCAAAATAGACCATATACTGGGACACAGGAAACATCTCAACAAATACAAAAAGACTGAAAAAAATCTCATGCATTCTATCAGACCACAGTGCAATAAAACTCAATATCAACACCAGGATAAGCCCTACAACCTACAAGAACACATGGACAATAAATAACACATTCATGAATAATTAATGGGTCAAGGAAGAAATAAAAACATTCCTGGAACTGAATGACAATGATAATACAACACAACAAAACCTATGGGACACTTTAAAAGCAGTCCTAAGAGAGAAGTTTAGAGCCCTAAGTGCCTACATCAAAAAAAAAAAAAAAAAAAAAAAAAAAAAAAACCAGAAAGAGCACAAGTGAACGATCTAACACTGTAGCTAAA
The DNA here is from genome assembly GCA_009823505.1 of Rhizomys pruinosus. Taxonomy (NCBI): domain Eukaryota; kingdom Metazoa; phylum Chordata; class Mammalia; order Rodentia; family Spalacidae; genus Rhizomys; species Rhizomys pruinosus. Next base: position 2,629,464 of record VZQC01002643.1, read on the forward strand.
AATACTTGAGAGACAACAACAAATGAACCCTAAACAAGCAGACAAGAAGAAATAACAAAAATCAGAGCAGAGATCAATGAAATAGAAACAAAGAAAACCATACAAAAAATTCAATGAATCCAAAAGTTGGTTCTTTGAGAGAATAAACAAGATAGACAGACCTCTAATCCAGTTAACCAAAAGAAAGAACAACTCCAAATCAATAGAATCTGTGATTAAAGGGGAAATGTCACAACAAATGAAAGGATCCAGACAATCATACAGGAATAGTTCAGAAACCTATACTCTACTAAGTTCAGAAATCTATACTCTACTAAGTTTGAAAACCTAGAAGAAATGGATGAATATCTGAAATCCTGGGAATCACCAAAGCTCAACAAAGGAGAGATCGACAGCTTAAATAGACCAATAATATATGTAGAAATTGAAGATGTAATAAGAAGCCTCCCATCCAAAAAAAGCCCAGGCCCAGATGGCTTCATGGCAGAATTCTATAAAATATTTCAAAAAGACTTAGAACCATTACTATTCAAGTTGTTTAGAAGGATACAAACGGAGGGAGTTCTTCCAGATGCCTTCTATGAAGCCAGCATCACTCTATTACCATAACCAGGCAAAAATATAACCAAAAAGGAGAACTATAGACACATTTCCTTAATGAACACGGATGCAAAAATTCTAAATAAAATACTTGCAAATCACATACTGACCCACATCAATAAGATCATCCATCATGATCAAGTTGGATTCATACCAGAAATGCAGGGATGGTTCAATATACAAAATTCAATAAATATCATCAAACATATAAATGGAGTGAAAGACAAACACCATATGATCATCTCAATTGACACAGCAAAAGCCTTTGACAAAATCCAGCATCCTTTCATGCTTAAAGTCCTAGAGGGAATTGGATTGGAGGGATCATTCCCCAATGTAATCAAAGCCATATACAGGAAATCCATAGCCAATATCATCCTAAATGGAGAAATGACAGAAGCATTCCCCTTAAAGGTAGGAACTCAGCAAGGCTGCCCAGTTACCATTCCTTTTCAATATAATGCTTGAAACACTTGCTAGGGCAATAAGGCAAGAAAGAGAAATTAAAGGAATTCTAATTGGAAAAGAGGAAGCCAAGCTATCCCTTTTTGCTGATGATATGATCATTTGTTTAAGGGATGCTAAGAACTCCACCAGAAAACTCCTAGTAAAGCAGCAGGATACCAAATAAATTTAGAAAAATCAGTAGCCTTTCTTCACACCAACAACAAGCAACTGAAGAAGGAATACAAGGAGACCTTCCCACTCACAGTAGCCTCAAAAACAATAAAATACCTAGAAACAAACATAACCAAAGACACCAAAGATCTCTACAACAAAAATTTTAAACCCCTGAAGAAGGAAATTAAAGAAGACATCAGAAGATGGAAAAACCTCCCGTGCCCATGGATTGGGAAAATTAATATAGTAAAAATGTCCATTCTACCCAAACTCTTGTACAGATTTAATGCAATTCCAACTAAAATCCCCAAGAGTTTCTTCACAGACTTGGAAAAAAAATCCTTAATTTCATTTGGAAAAACAAAAGAACCTGAATAGCCAAAGCAACCCTGAGCAAAAAGAGCAATACAAGGGGGATCTCTATACCAGACTTCAAACTATACTACAGGGCTATAGTCATAAAAACAGCTTGGTGCTGGCACAAAAACAGACCAGTTGACCAATGGAACAAAACTGAAGATCCAAACCTGAGCACATACAATTTGAGCTACCTCATATTTAACAAGGGGGCCAAGAAGACACAATGGATGAAATACAGCATCTTCAGTAAGTGGTGTTGGCAAAACTGGATCACCACTTGTAGAAGAATGAAATTAAACCCCTACCTCTCACCTTGTACAAAAGTCAATTCCAGATGGATCAAAGACCTCAATGCGAAACCCAAAACTCTGGAGGCGATAGAAGAAAAATTTGGCAGCAGACTACAAGACATAGGCATAGGAAAAGACTTCCTAAATCATACAGCAGCTGCACAAGAAATAAGATCGACTGTTGACAAATGGGAGCTCATTAAACTCAAAAGCTTCTGTACATCAAAAGAAACAATAAAGGAAGTGAAGAGAAAACCCACAGGGTGGGAGGAAACCTTCACTGCAGATACATCTGACAAAGCATTGATTTCCAGAGTATACAAACTACTCAAAAAACAAAGAAGAAAGAAAACAAATGAATCACTCAAAAGATGGAGCAAAGAACTGAATAGAGACTTCACAGAGGAGAAATTAGAGATGGCTGAGAAACATCTTAAAAACTGTTCAATGTCACTAATAATTAGGGAAATGCAAATTAAAGCCACTTTAAGATATCATCTCACTCCAATAAGACTGGCCAGGATCAAGAAAACAAATGATACCAAGTGCTGGAGTGGTTGTGGGGAAAGCAGAACACTCATCCATTGCTGGTGGGAATATAAACTTGTACAGCCACTACAGAAAGCAGTGTGGAGAACTCTTGGAAGACTCAAAATGAGCTTGCCATTTGACCCAGTCATACCACTCCTGGGTATGCACCCACAAGACTCATCTTTCTGAAGAAATACATCCACAGCTATATTTATTGCAGCTCTGTTCACAATAGCAAAAAGCTGGAACCAACCCAAATGCCCCTCAACTGACGAGTGGATGGAGAAAATGTGGTACATGTACACAATGGAGTTCTACACAGCAGTAAAGAAAGACAACATCATGAACTTTGCAGGTAAATGGATGGAACTAGAAGATATTATATAAGTGAAGTAACACAGTCCCAGAAAAACAAATGATGAATGGTATCCCTCATCTGTGGATGCTAGCGTCAATAACCCAGTTGTAAATATTTCTTGTGGGGAGGGATGCATATTGGAAAGAACAACAACAGAAAAGACTGCATCAAACAACGGACTGAAATGGTGAATCTGGTGGTGTGGGAGGGTTGGGAGAGGGACATGCGTCTATGTTAGATTACTGTATATTTAATTGATGTGAGTTTAACAAGTATCCAATTTTGCCCAAATTCTGTCTACAAATTATATGGTATTTTATGACTTAGTAAAAGTAAAAATGTCTATATTAAACAACATTGGTTAAAAGGTTTTAATATAAATGGTAATACATTTAAGTTAATTGGAAATATAAATTGTTGTCCACATTTGTTTTATTTAAATTTTGTATAACAATAACTTTGGGATTAACGTATACAAATGTTTTCTATAATTTTTTGTTATACAGTATCATCTTGTAACATTCTCTTTTACCTGTAGGATAATTTAACTTAAGTAATTAAGTTTGCTTCCCAAATTAACAACATACAGTCCCCCAAAACAGCTTGGGTAAATTTAATGAAATTTACACCTTGATTCCTGCCTATAGGTATGTGTACTACAACTGCCTTTTTGAGACTCATGGGTCAAAAAAAAAATAACAACCTAAAATAAAAAGGGGGGATACAGTTATATATTAAACCTTTTGTCAAATTTTTCAATTTAAACCTTAAAACTATGGGAAAAGATTTGTATGTTCCCATGGGTCAAAACGGCACCAACTTAGTGGCTGAGAAAGGAAAGATTCAGCTTTGTATTTTGCAGGATGTACCAAGAAATACCAGCAGAGAAGTTGGCCCATCTGAACATTAAAAGGAAGAAAAGCCTCAGTCTGTTACAGACATCAAACATCTCTGTAGATCCTATTTGTAACAACTGTTTATAATGAGTCCTAATGAACCTTACCTCCCAGGTGCCACAAAATTTTAATATGAGAGACTTTCTTACCTCCTTTTCATAGGTAAAGGCTTCTTGCCTGTAAACTGGGACCTGCAGGAAGAGAAGCAGTAAGGCCCTGCTGTCGAAGACCTGATGTAAGCATGGGAAAGATGTATTGAGACCACACTTGCAAGTGTACATTTGGTCTCTGGAATGCCAGAGAGTGATAACAAAGGCCACTAAACCAATAAAGAAAATATTGGTTTCTTTGAGTCAAGCAAGACTCCACTGTCAGCATCAGCTACACCTCACCTGCCTGGAAATACTGTGCAGCAGTGGCAGCCATATGTCTGTATATCCCAAATATAATTGGCTAGTAGCTCTCTCCTTGGAGGAATAATTCATGGCTGATGCCACAAGCTTACATCTTCTGGTGGTTAGGAGATGTTGTAAGCCACAGTAAGACCTTGTCATCTTTTACAGAAAAACTATAATTCATGGATTAGTATACCATCCAAACATCTGTGTCTATACCAAAGTAACCTACTATAGTAACTAGTACTGTTTAAATACCTGTATATCTAATTGCTTGTGCTTCATTAGTAGGATTGAAAGGTTATTCCTGGACAAACTGTCAGCCCATGAAAGGAAACAGCCAGAACTGATCAGAGTCCAAAAAGACATCTCCAGAGAAAGTAGACTGTTTTGCTTCTCACCCATCTGTGCCCCTTTTCTAAGCCTAGGGAACAATCTGTGGAAGAGGAGGCATGGTAGAATGTAAGGGCTGCAATTAGGGTGAATGGTGAAACTACAGCAATATCGACTGGACACTTACTTGATCAACATGATTGTACATACAAGCCCCCCAGCTGGATTGCAGAAGCCTTGGGCTCTGTGGGTTTGGGCATAGCTGCTTGCAAATTGGTTTTACATGAAGGATGCTTGTACTCATAACTTATTACCTATTGTTAAAAAAATGAAAAAAAAGACAAAAAAAGAAAGGCTACTTCCAGTTGTATCAGATATCCCATATCTGAACATTTGCAAAATTAAATCAAGAAAGAGAAAGCCTAAGGAATATGTCAAGAAAAGTTATTTGATTCTATGTGATACATCTAGTTGTTTGACTCAAATAGGCAAGAAGTTGTATTTGTCAGTATTATGTAGCGATTTCCTCCTAGATAAAACCTTCCATCTTGGAAAGAAGCTCTTAACACTTAGGATGTTCTAAAAAGAGATAAAAAAAAAATTCCATCCTTCAAGCTCACTTACTTCAGGAAGTAAAACAACTCAAAGGTTTTAGTTAGTTCCTGAAACTGACCAGATACATTATTCCTTCCTTCCACAGTACACCTAAGTAGTCAGGACTGCTGAGAGGAGGCTCTCAGATAACCTGAGCTGCCTAGAAGTAAGGCTGAAATCAGCCAAGACACCTGGAACAGGCAGGGGCTAGACAAGCTGCCTGGACTAAGAAGAGGCTCCCAAAATTGAACTGCCTGAAAGAGACATTCTTCAAACTGTCAAGCTGCCTGTAACTTGTGCAGTGAGATCCAGGTTTCCAGCTTTCATGAGCCATCACATATGCTCGAGTGAGCTTTTAGTGCTGCAGCTACCTGACTCATTTCCTACAGGTAACCCCTCATCCATACTCCTGCTAAGTAAGCCCAATAAAACTCATTTCTTCGCCAAGTTGGACTTTGCTGGTACCTGACTTTTGTTCTGTTGTTGTTTCCCTATGTGAGTAAACTTTGTTTGTGTCTCCTTAAGAATGGTATCATACAACAATCGACTAGGGAGGTGGAAATACAATCAGGTAACTGAAGCAAATTTACTAAAGAAGTGGTTTAGAGAGGAATGCCAGAATTGAGGTGCTATTATGGACAGTGAGTTTCTCAGAAACCAGTGACCACAGAGCTTCCAGGCAAAGGGATGATCCTGAGTATCCGATCCTGGTCGAAGTCTGGAGCCATGAGATACAGGCAGCCAGGGAGGAGGAGGGGAGCAAAGCGGCCACTGCAGGGACTGCTGACAGGCTAAAACATGGAGTTCTCTCTTAAATTCTGTCATTTTTTTGTCCTGCCTCTGTCTCCCATTCATCAAACAACAAAGGGCAAGAAATCCTGAATGATGTGGTTTGTAGATGTCAGCCCCATAAAATAAGAATGAATAGGGTAGAGAAGAAAAATTACTTAACAGAAACTCACTGTCTAAAATCTTATAGTGTCAAAAAGGAATAGGATTTTATCAAAAAGGCAGCTAAGACTTTTAAAGGCCCTGGGGCTCCATCATTTCACATATCACAAGTAGGAAAACTGTTCATCACATCTGGGTTGAAGAATCTGAGCCTATTCAAGCAACACTTTGTGTCACCCAGGGACCATCACTTTTACCTGGCAGCTTCATACAGTTTCATGGACAGGTGATTACCTGCACCTTCCTTTCTTCCCATTTCTGAATGGGTGTTTATTTGTGTACTGTTCTGCATCTTCCATTTGTTGCTAGACATAGAGAGGGCAAGAAGCTTATTTTTACAAGTTCTAGATCTGTAGATCATAAGGAACCACACAGGACCTGCTTTGTTGAAACTGGATAGTACTGCAGCATTGTTTTTTCCTCACTGGCAGTGAGTGTACGTATTCTGTGGAAAGAAAAGAGAACAGAATGTTTGCTAACCAGATAACTGGCTGGTGGCAGACATCAAATATCTTCTTTTCCTTTTGCTTCCCCTTCCAATTGAATTTAGATGGTGACAGGACAAATAAAATGGGAACAGAGGTGACATACATCATTTTAGGTAGAAGCTTTAAAAGCAGTGTGCAAGTGTGCAATCTCTCTCTCTCTCTCTCTCTCTCTCTCTCTTTCTCTCTCTTGCTTTTTGGTACAAGGTCTTTCGGGGTCTACAGTAAATATAAGTGATGAAAGCATGTCATGAATAAGAAATAAACCAAAGTTGTTTAAAATCACTGAGTTATTAGTGATACTATGTATCGATAGCATCTAATAACATCTAAGGTGGACACAATGACTTTAGAATTCTCACTGTAGATATCCTCAATGTCGTTCTGCAATCCTATCAGAGGAGTTAAGGAACAGAAACCCTGCTACAGCGCACAAATGAGAGAGAATATACTTCTCCTTATGTGAGTATATATTCTGATGTATCACCAGGAGCCAAGAAATTAGAAAGGATACATGGAGGTAAGGGAAAAGAAAGAACCTGAGAAAGGGTGACAGCAAGGAACACATGTTACTAGGGAGGAGGTGGGGAGGGCGGGGGTGTTGGGTTGAGAGGGAAGGAGATAAATGGGGGTCATGGTTGGAGGTGGGGGAGGTCAGGAGAGGAGGGTGGGGATGATGGGGTGCTGAGCCGGGGAAGGAGGAGGGCCTGGGAAAGGAAGAAGAAAGAATAGAGATGATTGGACCTTGGGAGACTAGGGATCCCAGAGTGTAATGTGATACCCTCAAGACCCCAAGAGAAATTCACATAAGCCGTCTGAACATTAGTGCATGTGTGGTACAACCTGGGGGCTGTGTGGCAGGGAACACAGTGCAAGAGAGAGGACATGTCCCTTTGAATGGTTGGTGAGAGCAATCCAAGAGACTCTAAAAACAATGCAGGCTGTCTCCAAAGCTCTCGATTATCTACCAGAAATAGAAAATGAGACTCTACTGTTCAGAACAAGACATGCTTCAGGGATAGGACTTAGATTAATTGAATAGGAACTGACCTGGAAGCCTTCTACCTGAAGTTAAGCATCGTAACGCTAGACAGTGTGCATACTGCTAAGTGAAAAAGTCAACCGATGGTACGATCCAACCCTAAATCCCAACGACCATGATGAGCTACCCAGCAAACTACCTCTATTGGTGCAGTAGAGGCACTGCTGTCTAGGGGATGTTCAATAGCTATCCAATTGCACTTGGAACCCTCTCAATGGGAGTGAACCAATGAGAGCCACTGTAAACCCAGCTAAATGCACAGGGCTGGAGAAGACATAGAGCCTAGAGAAAACCCTATCAGTGTCATATCTCCAGACAAAAGAAATTTCTTGCCATACACTTACTATGGAGTCTTGTGTTTATAGACAAGCATATTGTGTGCCACTGATTAAAGAGGCTACTCTTTGCAGTAGATGGAGGCTACTGTAGAATCCCACAGTGGTCACACAAAGATGTCTGACAGGTCCTTGGTTTCTGGGAGGCACATCTACAGTTGAAACTCTACACATGGAGTGAGGGCAGGGGAGGAGATGAGTGCCTCTGTCAGTTCTCACCAGTTAGGCTTCCTTACACAGTGGCCACAGCTGGTCAAGCTTGGAAGAGTGAGAGCCTCCAGAATGTATGTCCCTGGATAGGGTCCCTGTGTTAACTCTCACCCACCCGTGGCTCAGGGATGATTGCAGAAGAGAAGTGGAAAGATTGTAAGAGCCAGGGCTGGTGTATGAGCACAACAGAGCAGCAGCTTACAGCCGAGTGTAAGTTTTCATATGTGAACTTGTGACAGTGTTAACATTAGGCATGTGACCCATGCCAACTGGGACAAGGTCTCAAAGTGGAGCAAGAGAAATAGTGGGAAATGGAACCTGGACTGAGAACTACAAGAGACTGTGCGCTGCTGGGTGAGGAAGAGTATGCCTGACCTAGGATTCCAAGATGTGATGACTAGACTCCCACGTGGATCTATTTGCATAGAAAGACATCTGGGTTTGGGAGCTTGGCTGGATAGTGCTTAGCTTCGATTTTTTGTTTGTTTGTTTGTTTGTTTGTTTTTTATTTTTGTTTGTGTCTGAATGTACTGTCTGCATGCAGGTCTGTGCACCCGTGTCGTGCAATACCGTGGAGGTTAGAAGAGGGTCTCGGATTTCCCTGGAACTGGAGTTCTCCTGGAATTGGAGTTACAGACAGTTCTTAGCCACCATGTGGGTGCTGGGGATCGAACCCGGGTCCTCTGCAAGAGCGTCGGTGCTCTTAACCGCTAGGCTATCTCTCCAGCCCTTAGCTTCGATTTTGTAATGTATGGGTTTTGATGGGGGATTAGTGCATGGGGGAGATTGGGTTTGATTGTGTGGGTTGTACAAATGCTCAGTAATATATATGTATATGTTTATATATATATAAAGAAACAGAAGCAGTTAGGTAATCTCAAACCTCTTTTCTCCCTATACCCACTCAAACATTTCCATGTCTTTTGTGCTTCCTAGGGGGTTCAGGTTAGTGGATGGAGATAATGGAATTTTTATGAATCACAATAGCTATTTACAAGTGGTTGTTTCTCTTTGTAGCAATATTCATTGTAATGTATGGGTTTTGATGGGGGATTAGTGCATGGGGGAGATTGGGTTTGATTGTGTGGGTTGTACAAATGCTCAGTAATATATATATGTATATGTTTATATATATAAAGAAACAGAAGCAGTTAGGTAATCTCAAACCTCTTTTCTCCCTATACCCACTCAAACATTTCCATGTCTTTTGTGCTTCCTAGGGGGTTCAGGTTAGTGGATGGAGATAATGGAATTTTTATGAATCACAATAGCTATTTACAAGTGGTTGTTTCTCTTTGTAGCAATATTCATTGACATCTGCCTGTGTCAGCACATTTTTCGTCCTCACTATACTACAGTAGTCTGCAAGACAGGTAAACAGTCTGTTCTCCTGAAGTATACCTACTATCAGGAGAAACAGGCAAAGAAGTAGTCACAGGGCTATTTTGGTGATGGGGATATGGAGGATTGTCATCTAAACAAGTAATTTTGAAAAGAAATCTGATTGACAAAGAGCCAGCTACATAAAGAACAAAGAAAAAGAAATTCATGAACGTAAAGAGAATAATTTTCACTGGGCGCTTTATCACAGAAATTAGTTTGGCACACACTTCAGGAACATGCAAACATCTATGTGTAAATCCATATTGTTAACTTGACAGACCTAAAACCAACTAGAAGACAGGCCTCTATGAATATCTCTAAGGCAGATTCTAAATTTATTGACCTGAGAAAATCCACACTGTATGTGAGTGTCATCATTCCATGGATGAGTCCAAAACTGAATAAAGGGACATGAACATAAACATGAAGCAATAGCACTCATCTGTTTACTTCCTGACTACACATTCAAAATGACCAGCTGCTCTACACCATACTCCCACCACCATGATGAACTGTATCCTGGAACTAAAGCAAAATAAGCCCTTCCTTAAGTTGCCTTTGTCAGATATTTTCTCATATCACCTAAGAAGGCAACTAATACAGAAACTATGTTCTGAGAAGTAGGACCATTGCTATGAGAAACTTGACCATGTGTTCTTAGTCCCTTAAAATTGGTTTGCAGAAGGAATGTGGAAAAGTTTGGAATTTAACTATAGAAAAGTCCTGGAATATTATAAGTAGAACTTACTGGGCTGTTCTGGTGGGAGTTCAGAAGAGCAGAATTCTGAGAGAGGCATGAATGGTAGAGGCCCAAGTCTTCAGGTGTCAGGGGAATAAGAACTATACCAGGAACTAGGCTAGGGGCCATTCATGTGTAGTTCTAGAAAAGAATCTGGCTGCATTCTGCCCACATCCTAAGAAGTTGAGTGAGGCTGACTTCAATAGCAATGGATGAATTGATTTGGAAATCTAAAGATAGGAGAGCATTCCGGCTGTGGAATGTTTACTACTCCCTGCCCTCATCCAGGTCTACAACAAGAGCAGAAAGATATAAAAAAATTCCCCATTGGATGAAGGAAGGGATGTGAGAGTGTTTTAATGGCAGACAAGGTGAGTTAGAAAGAAGCTGTAATTGTTAAAGAGATTCATGCCCTTAAAGAGAAACCTAAGGCTCTGCCCCAAGGGTAAGACCCCACCCATGAAAACCTCCATCTTGGAAAAATACCAATTCATTTGACAGAAAAGTGCATAAATTGATAAAACTACTGAAGGGGTTTCCTGCTAGAAAAATAACTCCCTACAAAAGTGGTTCATCAGGGTCAGCCTCAAAGGCACATAGAGGCTCCTGCAGACATGGTTCATGGGCCTCAGGTTATATTATTTTTCACTGGCAGCAGAACTTGGCAGTATCATCCACTTGGTACTGGGCATGAAAGATTCAATAATTAGGGAGTTATCCTGGTTGGTTTTCATTGTCAACTTGACATAACCATGAGTCACTTGGAACTCATTTGCAATGTTTCCCTCATCAGATTGGTGTATGGCACTGTATGTGAGAGATTGCCTTGATTGATAATTTAGGTGAGAGGCATCAGTCAGTTGTGGATGGTGTCACCCTGGGAAGGTGGGTTTGGGTTGTATGCAAAAAGCTGGAGGAGTACAAACCAGAGACAGCAAATAAGCAATATTCTTTTGTGTATTTTTCCCTCAATTCCTGTCTGAGCGCCTTCCCTGACTTCCCTCAGTGATGGGCTATTACCTTAATCCTTTCACTCCCCTAAGTTGCTTATATAAATGATGTAATCGCAATAGAAAAACAATGTAAACAAGGACTATGAAGGCTTATGCCAAGATTACAGAAAGCTGCTGAAGCCAGACATTGTGAAGGAGGATTGGAGTTCCTACAAAGAAGTCCTTAAATGGCATCACATGAGTCTGGGTAGGTGAAGTCTAACTTGCAATGGAAGCCCCAGAATTTTGGAGATGCTGACACTAAACCAGAGGACATCAACCAAAGAAAGCTGTTGGTACCGACTAGAAGCAGCCCACGTGAAAAGCCACATGTCCTCCGACAGCAGCAGACAGCTATCCAAGGCTGTCAAAGGCCAGACCATTCTGTCCTGAGCCCCATATGACAGACATGGAGCTACAGGGTTTGCTGTTTTCCCTGCTGGGGTTTGGTGTTGCCTCGGCCAGATCTTTCCTTGCTATGCTACTATGCTTCCATTTTGGAATGGGAATATTTATTCTGTGTCATTGTATGTTGGAATTTATTAGCTTGGTTTGGATTTTATAGGACTACACAGTGAAGAGATTGAGTCTCAGAAGAGGCAGTACACTTACACTTTTGAAGTGTTGGGACTGTTAAAGATTTGGGAACTTTTGAAGCTATACTAAATGCATTTGCATTATGAATTGACTATGAATCTATAAGCATCAGAGATAAAATGTTATGAATTAAAAATCTGTTCATATGTTGAGTTAGCAAAGGTGGACTTGTGATGGTTCATCTTTTTAAAGTTTTTATTTATTTTTAGTTTATCGTAGGAATGTTCCAACTGCATGTATGTAATTGCACCATGTATGTGCAATGCTTGCAGAGGCCAGAAAAGGGCGTCAGATCCCCTGCAACCAAAGATACAGACAGCTCTGAGCCACCACGTTGGTGCTGGCAACTGAATCCAGGGCCTCTGCTGTTCACTGCTGAGCCATCTCTCCATTTCTGTAATGGTTAAGCTTGACTGTCACCTTGATACATCAGAAATGAACAAATCTCTAGATTGACTTACTGAGGAGTGAAGACCCAGGCATCGTGGCCCCATTCCATGAAAAGAAGTCCCAGGCAGAATAAAAAGGAGAATATGAGCCGAGCACAGTGTTCTTATCCTCTGCTCCCTAACTATGGAGTCAATGTGAGCATCGGATTCCCATTCCTGCTGTCGTATCTTACCTGTCATGATGGACTGCACCTTCCTACAGGGAAACAAAATGAACCCTTTCTTCCTGAAGTTGCTTTAGTCAGATCTTTTGTCCCAGCAATAAGAAAAGTAACTAATGTACTCAGAGATGGAGTAAGACAAATAAAATGATAAGCCTTAGGGACAGGCAGGCCAGGTAACCCTTGGCTTTAGGAGTTATTTAAGGAGCTTGGGGTTCATTCTGAACTACAGAATTTTCAGCACAGTTTAATAAACGTTGAATTACCAAAAAAAAAAAAAAATAGCTGCCCCTAATTTATATGTGGACCATACATTAAAAGAGGGCAAGTGCCAAAGCAGTAGAACTAATCAGCATGTTCCTCAGTAGCCCAGGTTGGAGGCTGGGATGATAGAGAGGACACTGGAAAGGATCAAGAATCACTCTAAGATTTTGCATTCAGCAACTTAATGGAGATTGGTGCTTTTTAACTAAACTAGGCAAGATGTCAACTAGGGTGTGTTGCCAACATTTGCATTTAATTATGACTTTAATGTCTTAAGCTAGAACCCAGAGTCCTTGAGGGAATTACAGAGCTAGTAGGGGAATTTTTTAGACATTGTGGGAATAATGCTTCTTTCCCTACAAAACGGGGGTGTTGGGGGCACTGTGGAGTGCTTGCTGCCAAGCCCAAAGACCTAATTTTGGATCTCCAGAAATTCCAGGACAGCTGGAGCTACAAGGAGACCCTGTCTTAAAAAGATAAGGGGAAAAAGCCAGGTATAGTGGTACCCAGGGCCAGGAAGGGAGGTAAAGGGCAAGACAGAAGGATCTCTGGAGCTTGCTGGCCAGGAAACACCAAGTTTGGTGAGAAATTCTTTCAATTAATAAAGTGTAGTATGTTTGAGAAAGGCACCCAAACTCAACCTTTTCCCTCTATGCATATATGCACACAAAGAAGTATGTACATACACTTTCATGATACAAGAAGATGAGGAAGAGAAGCAGTAGGAAGAGGAGGAGAAGGAGGAGGAGGGGAAGGAGGAAGAGGAGGAGGAGGGGAAGGAGGAGGGGGGAAAGGAGGAAGAGGAGGAGGAGAAGGAGGATGGGGAGGAGGAGGAGGAGGAGGAGGGGAAGGAGGAGGAGGGAGAGGAGGAAGAGGAAGAGGAGGACGGGGAAGGAGTAGAGGGAGAGGAGAGAAGAGGAGGCGGAGGAGAAGGAGAAGGAGGAGGAGGAGGAGGAGGAGGAGGAGGAGGAGGAGGAGGAGGAAAGCTGGCTTTCTTAGTTTGGGCTTGAGAGGAAGACCTCCACAAGGCCAGTGATAATCTGCCCTCTACGTTTTTGTGTTTCCTCTAGATTCACCCCTCCTTTTGACAAAAACTTACCCTTTGACTCAAAGAATGGGAAGAGAAATCCTAATTTCACTTTCTATTTATTTATTATTTTTATGTGTATGAGTGCTTTGCCTGTGTGAAGGCAAATACACTCATGCATTCAATGCCTGTAGAGGCTGGAAGAGTGTCAGGATCCCCTGGAATTGGAATTACAGACAGCAGTCAGCTGCTATGTGGGTGGTGGGAACTGAACCCTGGATCACTGCAAAAGCAGTTTGTGTTCTTAAGCACCGATCCATCTCTCCAGTCCCCTAATTTCACTTTCATGGTCAGTCTAAGCGTGGTCACATGAACCTTCTCTTCATATTGTTGGAGCATGTAATTGGTGTGATTGAACATGACTTTACAGAAGGCATGAGGAATAACAGTTTTCTAATTCAACAAGACAAACATTTGCCTTCATTCAGCTTACTGTCCACCTCAGGATTCCCTTTAAACTCCTAGTCTGCCCACAGGAGGCAGGGATCTATGGGAGGCAGGAGCACATCCACTTCCCAGATATCCAAGTCAAGACCTTAATTCTCATCTTGTCTAGTGCACAGATGTTCCTTCTTCTTGTGGAAGCCTCCTGTTTTGGAATGATTGATGCTGGGACCACCCCTCCCTCTTCAGAGAATTACATTATCTGCCTCTTGTAGTTCAAAAGAATCATACAAGAGTTATGTATGTGCACTTGCTGAGGAAGGAAGGGGTGGGGTCCTTCCCTTCCTTTAGCCTTTTGGCACTTAATATCAATTTATGTCAAAGGCTTTCTCTTTATAGATACCTACTATTTAAAAGCTTAGACTCTGGGGGAATAAAAGGAACCACTAGTTTTCAATTCTTAGCCCTGTTGTTTACTAAATGAGTGAAACTAATTAAGAATTTACTTAACTTTCTGAGCCTCCGTTCTTCATATAAAGACAAAGTAATATGAGTTTTACACAGTCATTATGAGGGTTAAATTGAATGACATGTAAAATGTTCACTCCAGACAGTAATAGTAAATTCTCAGTGCACCCTCACTACATCTATTATTATTGTTATCACTTTCCTCCTTATCAACAGCACCAGCCTCAGCACCTAAGTTCTTATTGAATGCAAAGCTCACTACCAGGTTGCAAACATCTTATACTGTCAACCTAGAAATAAAGTGCTTTTTGTAACTTCTGGGGAATATGTATAAATGATCACCAATAAACTAATAAATATCTTTCTAAATTTCCTCTGGCAATATAAAAATACATTCCTTTCTTAGATGCTATAAATAAAACATAGAGCCATGATTTCTGAAGTGATTCATTTCAAACCACTTTATATTAACTGTTTTGTTTCTTCATATACAATTTTCTATTGCCAGGCATTGTGGGGCACACTTTTAATCCCAACACTCAGGAGGTAGAGGCAAGCAGATCTCGGTGGTATTGAAGACAACCTGATCTACATAATGAAGTCCAGGCCAGTTGGGGCTATAGGGAGATCTTAATTTAGAAAAATTCCTCTATGCTTTCCTAACACCTTAGCAGCTCAATTATAATAAAGAGTTGCCACTTCCACTCTTGCCCTGTGTAATCCCATAGTCATTATTTGCACATTGCCCTTCATACTGGTGCAGTTTTAATCTGAATATAAGATTCATGAATAAGTTGGAAAACAGAAATGCAGAAGATGAACCATAAATCCTAGCCACTGGGAAACCAGGCATCTCTAACAGATAAGGCTACGATAGCTCAGAATTGTAATCTGGGTCTTATTCTCAATAGTAAGGGAAACCAAAACTGCTGGATTTCTACAGGAGATAAAGAGGTAGTTTGCACAAGCTCTTTCTCATGTGTTTGTGTGTACATGTGCATGTATACATGTATGGAGGCCAGGGGGTGTTGCCAAGTGTCACTCCTCAGTCACATATCCACCTCACCTATTTTTTTTTTAAATGGGGGTGTTCCCCTTTAAGAAGAGAGGGTTTCCCTGTAGCCCCAGCTCGCCTGGTACTCACTAATTAGATAAGTCTGGCCTCCTTCTCACAGAGATCTCCCTGCCTCTGCCTCCCATATGTGCCCCCATGCCCAACTTCAAATTTTATTTTACTATTATTAGTGTGTGTGTGTGTGTGTGTGTGTGTGTGTGTGTGTACAAGTGCATGTCACAACACTCCTGTGGAGACCAGAGGACAAATGTTGGCAAGCATTTCTTCTTTTCCACCGTGAGTTCTAGAGACCAGTCTCAAATCATCAGGTTTTTGCAGCCAACACTTTTAACCACAGAGCCATTTTGATCCCTCCACCTTACTATTTTTAAATTTTATTTATTTTATGTGTATGATTATTTTTTGCCTGGGTGTATGTAAATGCCCTGGTATCATGCAATGCCTGCAAGGGCTAGAGGGGGCATCAGATCTCCTGGAACTGGAGTTACAAATGATTGTTAGCCATCACGTGGGTGCCAGGAGCTGAACCAGTGTCTTCTGAAAGTGCAGCCAGTGCTCTTAACAGCTGAGCCCTCTCTCCAGCCCTCCTCTCCTCCAACTTATTTTTTGATACAGGGTTTCTCATTGAACCTGAAACTTTCTGATTCAGCTAAACTGGCTGGGGTTACAGTCGTTTCCACACTAAGCTTTTCTTCGGGCACTGAGGATTGAACTCAGGTCTCCATGCTCATGCAGCAAGTTGTTCACCCATTGAGACACCTCCCTAACTGACTGGCAACAAAGCTTTCTGTTAGGGTTAAAAATAGAAGTATAAATAAAAACAAAAGAAAACATCAAATAGTGAAGATCCACTTGAACAAAAATATCCACTTGAGAGCTCATGCAAGGCCCTTGATGTACTCCGTCATCTAAAATATCCCACCACATTACTCATTTTTCCCTTTAACAGACAAAATAAAACAAAGAGGAGGCATGTTATATAATCTACAGACTGGACATCTAATCATTTTTTATTTCTTCTTGCAGTTTGAATTAGAAAGGAACACTCAGTCCTAGAACATGGTAATTCATCTCCTGTTTCTTTGTCTGCACAAGAAGTGGAAGATAGATCAGAGCTATTGCCAATCAGAAAATACAACAAGGCTGCATTCACTTCTGATTTGTTTACTGGCAGATCACAGGCCACTTCCCTCGAATCTTAGACATCCTGTTAGGTCTGAGAGGCTCCAAGCAGGCATACCTAGAGAACTTCGGAAAAGAAAAGGCATACAAAAAAGCTTCTTTTTGTTGTTGTTCTGTGAGCATGTCATAGTTGACTAGCGTTTTTAAAATATCCCCCACCCTTGTTTGTTTCTTAATGCAGCACCAAGATGTCATTTGTATGGCAGCCAGCACTAGAGACATGCTGAATATGTGAATACCAAGGAAGTGGTTTCCTTAGCAATAACAGGCATGTGAAAGTCAAAACTTCCTTTCCTTCTCATGTGACCTTTTTTCAAAGCAATTCAGATAGAGGACAATGGAATTGAATTCCAAGCACCCACAGCGTTCATGAATTGCTCAGCAATGATTCACCAAGCACCCAAATTGCTCTGGACTACTTGAGCATTTTATTAGTGAAATTGCTTTGTTTTCAAATTTTCCTTCCTCACTTTGTACATCAGTTTTCCTCATTCCTGCCGGCCACTTATCTGCCACTTGGAGAAAGCAGTCATAGCCAATGCAATCCTGAGCAGTGGTTGCTATGGGTACTTTAGAAATTGGAATTTTAGAGACGCAGCACCGCAAAGAACATTCGTGACTGTTTTCTCCCTTTCAATACTTAAGATACTAAGAAAATTTATTTAGTATAGTTACTGAGAGGTATAGTTACTCAGAGCAAACAATATAATTTAAATTGACAGCAACTCCTTCACTTACAGTTTAGAAAAACTGAAGGTTTCTTTCATGGCAATTATTTTTTCTTAACTCATTCTGAAGAAAAATGGGAAGGGTTAGGAGCAATATGGTCTTTGATGATAATAGTAGTAACTTATTTAAAAATACACTAGGAGAGTCTCGAGAGATGGCTGGGCAATTAAGAGCACTACTGTTCTTGCAGAGGACCAGGTTTGGTTCCCAGCACCCATATAGCAGCTAACAGGCATCTTTATCTCCAGTTCCAGGGAATCTTACACACTCTTTTGGTTTCTGTGGGCATTGCAGGCAAGCAGTGCATGTATGTACATGCAGACAAAATACTCATAACACATAAAATAAAAATAAAATATTTTTTTAAGAATACACTAGGAAGCTAGGACCTTAAAGTGGCATGCTCTTGTGTTTTCAATTATGTTATGGTGTTCCTGAGAAACATAGACAGGGCCATTTTATGAAGTCTTTATTTCTCTTTCTAGTTTGCAAATTGTGAACAATGAAATCATTAACATTCCTTAGCTTATTACCATTGAAGTTTTTTTATTTATTTATTTATTTTTGGTATTTTTGAGACAGGGTCTCCCTTTAGCCCTATCTAGCCTGGAACTCACTATGTAAACCATATTTTAAATATATATGTATTTGTGCATAGGATTTATGCACATAAGTGTAGATATGTACCCACAGAGGCCAGAGGTGTGGCTGCCCCTGGAGTAGCAGTTACAGGACGTTGTGAGCTACTGTGTACTGAGAACTGAACTCAAGTAGTACCTGCTCTTAATTGCTAAGCCATCTCTCCAGCCCTACCACTGAAATTCTGAGATTCCTGTAGTCCAAGTAGCCCAAACAGACCTAGAACCCTGACAGATGTTGTTTGTGATCTTGATGTCTATGTCACAGTACTGTAATAGAAGTCCTCATATTGGGTTTTTCTAAGTGCTCATAAGGGGTTTAAAGAGAGACCTCACATGTTGCTACTCAACATTCTTAAGTATTTCTTTTCCAACAACTTATAAACAATATACTGTATCTGTCAAGATTACTGGCTCTATGGAACTCAGATAGGGTCCAACATACAGCCTTCATTTTCAAGTGGGTATCATCTGTTGTCCCCCTAATAGTAAATAAGGAACAAATCATAATTAAATATTATAAAGACTCCTATTGAGTTTACTCTCTGGCCGCTTGCCTTGGGGCTTATCAGATTGTTTAATAAAGACAATCTGAACTGTACAAACAATCAGGGTAACTTTCCATACCCCAGACAAAGACAGTGGAGATGAGAAGCTTGCTGTATTCTCAGTCACACAGCACACAGTGCACTCTGGCAATGAGAGAGCCTGGGCTCTGAGGAGGTCATTCCTCGACTGGCACATATGTCTCATGGTGAATATGTAGCCTACTTGAAAACTGGATGGTATTTTAGTGCCATTTGTCCTATGAACACTCTGCCCCCTTTTCTAAACAGGGCGGGTCTTGGAGGGGTGGCCACTGCTTCACACTGCTGGATTGGCTAGTCTTGCTGTCCCCCAAAGTCCCTTGTCTTGGTGAGGCAGCGGGAAAATGTTTCAGTGATGGGAAAATGTTTCAGTGACTAGCAACTGCTTACTAGAATATTTTTAGCATTTATTTTTGGTTGACTCAGCTGGTCAGACAAATGTGACTCTGGGAACTGAAAATGACCTTGGCCAAGTCACCTTAGAGCTTCAGGTACTGGAACCTTGGACTAAATAATAGGTTTTCATACCAAGCTTCGAACAGTGCTAACACCGTTATGTAGGCCCAGGGTCAGCAGGTACTGATGCAGAGACAAGGAACAGGAAGTGTCTGGGCACGGGCATCTCAGAAGCTTTGCTCTTGTCTGTTTTTCTAAACTGATTTGTGTCCATTTTCAAAGAGTTCAGAGGGGTATCTTAAA
Organism: Rhizomys pruinosus; assembly: GCA_009823505.1. Classification (NCBI taxonomy): domain Eukaryota; kingdom Metazoa; phylum Chordata; class Mammalia; order Rodentia; family Spalacidae; genus Rhizomys; species Rhizomys pruinosus. The sequence goes on from VZQC01002643.1 coordinate 2,648,899, forward strand.
AATTTAGTCTAGATGATTACTAATTTATTTGAACTTTGACATTCTAGAGTTAAAGTGTAAAGGTTTGTAGATGTTATATATCATATATATATATATATACATATATATGTATATTATAAACACTGTATCAGTCAAGGTTCTTCTAAAGAAACAGAATCCATAGAATGAAAGCCTGATATGGATTCTGGGACATCTGCTAGCCTTCAGTCTTCATTGGAATCCAAGGAACTGGTCACAACAGCAAGACAACCTCACCAGTGAGAGAGAAGGCAAGTGGCAAAAAGGCAAGAATTTCCTTCTGCCACGGGCCTTTTACATGGGCTGCCATCAGAAGGTAACACCCACATTTGGAGTGGGTCTTCCAGAATCAAATGATACAAAGCTCTCTCTCTCTCTCTCTCTCTCTCTCTCTCTCTCTCTCTCTCTCTCTCATTTTAATTTATCCCAAATCCAGTCAAGTTGACACCCAGGATTAGCTGTCACATACAGCAATACTTTAAGAAGTGGTTAGATATACAAAACAATAAATATATGAACCACAAACTGTTTCATGATCAAAGACTGTTTTTCTAACCTCGGACTGAATCTTTTAAATGTGTTTCTTTTTTCTTTTTTTTTTTCTTTTTCCAGAGAGTATTGACAAAGAACACCCGGGGCAAATTTGCTACAATTCATATAAGGAGACAAGGAAAAGGCAGCAGAAGTGTGAGGTGAGCACAGAAGTATGAGGTGAGCACAGAAGTGTGAGGTGAGCACAGAAGTGTGAGATGAGCACAGAAGTGTGAGGTGAGCACAGAAGTGTGAGGTGAGCATGCTTGTGAGTCTAGTTTTCTTTATAATTCAGGGGTGAAATCCCTAACTCTAGCAATACATTTGGAGCTATTTTACAGTGACCTACCAATGCTTATTCAGTACCGCTGAGCTCAAAGTGAAGGTCTTAAAAGTAAATAACACTCTGTGTACTTCATGAAGCAAGCTCAGAAAGAGCAAGTGCCACCAAGTGCTGGAGGTGGCCCTCCTTCTAGCCACACAGGGGTCCTGTCAGTAACTGTGGCAGTCACTATCTCTACATAGAATGTTTTTCAAAGGTGAATTGTTAGATACCTGTTCCCCATTATTCAGAATTTTCGGAGAAGGCTGAAAGTGAATCAGCCAATCTTTCTGGCACTGCTTTACCCCTATTAAAAGGGCTATTGTTGAACTGTTCAAATTGGGATGCTCTGATTGTTAGCACGTTCAGCAGCTGTGATTACAGTAATTACAGACCTGTGAAGGTCAAATTGACAACACTGAATATAAACTGGAACTGAATCTAACTGCCACAACCCACTGCACTAGTTCTTTCTGCATTCTTTGGGCTGTCCACCTGCAGGGACCCCCACACCTCATGTTGTTGTAAGGATGGCCAAATGGCAAATATGTAATAGGAAATCAAAATGAAAGTCATTGATTTCATAACCTGGCTTTTTTACTACTTTGAATCACTATTCACAGAACTGAAGAGAATACTATGCCATACTTTCTGGGCCAGGTGTATTTTGGCTCTATTGACTTCCTAGTCATGATCTTGAGTTTGTGAGATGTGTCTAGGTATTTTTGAACCATGTCATGGAGGTTGTTTTTCCTGTTACTTTTTCCTTTTCAGGTGACACTAAATTCAAATGAATAGATGCATCTTTTGTTTGTACATCTATCATACTGTTTAATATTTACCAGAAGTATCTTTCTTGTAAAGAAAGTTCACAAAATTATATGAAAATCAATAAAAGGCCTTTCTATCTATCATAGCCTAGCCAACAACTACAATATGATCACTATCCAGGTGCACTAAGTACAAACTAATCCTTTTTGTCTTCAATGATGTTTTTAAGCAATAGCTTGTGTAATTATTAAATAAAAACACTTTATTATACTGTATGCCATATGAAGGAATGGAGAAAGATAATAAATAAATATAAATCCTTCCTACACAGCACATAAAACTATACGTTGCCAAGAAAGAGTTTAGGGTCAGGGAAAGAGCAGTGTCTGTATAAAGCCAAATCGTAGAGGTAAATGGAAATTAACCAGTTCACAAAAGCCAGATGTTTCATCTACTGGGAGCCAGTTATCTGGATCCTAGCTGCCTGAAGTTTTCATGTTTCATCCAGGTATTTTCTTTTAGGTGACATAGTCCCAATGCCACATGTGTGGCTTCATGGTAATTTACCATGAGTTTCAAAACCTTCAGGTGTTTTTACAACATGACACTCAGCCTTTCTCTCTTGTTTTAGAAGAAATGACATTGGTAAAGGATAACTTTTAAGGTAAAATGATAAATCTTATACAAATTTTAAATGAAGCCGGGCGTGGTGGTGCATGCCTTTAATCCTAGCACTTGGGAGGCAGAGGCAGGCGGATCTTTGTGAGTTCAAAGCCAGCCTGGTCTACAGAGTGAGTTCCAGGACATCTGGGGCTACAGGGAGACCCTGTCTCAAAAAGACAAAAAAAAAAAAAAAAAAAAAAAAAAAAAAACAATTTTAAAGAACCCATGCCACAGATTTTATTTTGTTCATAAATTCATGAGAAAAGGCAAAACATTACAACTGCTTGAAAGGAGAATACCAAGACACACACACACACAACACACACCCACACACACACACACACACACACCACACACACACCCCACAAAAAAAAAAAAAAAAAAAAAAAAAAAAAAAAAAAAAAAAAATGAGTGAAATGATCTACCCTAGAGAAACGCTCAATAGCATTTCTACGGATGAGCCATTTTCATTATTACCAGTCTCTTAGAACTTTTAGTACCGAAAAATAGCTCAAAGATAATGAAATGGACACAAAATCCCAAGAAAACACAGGAAATATGACACTTGCTAATCATTTTTTATTCCTACTTCAAAGTCTATCACAATGTTCCATAAATGACTGTCTAATCAACTCAAATTATTTATGTACACAAGCATTTCAGATTTGCCAGATACTTTTTTTTATTTTTTATTTTTTTTTATTATTTATTTTTGTATGTGTATGAATGTATTGTTTGCATGCAGGTCTGTGCACCCGTGTCGTGCAATGCCGCGGAGGTCAGAAGAGGGTCTCAGATTCCCCTGGAACTGGAGTTCTCCTGGAATTGGAGTTACAGACGGTTCTTAGCCGCCATGTGGGTGCTGGGGATCGAACCCGGGTCCTCTGCAAGAGCGTCGGTGCTCTTAACCGCTAGGCTATCTCTCCAGCCCCTGCCAGATACTTTTTATTCATATCACCCAATGTATCACTCGCTTGAACACTGAGCTATACCATTGGATCATGCCTCAAAATCTTGCCTCAAAAGCCTGCAACACAACTCCTTAGTCTCCTGTTCGCTGCACTGGTGAAGAGCAGGTTCTGACGTTAGTTCGTAGAGATGAATACACACACGTGCTAACTGACAATGAACAGATGAAAGCGGTGGTAGTTTAATGATCACATGTACTCCCAACCTGGGGAAGCAGGGCCCCAGGCCATGCAGGGCCACATGGGACCACTCAATGCCTATACTCAGGAGCAGAGTAAGCTGCCAGGATTGTAGGAGGCCACTCTGCAGCATCAGGAGGATGAAGTGCTCATGGCTACCTGCCAAACTTGTGAGTGGCTTATGAGGATAATCCACGGGTTGGTTATAAGTAAAAGCTGCTGCTGAGAGATAAAAAAAAAAAAAGGGAGATATACCTGGTCTGTTTGTTTGATAAGAAGCCTTTTGACCAGGGGCCCTTGAAGGGTAGAGAGGGAAGGGAAACATGGCTTGCCCACTAAAGTACTTCCCCACATGACTGATGCTAAGACACTGCATGGCACTGATTCTTGCCTATTGAATAAACAATTTGTCGACCCCCTCTTTTGTGCCAGGTAATATTTGTAAAAAAAAAAAAAAAAAAGTTTAAAAACAGCTTTTTAAAACCCTCCCCCAGTCTAGGGAGGCAACAAACAATAGTGTAAAACAGAAGTAATTGGGTGACTGAAACTTGGGATTTAAATATGGCACATCACTGTGCTGGACAGCTTTAGGGTCACCTTAACACACCTGGGTGGAAAGGACCTCAGTTGAAGAATTTCTCCCATTGGGCTGGCCTACGGACATGTCTTTGGAGCATTTTCTTGATTGCTGAGTGATGCTGGAGGGCCCAGCCCACTATGGAAGGTGCTTCCCCTGGACAGGTGGTCCTATATTGTATAAGAAAGCAGGCTGTGCAGAGACCAGAGGTGCAACCCAGTAAGCTGTGCTCCAGGTTCCTGCCCTAAGTTCCTGCCTTGGATTCCCTTGATCTGATCAAACCTGAGCCTCTCTGAAATGGAAAGCCCAAGAGAGATAAAGAAGAGCATAACATACATGCATACTGAAGGGATACAACAGTTTTCCTCTCCTCATGCCCAATCTAGAATTCCCTGAAGCCTTCTGCCATAAGAAAGGACTCTTTAAAACTTTAACATTTTAATGCATGTAAGCCAGCATTATGGCAAGATATTTCAATCTCTATAGCATTTATAAATTTATACTGGGATTGAATGTTTCTTAACTTTTTTTTCTTCCATGAATCTTCATTTAAAAAGTTTATACAACAGGGGCTGGAGAGATGGCCTAGCAGTTAAGAGCGCCGACTGCTCTTGCAGAGGACCCGGGTGGCAGATGGCCTATCGGTTAAGACCACCCACATGGCGGCTGAGAACCGTCTTTAACTCCAGTTCCAGGGGACTCTGACGCCCTCTTCTGACCTCCATGGCATTGCACGACATGGGTGCACCAACCTACATGCAGACAGTACATTCATACACATAAGTAAATAAATAAATAAATAAATATTTTTTAAAAAGTTTATACAACCTATAAAATAGTATGTGGTATAAATTCCAAGATCAGAAACTTGATTTTGCTGCTGCAGCTGACAGTTCACTCGTATCTTTCCTGAACAAGTATAGATTTATCAGATTTATCATTGACATGAATACATTTTCATGCTCCTCATTTTTATTAAAATTTGATGTTTATTCCATTAATATTTACAAAGAGTGGTGTCTATAATACAATCAAGATTTGGATATGGAAGATGGGTGTGTGAGTCTTAGTTCCAGAACTCAGGAGGCTGAGGCAGGATATTTTGAGCTTTACACAGTGTGAGCTACCTAGTGACACCTTTTCTTTAAAAATGAGAGAGAGAGAGAGAGAGAGAGAGAGAGAGAGAGAGGAAGAGAAGAGGAAGTGAGAGGAGGAAAGAGGGGAAGGGAGGAGAGGGAAGGGCAGAGAAAGGACGGGAATACTGTTGATTACTTAATATGTTGGTTACTTTTCTGTTGCTGTGATAAAACACCATAACCAAGGCAACTCAGAGAAGGTAGAGTTGACTGGGCTTATTGTTCTAGGGAGATAAGAGTCCACCGTGGGAGGGAGACATGGGACCAGGCAGCTGGAGCAGAAGTCCCAGAGAAACTAGAAATGGGATGGAATTGTGAACTTTCAAAGCCCACACCCCCCCCCATTGACACGCTTCCTCCAGCAAGGCTGTACCTCCTGAGGTCCCCAAACAGCATGCCCAACTGACCAACTATTTAAATATTTGTAGCCCATGAAGGACATTTTCATTCAAACCACAACTATTAACCTCATCATGCTTGCTAACTCCACGGTACATTGTGAGAAGAACCCTGTGATGGTTACCATTGTTTGCCAACTTGTCAGGATCAGGAACCATCTAGGAGACAAGCCTCTAGGTACACCCAGGAGAGCTGACCTTGATCAGGTTAGTCTCCACCCATGCGTGGGAAGGGTTACCCTGATGAAGTTATTTGAAATGGGGAGATCCAGCCTACAAATGAGCAGCACTGGTCCTTGGGCTTAGTCCTTGGACTGTACAAAAGAAGAGAGCTAGCGAGCATGAACGTCCATTCCTCTCTTCTTCACAGCAAATCCAGTATAACCAGCTGTCTCACACCCCACTTGCCAGGAGTTCCTTGCCATGATGGATTGTATCCTCGAACTGTGAACCAAAATAAACCCTTTGCATCTTTAGCTGTTTAGGTCAGGATATTTTATTACAGCATAGACACTTAGTTCAGTGCTACAATTCGAGACAGGTCATTCTCCGTTTGTAGAGACAGCATCTTTATATGACAAAGTCACCATTAACGTAACAGAGATTAGCATATAAGGAAAAATGGGATCTTTAGCATGTGTGTGTGTGTGTGTGTGTGTGTGTGTGTGTGTGTGTGTGCCAGAGAACAACCTCCAGTATCAACCTCAGCAGCAGCATCTACTCTTCCTTTGAGATAAGGTTTCTCTTTGGCTTGGAGCTCACCAACGGGGCTAAGGTGACTGGGCAACAATCCTCAGCTTTCTTCCTGACTCTCCCTCCCCAGAACTGAGATTACAAGTGCATTCCACCATGCCAGATATTTGTCCATGGGATCCAGGGACTGAACTCAGGTCCCTATGCTTACAAGGCCAGTGCTTTACTGACTGACCCATCCTCCCAGCCTCATAAGCCTTTAACTAATACTCTATTTCAGCATCTATTTAACAGATTTTAATTTATTATTTTTATTTTACGTATGTGGGTGTACTCTTAGTATGTATCTAAGTGCACCCATGCCATGTATTGCCCTCTGAAGTCAGAAGAAAACATTGGATGAGATCGAATACCCTGGAACTGGAGTTACAGATGGTGGTTAGCTGCCATTTGAGGTTCTGGGACTTGAACCTGGGCCTCTGCAAGAGCAGTCAATGCTCTTAACCACTGAGCCATCTCTCCAGCCCTTTAACAGATATTTTATTTTAGCACTGATTTAACCAGTGTTGTTGAGGAAACCCTGACTGGTAAAATATTAACACACCCATTCTTGTGAATAGAATTTACATATAATAAACTCTGTTTATTTGTCTTTAAGTAATCTTAGAGCTGAATCTCCTACAGCCAGGGTAGTTGGGAATGCAGCTATTTGAGTGTCACAGAAAAGGGGAGTCTTGCCAGGCGTGGTGGCCCATGCCTTTAATCTCAGCACTCAGGAGGCAGAGGGAGGTGGATCTTTGGAAGTTCAAGACCAACCTGGTACACGTAGTGAGCTCCAGGCTAGCCGGGACTAAAAGGAGACACTGCCTCCTTTTAAAAAGGAGTTCTTTTTTAAAAAAAAAAAGAAAGAAAGGGGAGTCTTGGAAACTGAGGAAAGGAGAGCCACTGGATGACAATGAAGGGCTTTCCTCACCCAAGAGTTTAAGGTGAAATATACACTATGTATGGTTCAAGTAAGGGTTCTGTGCTAACCTTCATGTGTTTACATCTTAGACTTAAAGTGTCTGTTTTGCGGGCAGATGCCCCTGGGAATTCAAAAGTGGGGTCAAAAAGATAAATAAGGAGGGAAGCAATATGGGAAAGAGTGACACACAATGGAAACACCATGCACCCTTGAGGAGCAGCTTCCTTGGCACCCTGAATAAAGAGCTTAGGTGGAGGTTGTTTTAGGGAGCAGGTGGAATGCAGCAAGTGGCTGCCCAACGTGGCCCTCCAACTGGCTAGGCAGTGGAGAGGCACGGAGCCTGGGCGCTGAGCTGTGGTCCCCAGGCCTCACTGGGATACACACGTGTAATCATTAACCCAAAGGACTGCCTAGAAGTGAAAAGCACACACCGTGGGGAAGAATCTTCCTGTAGCTGGGTCTGTGGCCCTCGGGAAGAGGTTTGCTCTACCATCTTGGCCGTTCTTGTTGCTCCGTGTGCCCTGTCTCCTCCCCTCTTCTTTGCTATTCATTTGGGAGCTGTTTTCCCATTCGCCCACTTTTTCTGTCCCCTGTGACATGCCGTTCATTCAGCTCTTTGGAATTCTGTGGGTGGCAGGGGTTTCTCCTCCGTTTCACGAGCTCATTGGTGTAGAAAGAGACTCATGAACTCTGACACTTCTCTGGGCGAACATTTTGATGAGAAAACAAGTGACAGTCACAAATTTTAAAACAGGTGGCAGGGGAGATGTGGAGGACACCTGGCTATCAGCAGCAGTTTCTTTCTCCAGTCACCCCACAATGCTGGCCTGTGCCCAACAGCTCAATTTGGAGAGAATCCTATTTTACTGAAACCCCAGATGGGATGCACTATGAATGGGTCACTGGATAAATGCCCATGTTTTTTTTTTTTTTTCCCCTCCAGGAAGGCCTAGGTCTGTCTCTGTCGCACCCCAGTCATCTCTGCTATTTCTCCTTTTCATTAAATTCCTTTGAAGTTGTGGATTATTTTTTCTGTCTTTGAAAAATCCCTTCTGGCTGATGGACTTTCAGAAGTACAAGTGCTTTAAACTTTTCCCTCCTCTTTTGAATTAATGCTGTACTCCACTTTTTTTTTTTTTTCCTTTCCATTTTTGGAGACCGACTACTGTGTTGTTGTATATTACATTTTCATTTCAGAACTGTTTGAAAATGGAACTCATGCCATGCACGTGAATATTTTGCCTCCTCTTGGCTGATTTGATCAGCATGGGTACCATTATTCATGCAATTGCATGAATAATTTATTTCACTGTTGTAAAAGTTTAATAAAAGTTTTCTTGTCTTTATCAAATTCCATGTTACTCTTTGTTCATTTTATAGTGGCAACTTAATCAGAATATAAAGCAGTCCTTTTCAAAAAACAATGAATGACATGGGTTTCGTCAGGACTCTTCTGGGGTGTTAAGAATTATAATGATAATTATAAGAATTTTCCTTTTACTTATGATTAAATAAGATTTTTAACACACGGAGAAAATATATTTTTCTGTAGACTGAGCATGACCAGCATTAACCAATCCATGCCATTTAAGGATTCTGAAAAATTTGGAATTATAACTGAGATGCTCAGCCTTATTTGGGCTAAGCAACAGAACATATGGTTCTTGTCCATGCATATGCATGGGTAGCTGTGCGACTCTTCTGTGTACCATGTAATTCTAGATTAGCTACATCTTTAGCCCAGGATGATTATTTCTGACATAAGAAGAATCATTTCAAACAAATGCTATTTCCTCATATTTAAATTTTCTGTTAAATCTCCAGACTAGTTACATTTAATTGGAGAAAACACTCTGTAAATCAAAAGTGTCTTGTTAATCTTTGCATGTCTTCCTTCAGTGCTAGAGTGGTAAGCTTTCTATATAAGGGTCATAAACACTCAGGTCTGGATTGCAATGCAATGTTGATATAACGGCACAATGGATGCTGAAATTGCTAACGTGCTGTCATTTTCATGAAGCCAGGTGTTAAGTTTCTGAAAGTTAGAAATGTATTTAAGAGGACAGTGAAAGACCAAGAAGACGTTTACTTGACTAACTATGAAGGTACATATGACAACAGCGGAGAGGGAAGGCATTGGTGCAATCTAGAAAGTTGACACAGGTCCACAATGCCTCATTTTAAATATATGCAGCTAGCTGAGCTTTAGCAGTTATAAGCTGAGGGATTTTATGGAGGCAATGCAATGCGTATGCCGTGACTAATCCACCATCGACCAGCAATTCTAGAAGAGAACCTTAAAACAAAGCAATTTGTATTTTCTCAGCAAAAAAATTGTGAACATTCATTTTTTGTAGGCTAATTTATGACCATAAATAGTTTTTGATAATTTCAGGTCAAACTTTATTTTTCAAATAAATTCAGATCATGTCAAATTCTGCTACAAGTTAGCCACTCTGATATTCTCAGATTATAGGTTTGTGTCTTCATGTGAATAAACATGTATATGCTCCTCCTGTGGTCAGTGCTCTACTGGATGCTGTGCATATGAAAAATATGATGAGGGCCTTGTCCCCAAGGATCATGAAGTATAATTGGTAATTAAGTTATATTAACATGTTTTGTAAATATAAAAGAGGAGGAGGAAAAAGATAAGAAGGAGGAGGAGGAAGAGAAGGAGGAGGAAGAGGAAGAGGAGATTGAATAGACTGAGGAAGTAGGGGAAGTTTGTAGACTGAGTTCCTATCTCTAACCTTATAAAGAAATATATTTCTATAAGTGGACATAATGAAATATAATCAGGTTTAGGAAAATGGTACTTCTATGCTGACTTTGGAAGTTCAACAACAGTATGCAGTTCATAGCCCTCTAAATCCTTTTACAGTAAAAATGAAATTTAACTTCATTATGCCAAGATTACAAAACGAGGTTTATATTTTGTATAGGTTACATATAGATCACGTGTATTCTTTTCTCCAAGATATAAGCTACTGAGTCTGCTGCTGCCTAGTGCTTAACTATTTTTACAATAGAGAAAAAAGAGCAATAGAAGCTCCATGAAGCGGTTCTCAGAGCTTCTGCTCAGACCTGGAACAGGCCATTGCGACTCATTTTTCACTGGCCAAAGCAACTCACATGATAAAACCTGACATTAAGGAGCAAAATGAATAGCTAGTGGCAGTGCCTAAGAGAAACATTCACTGATTCACTCCCCCGTACCTTGCATTGCCACTCTGTGGAACACATCCTCTATTGACCAAGTGGCCTGAGTCTTCTGAGCCTGGAGACTCTAAATTGAATGAATGCTAAACAAACTTCTTTTAGCAAGTGAGAAGACTGGTCCTATCTGATGATAAATATTTCATATGAAGAAAATAGCTTATCATGATAGAGGTTGGCATGATGAATGGAACTTTCCCAGGCAGAGTGTACTTCCATATTTGTAGAACTTTGCCAAACACATGGTCTCTGGGGATGGAGCAGAACAGGTGGATGGTAAGTGATGGCCATATCTCATAAATTACTGAGGGCACATCAGTGGTGGTCTACAGCCTGGGGACAGTGAAGCAAGGTGAAGAGATACACTACAATGTAGAACACGTACACAGCAGCCAGAAGTTGGAGGCCTAGCAGTGCATCTGCGAAACCACTCCAAATCCATCCTTGCTTCTCCCTGATTGCAAGACAGTAGTTTGCCCAAAGCTAAGAGCAAAGTACCAATAAGCTATTTCATTAGATGTTAAGCAGCTTAGAGCCAGAAAACCACCAAAAGATTTGGGAATAGTGATCCATGACTCCCATCCTACCACTAGGAAGTCTGAGACTGGATAATGGCTAGTTTGATGTCAGCATGGGCTTCTTTTTTTTTTAATTTTTTTTATTTTTATTTTTAAGGGATTCTACAATACAATGACACAGTTGTTTGCAGATAACAATGATGTTACTCAGTATGTCATACAATTAAGTAATTGGTGCATTTTGCAAGTATCTATGTCCAAATTTTGAACAACCCAAGGTTCCCATAGTCCAGTTGGAGAAGCTTGTATGCACAGGCATGTTGATCAATCAGGTGTCCAGACTATATTCCTATAGTCTCATGATTCACCCCTATCTCTCCACAGCCCTTACAATCTACCACGCCTCCTCTTCCGCAGTTTGTTCCCTAGGCTTTGGGAAAGGGGCACAAATGGGTGAGAAGAAAACAGTCTAATTTCTTTGGAGTTGTCATTTTGGACTCTGGTCTGTTCAGTTTGTTTCTCTTCATGGATTGACAGCTTTCACAGTGATACCCTTTTCAGTCATACTAACAAAGCTCAAGCTATTGGATGTACAGGCATTTAAGCAGTACCACTTATTGTGTCAAGCTAAGCTGTGAGCATAGACACAGATGCTTGGATGGTATGCTAATCCGCAAACTGTGGTTTCTCTATAAAGGGTGACAAGTTCTTGTTGTGGCTTATAACATCGCCTAACCACTAGAGGACATAAGCTTGTGGCATCCGCTGTGAGTTATTCCTCCAAGGAGAGAGCTAATAGCCAAATAGTTTTGGGATATAATATAGACACTTGGCTGCCACTGTTGCACTGTATCTCCAGGCTGTTGAGGTGTAGCTGATATTTTCGGAGGAGTCTTGTTTGTCTCAGGGAGACCAATATTTTGCTGTATTGTTGTAGTGGCCTTTGGTAACGCTCTCTAGCATTTCAGAGGCCAGTTGTACACTAGCAGGTGACGTCTCATGACATTTTTCATGCTCACACCAGGTCTTTGACAACAGGGACTTACTGCCTTTCTCCTTGCATATATCCCATTTATAGGCAAAAGGCCTTTATAATTTGGGGGGGCGGGTTTGAATCCCCTAGCCAACATCTCCTAGGCAGAATAATTCATTGCTGATGTCAGAGCTTTCCTGTAGTAATATATTTTGCTTAATTACACAACTTATAAACACTTTACTATTGAATTAGTTTACACTCCCAAACTGTAAACTAGAGCATGGGCTTCTTATGAAGACTTTATCTCAAAAACCTCAAAGCAGTCCTCTACAGCAATGTAAGAATCTAAGGGGACATGTAAAGATTGCAAGAAGACATGAGACCATTTACAGAATTATATAGGTGCTCAGATAAATGAGTTTTGATTTCCTTTATAAAACATTTAAAACCTATAGTGAACAAATACATCTAACAAAAATTACAACACATATGCCCAGCTTAACTTTAGATAAGATGATTTCAAAGTTGCCACTCGAAGCATATGATAGGAATGGGCATCATTTCCTGTTGAGCACCAGTGGACAATCTTACTTGGTGTGTTGTGTCATAGCTTGAGGGAATCACAGCTTCTCCCATAACTTCCTTAATTTTACCTTCTGACCTATGGAATCTGGCTAGTGGAGAGGAAGCTTCCAGCTCAGTTCAGCTTGATTTCTTCATGTTTTAAAATCAAAGTGTGTGGTGTCCGTAATGATAGGGTCTTACCCTTCAGTTCTGATGGGCAACTAAGAACAGTGGCAATAGCCTGTGTTATTTGAGGGTCCTTTAGGGTCTCCCTGACCAAGAACTCACAGGAGGTTATCCCACACCTGGAACTGAGAGTTTCATTTAATAACTTATGGCTTCTTGGAGACGCATTATCTGCCCATGCAGAATACTTCTGTTGGCTCAGGAAATATCACGGATGAGGTAGTGGAAAAGTGTAAGAGCTGGAGGTTGGGGGCTGGAGAGATGGCCTAGCAGTTAAGAGCGCCGACTGCTCTCGCATAGGACCCAGGTTCGATCCCCAGCACCCACATGGTGGCTGAGAACCATCTGTAACTCTGATTCCAGGAGAACTCCAGTTCCAGGGGAATCCGACACCCTCTTCTGTCCTCTGCGGCATTGCATGACACGGGCGCACAGACCTACATGCAGACAGTACATTCATGCACATAGAAAATAAATAAATAAAATAAAAAAAAAGAGCTGCAGGTTGGGAACGGGAGTTGTGAAACACCGTCTTCTGGACATGAAAGTCCATTGCACTCATGTATTACCAGGAGCTGCGATTACCTGCACAAGATCAAGCCCATTAACGTTCCTGCATGAATCAGGGATGGTCTCATGGGGCCAGTTCCTTTCCTGAGGAGCTAGTGTCAATCCGTGGCTGCTGAAGGAAGGGGACTCATTTTCTTCAGTCGTACAACCACCGTTAGGTTGCCCATTTGTCAATAAATAACCTCACACATGCTCACACAAGCAAGCCTAACTAAACTTGAGCCACAAATCGAAAGCATGGCAGCGCAGGGGACTTGTTGGAAACTGGGTGGGGTTCAGAGTTCGAGGAAGAGGATATAGGGTACTGGAGGCAAAAATGCCCAGAATCCATTATAGACATATGTGTACAAAATTCTCAGTGAAAAAATATAAAAAATATTTTTAAATCTTACAGAAAATTTGGCTAACATGAAAGGATAGATGAGAAATTTCATTTCAATATAGCACTGGAAACAGAGATCAAGGAAATGTGATTATTAAAACACAAGTGTATGAAATGAAGAAATTGTTCTGTTTATTTCATGGCAGCTTAGACAAAGTGAAAAGATCAATGAATTCACAGACAAATTCATTCAAAGTACCCAAGTTGAAAAAAAAGAGAAAATAAAAACCACCAAGAAGTGCATTCACATCTCCTGAACAGTCCCAAATGGTCAAACGTCCATGTGTTTGGTTCTGTGAGGTGGAACCAATGGAAAACGCAGCCAAGGAGGCAAGGAGACATTGGCCAAAAAATACCCAGAACTGCTTAACACATCCCATCCTATCCCACTAGCCTCTCAGAACATTTCCCCCTAAACTGTTACACTTCTACTTTCAGGTCATCTATTCATAAATAACTTTCATAAAATCTAAGAACCACAAATGAATGAAAAAGACACTACTTGTTTTTTCTGATACTGGTTGGATGTGTTTAGTATGATTATCACCAGTTGTATCCATTTGCCTACAAATTACATAACTTCATTCTTTCTAATGCCTGGAAAAAAAAAAAACCTGTTGTGTATATATACCACATTTTCTTTTGCTTTTCTTCCATTTATATACCCCTAGGCAGGTTCTATAACTTAGCTATCATGAACAGTGAGGAAATAAACAAATTTTTAAAACAGGATACACACACACACACACACACACACACACACACACGCACATGCATTACAGTCTTTTGAAGGGGGAGATGGAGAACAATGAGCGTGAAGCCTGGCTTCTCACTGAAAACAATAGAAATTGACTGACAGTGATAGAACACTTTAAAATGCTGAAAGGCAAAAGAAAACTGTCATTTCAGAAATCTATTACCCATGAAAATTTCTTTCCAAATCTAAAGTGACATAAGTATATTTAAGAAAGACAAAACTTGAGGGAACTTGGCTCTAACAAAAATGTACTTTAGGGGGCTGGAGAGATGGCCTAGCAGTTAAAAGAGCGCCGACGCTCTTGCAGAGGACCCGGGTTCGATCCCCAGCACCCACATGGCGGCCGAGAGCTGTCTGAAACTCCAATTCCAGGAGAACTCCAGTTCCAGGGGAATCCGACACCCTCTTCTCACCTCCGCGGCATTGCACGACACGGGTGCACAAACTTGCATGCAGACAGTACATTCATACAGATACAGAAATGAATAAAATTAATAAAAAATAGTTTTTAAAAAATGTACTTTAATTCAAGGCCAGCCTAACAAAAATGTACTTTAATTCAAGGCCAGCCTGGTCTACAGAGTGAGTTCCAGGACAGCTGGGGCTACAGGGAGACCCTGTCTCGAAAAAAGACCAAAAAAATATACTTTAAGAAACACTGAAAGAAGTTCTCTGAGTGAAGCAGCAATTGTGGTGTAGCAAACCACCAGCTGCTTTTCGAAGGAATAGAATCTTTATGAAGAGGTAATACTGTTTTTCCAGTCTCAACTAAGTTTATTTTTCTATTTAGCCTAACTGTAAGACCCGTATCTCATCTTGATATTCTATAAACAATTCAAAGTCTTGGTGTCAGCTGGTAAAGGTCAATGGTAGAGCTACTTTTAGTGAAACCTGGACTAACTGAAGACACTTCTCCTTATGACAGGATGTATTTCTTGTGAAGACATCTCCAAATATAACCTAAGATTATAGCCAAAGCAAATAAAATATGTATGATACATTACAGCATACTCTGAAATAATTTTACTTTATCTAATAAAAACCCTTCTTGGCAATTCATTGACAAATACCAATCACCCACAATGTAGTATTGTAAAATGGCAATAGTCATTTGCTTTACTCACAAAAGCATAATTTTGCATGACATGACAAAGGATGTTCATTGCTGTTCTGCAGAGAATCTGCTGGAGTAGGCAGTAACACATTTTCAAGATGATTCAGTCACATAACTGGCAAGTTGGGGGGTGGCTGGTGGCTGAAGACTTAACTGTGGTCCTCAGTTTCTCTAACACTCATTTGTTTTGTCTTTTCTAGACAGAGTCTCCCTGTAGACCCAGCTGTCCTAGAACTTGCTATGTAGACCAGGCTGGCCTTGAACCTACAGAGATCCACCTGCCTCCTGAGTGGTAGGATTAGAGGCATGCGCCACCACGCCTGGTTTCCAACAATCATCTTTATCAGTCTGCTTGGGCTTCCTCATAATTCAGATCTAAGAGCCAAAATTCCTATGCTGGATTCGGACACTACCAGTCTCTTAAACTATGTATGGTTCAAGAAACTTGGCATTACATCTGTTGTGCATTCTTCCTCAAAACAAGAATATTTTAATCATATTTAAGTCTTCTATTTTATCTGTACCTCCCCCAACTACTCCACCCAATTTCATGTTATCTCTCTATAGATAGATGGATAGATAGATAGATAGATAGATGGACAGACAGATAGACAGACTTCTGGAGGAATAAATTAGACTCTAGAGGCTGTAATATATCTATAGACGTAGGTATAGGCTGTAATGTATCTATATCTGCATCTACATCTATATCTATATCTGTCTATATCTTATCTATATCTTATCTATGTCTATATTTATATCTATATCCACATCCATATCTATATCTATATCCATTTCTATCTACCTATCTAATTTATGCCTCCAATTGTCTTTTGGTGTGTCCTTCACTGTGTCCCTGATTGTCCTGCAGTTATTCCTATGAGTAACTGACTAGGTGTCTGGAATGAATGCATCTCTCAACTCTCAGCAAAGCACCACAACTGGCCAAAATGCAAAGAACCACAACTGGCCAAAATACAAAGAACCAGAGGATGCAGAGTGTTTATCCCTGAATAAGACATCCATATCAAGCTTCTACTTCGCAAGACTCAGGGATCATTGCAGAAGAAGGAGCAAAAAGATTGTAAAAGATGGAAGTGATAGATGATCACAAGGAACCTATTCATTATTTTATGGAAAATCCCTGAGTTATGTTTCTCTAAACTTTTATCAGACTGTCTCAACCTTAGCTATGAGCTACCTGGAGTTTTCTCCTTTAAGGTTCACTCTCTCTAATTACACTCAAATGGAGCTTCTGCACTGTTCCTCTGGATTGATTCCCTTCCTCATTTATTGCTCTACAACTCTTGGCATGTATTAGGCACTATTTCCTCTAATGTACTTGAGTACATCTCGTCTCCAAAATTGAAGATTCTGGAGGGCAGAGGCTGTGAGACAGTGACTCATATTTCTTTTTCTTTGCCTACAGGAACAATTGTGGTAGTTTCTGTATGGAAATTACTCTGTAAATATCTGTTAAAAGAAATGGATAAGCAATTTCAAGAGAGTCTAGTGCAAATTGTTTACATAAGTGTTGAAAGCCCTTTATTTTATGGCCTTGAAAATAATCTTTCTCAAGAACCCTGCGTTGGTTGCCTAAGATTTAGTAAACTATAAAGTATATTCATCTAAATGATAACTTTCAAGCTTTTCATAGACTTTATTCAAATCTCATTTCAGCTTCTGAGACCAAGTTTAAGTAATTAAACAAGTAGCCATTGACTAGAAACAAATCACCAAAAAAATATATAAATAATGTTTCATTTTTCTTTAATGGAAAATAAAATTAGAATTTTATTACCAAAATATAGCTTGTTCTCTGTTTTATTTATTTTTTTATTATTTTTTATATGTATGAGTGTACTGTCTACCTGTAGGTTGGCGCACCCGTGTCGTGTAATGCCTTGGACATCAGAAGAGGACATCAGATTCGCCTGGAACTGGAGGGCATCAGATTCCCCTGGAACTGGAATTAAAGATGGGTCTTAGCTGCCATGTGGATGCTGGTAATCAAACCCGGGTCCTCTGCAAGAGCAGTCAGGGGCTTTTAACCACCGAGCCATCTCTCCAGCCCAATTAAAAGTGTATTTTTTAAATCATTAAAATTTAAAAGTGAAGGCATGCAATTTGTCTAAAGCAAGGAAATGTAAACTTTTTTTCTGTGGCGTGCCAAGTAATAATTATTTTTCACTTGAATAGGTATAAGGCCTCTTTTGCAACTAACTACTCAGCTCTGCTGTGATAGCAAAAAACCAGCTACAGACAGCATGCCACTGAATGGCATGGCTGTGTGCCAGGGAAACCTTTTATACAGAAGCTAGCAGAGGCACAGATGCGGACCAGCAGCCACAGTGTGCAGACTCCTGTTATAAAGATACATGAAGTTATGAAACAAAGTAAGACAAAACATAATAAGACCTGGAGATATGAAAAGGAAAAATTTTAAAACATTGAAATAAAAGTTACAGGCATTTATATAAAAAAGAAGTCTTTTTAAAGCAAGAAGGAAGAGAGGAAGGATTGAGAGGGAGGAAGACGGAAAGGCAGAGTGGGGACAAAAAGGAAAAATGGAAGGAGAGAGTATCAAATCCACAGACGTCTTCTGTTGTTTGTTTTTTGAGACAGAATCTTCCTATGGTCCCAGTTGACCTAGAACTTGTTATGTAGACCAGGCTGGCCTCAGTCTCACAGTACTCCACCTGCTTCTGCCTCCCAAGTGTTGAGATGAAAGGTGTGTGCCAACAAGCCCTGCTCATAGAGGGTTGTTTTTTTAAATAATATTTTTATTTATTCATTGAAATTTTCACAACATGTGTACAACTCATTTAGATCATATTTATCTAACTACTTCCTTGCAGTTCCCCTTGGGAACCCCAATCCATCTCCCTCCCAACTTCATGTCTTCTTTTAAGAAATATTATTATGATTGTTATTATTATTATTATTATTAAACCCCTAAGTCAGTCTAACAAATGCTGACAATTCGTGCATGAGTATGGGGCCACCCACTGGGGCCACCCATTGGGGTAACCTACAAGGAACCACACACCCAACGACCGTGTAAGTTTTGTTGACTTTAGTGGAAGAAAAAAATTAGACATGAATGTGAGAAAGAGATTTGTAGGGAAAAGGTTGTATAGTCGGGGAGGAAAGAAGATGGAGAGGGAAGAGGGTGACCATGCTTAGTGTGCGTTATGTACACGCATGAACTTGTCAAAGAAAATGGTTAATTAAAAAATTAAAAATCATGTACATTTACAGCTATATCTTAGTTAGAAAGTATGTACAGTGAGGCAATACATCTAAACAATACCTTAACGGAAATAAGAACACATTTTATCACTTCCAAACAAGGACATAAAAGCATATTGTCAATGGGAGGAACAAAAAAACATCCTTTTTACAAGGCTCGGGCTGGTGTTCTACGCTCCCACTCAGGTGAATTCGGGTGTGACCTAAGAACTTCTTTCAATAGCAGGGGTGGAAATGTCCAGTGTCCCTTTTCAATGGAGGCTTTAAGCATTCAGATGGAGGCCAGTGAGCATTTAACATGTTCTCTCTTCTTTGTTTGTTTTACTTACAGAATCATGTGTAAAGATAGACCCTTCATCAAAATGGGTTTTTTAGTGGCTTAAGTAAGCCAACTTACAATGGTTATTCAGAATGAATGAGAAATAATTTTGCTTGTAGCCTCTAGGAGTTTGGGCTTTGTTCTGTCAGTATTCTAGGCTTTCCCTGATGGTTGGATTTTAGGAAGTAAATGTAAAAAAGTAAAATGATAAAATAGGAAAGTTAAAGATGAAGGATAATACTGCCAAGCAAAATCCAATACAATGCTAAGACTAAATAAATCATGAGATCATGATATGGATAGGTAGATCAAGCTCATCCATTAAAAAATTGTCTGAGTAGATTTATCATTAATCATATGCTCCTAGATAGATGTTCCAGCATATATCTATAACCCCAGGGGTGATAAAGCTGAGGTAGACAAATACAAATTCCAGGACAACATGGCTACATAAGGAGACACTCTCAAATATAGTACAATAGAATAGAATATAAAACAATATAATACAACATATCATATGCATCTTATAACCATCCTTTAATAAATGACTCGGGGTGGGAAGGCTGAAGAGATGGTTCAGTAGTTAAGAGAACCCACAGCTCTTGCAAATGACCCAGGTTTGGTTCCCAGCACACACATAATGGCTAACAACCATCCTTAACTCCAGTTCCAAAGAATCCAATGCCCTCTTCTGATTTCTGTGGGCATTGCATGATGCAGGTGCACTTACGCACATGCACGCAGTACACTAATACACATAAAATAAATAAAAACATAATAATAAAATATTTTTAAGTGTGAACCAGGGCTGAAGATAATAAGTGCCAAAGCATTTGCTGTATAAGCAAAGCCCCAATACTATCATAAACAAATAAGTAAATGTGATATGTGCATAGTACATTAGTTTAGTTCTCCAAAATACAGATACTGAGTCGGGGTTGGATATGTAAGAAAATTTTGGAGGAAATGCTTATGAAGATAAAAAGTGGAAGCAGAGGCAGGAGAGGAAAGCTTGGAGTAGGTGTGAAGTCTGAGAGAACAGGGCGGGTACTGAGTAGGAAGAGGCTGCAAGTCAGGTTTTGACACTTGTCAGAATTGCTCAAGTGAAAGGCATAAGTAAGCCACCCCACAAGTCACAGAAGTGGGCTTGCATCAGTATTCCAGTATGCTCAGTCACTTCTTGGGAGCAGCATGCTGAAAGTGCAGCCTTGGCATGCACACAGACTTGCATCTCCAGGACAGCAGCTGCGGCACCTGGCCAGTGATGTTCTCTGAGCAAAAGGGCTGAGCCAAACATTTTCTACTGAAAACAGAAAAGTGTAAATAAAGAGATAAGAAATTTCTATCTCTATAAGTAATTTTTTTAAGTAGTGTGAGAATGTTGAGACCGAAATAAAGTCTAAATGCATTAAAATGAATTAAATGCAGATTAGTGAAGAAGGCTGCATTGGTTTTACACTATGCCAATTAGCTAGGCTTGAGCTAGATTTTCTAGTTTCCTTCCCAGAAGGTGTCTAGATTAGATTAGCATTGACCTCAGTAAATATTTGCATGACATTTGCAGGGCAGAAGCTAAGTGATAGCCATTTTCCTGTGCTGCAGCCCCTGGGACAGTAGCTGGACCCAGAGCAACTTGAACTTCACCCAATTGTCTTGAGTTTCATTCCATCCTGTGCAGTTCAATGGCTAAGGTTTCCAGCTTCTTTTCAAGAAACGTACACCTTCTAACATAGAAGCCTAGAGACAGTGAGACCACAGCAGTTTTCAGTCTATCCTCTGAGTTTCCGTCTTCCCTCGGAGTTTCATGCTTCCTCTTGCTTTTCCTATTTCATGTTAGCTTTCTTTCTTGGCTCTTGGGCCTGCTACCTTCAGACATGGTACCTACCACACATGAAGAGGCATAGACAGAGAAGCTGGAGCCTACAACTGCATGTAGTTGCTGTAATAAATTACTTCCTCACTGTTACACTGGCTCTGGGTCTTTGATGATATTCTAGTTAAAATGATAGAGAATTATAAATGGCAATGGGACAATTACAAAGGACAAAAGAGAGAAATTCAGGGGCTTGAGAGGCGGTGGCTCAATGGTTAAGAGCACCAGCTGCTCTTGTAGAAGACCAGATTTGATTTCCATCACCCACGTGGCAGCTAAGAACCATCCATAACTCCAGTTCCAGGGAATTTGACACCTTCTTCTGACCTCCAAAGGTATTTCATGACATGGGTGCACTTACCTTCATGCAGCAATACATGCATACACATAAAAAGTATTTAGAAAAACAGAAATTTATCAGATAGATCGCTACCATAGTAAAAGTTTAACATTCTTTAGAAATGAATCAAGTAGGGGCTGGAGCGTTCACCTAGTGATTAAGAGCTCCGACTGCTCTTGCAGGGGACCTGGGTTCGATCCCCAGCACCCACACGGCAGCTAAGAACCGTCTGTAACTCCAGTTCCAGGGGAATCTGACACCCTCTTCTGACCTCCACGGCATTGCACGACACGGGTGCACAAACCTGCATGCAGACAGTATATTCATAAGCATACAAAAATAAATAAATAAAAATAAAAAAGAAACAAATCAAGTAGAGAAAAGGTAAATATAGTAAAAGTTAATTAATAAATGCATAAATATATACATAGTATTAAATCGATATATAGATAGATATGAGCAATATATGTCAAACTCAGAAAATAAGAATATTTTCAGCATTTGGAGAACAATGTTGTATACAATGTTGATTTCAGTAAATTTCCAAGAACTTATGTAGAATATATTCTTTGATACTAGTTATAAATTGCCAATAAAAAGACAATAAAGTATATATGTGTCAATAGCAATTAAACACTCCTAAATTACCTTTGAATCAAAGAGGAGACTACACTGAATAAAAACACAAAATATTTACAAAGAATTTTGTACATACTACACAGATCTCATGGTCTCTGAAGATTAGTTTCAGAACCCATGTAGAAACCAAAATTCATGGAGCCCTTATGTATAAGGCCATAGTATGTGCATGTAATCTACATGTACCATCTGATATACATGAATCACCTTTGTTACTTATAATGCCTAGTGTACTGAAACTATGAATAATAGCTGTTACTCTGTATTGTTAGGGAGTCCTGACAAGAGTTTGAGTTTATACATGCTAAACAAAGACGAAATTATGTTTCGAGTATTTTGATCCATGATTGATTGAATCTGAAGATATGAAATCCACAAGTACTGTGGTGGTTTGAATGAGAGTGTGTCCCATAGGCTTTAAGTATGCAGACATTTTGTCCCCAGTTGGTGGCCACTATATTGGGAGGTCTTAGAAGGTGTGTCCATGCTGGAGGAAGTACGTCACTGGGGGCAGGCTTAGGGAGTTTAACAAGCCTTGCCAGTCTCCAGTCTCTCTCTCTCTTGACTTTCTGTGCTCATTGAGAGATGGGAACTTTGGCTTTCTGCTCCAGCCCCAGCCACCATGACTCCCGCCACAATGGACTCTAATTCCCTGGAACCGTCAATCATAAGGTCAAATAAACTTTTCCTTTTATAAGTTCCCTTGGTCATGGTGGTTTTATCACAGCAACAGAAAATTGACTAATACAAATACAGAGATCAAATGTAAGTATAAAATGTATGTGATAACAACAGAAAGGACTGCATTGAAGAACAAACTGAAACAGTGAACTTCTGCTCAAAACAGTCAACTCCCTCATGGAGAATATTGAGAAAGACTGAGAAAGAGATGAAAAGCATGTTTGGCAGAATGCATGAGCTCTGGTGGGATGGGGGAATGGGGGGACACAGGTCTAGATTTGATGAAAAAATAAATAAATAAATAAATTTTTAAAAATGTGTGTGATAAAGCTAGAGAACTTTTATGGGTAAGTCTAGAGACCTAAGTGTGTATTCTAAAGCAAAAGGAAAGGAGATAAATAGAACTTTTGGCGACAGTGCATTCAACTCAAAAGACTAAAAATGAACAATAATGTAAATGTAAATGGAAGAAAGGAAGTAAAGAAGACAATAATAATAAAATGATTAAAACTAAGAAACAGCACAATGAATCAAGAAAACCAGCTAAGGGGGATGGGAGGATGGCTCAGTGGTTAAGAACATTTGTTGCTCTTGCAGAGGATCCAATTCCCAGAACCCACATGGCAGCTGAAAACTGTTACTCCAGTTCGAGACTGTCCAACATCCTTTTCTGATCTCCAAGGGCATTGGATGAAACAGGCTCACCTACCTGCATGCAGGTATTACACTCATACTCATAAAATTAAAAATAATAAAAGAAAAATAAAGAAGAAAACCAGATAAAGTCCTCAGAGATACTCAAGAAATAGAGTTAATAAGATGAAAAATAAGAACCAAAAGAGAAGTAACCACAGAAATGAAAATTCAGTTCTAAAGCATATCATATACTAGCAAAAAGTATGGATCAAGTGCCTTAAATGGATTTTTATAAAACTATAATTCACTATGGAAAACTCAAGATTAAATGGAAAAGCACAGTGAGGCTAAGAAAACTTAAATAAATCACGTTATTAATAGGTCATTATTAAAACATAATAAACAACTGGGCCTTAGGTCACTTTAATACTAACTTGCCTTTTAAAGAAAACAGTGTCATTGTTTTATATAAACTGTTGGAGAAAAGTAACAACAAATAAAAGATAGCAACAACAAATCCATCATTGACACCAGGTGACTGATGTGTGTCTTTAGGCCCAGGATCACGTGGCATCAGGAGCACACCTTTTAGTTTCATTTTTCTCTCCTAAACCTACTCCTTAATATTTTTTGGCAGAGAATATTTTTCAGGCCCAGAAGTAAAGTTTTCTTTAAATTAACTGGGGAATGGTAGCACTGGGATCCCAGGCAGCAGAGATTAATAAGACTGTAGAATCCAATTCCTATAACCATATGGTTAAAAGAAGCTAAAGGGAAAAGCAGCATATGGTTTAGTCCTTTCCCTGGAAATTTCGACTTAGCAGTGACACACTTGGAAGCAGTCTGAAGTGGAGAGATTGTGCTTGAAGAGCCAGAAAGAAGTTGCTCTATTGAGTTCCATTGACAATGAAAGTCCCCACCGGCCACCACAGGGACAACGAGTGTGGAAACAAGGGAATCCTTCAGAACAGAGCGATTCCTAGCAACCAGTGAATTGACAAAGAAAGAGGTAAGTGAAATGAACCTCCCCAAATTTCTAAGCTCCCACAGGGCCTCAATTACAATCTGAATCACAATGGAATGACTCGAGTTAAATGATTATAAAAATAAACACTGTTCTATTATTCAACCTAGTTCAGAATATGCTTTGTCTAGCATCTTGTTCCTTTTTGCTTGCCTACATAATTATAGGACCTGCATGCTTTTTATGCTAATTCAGGGTTTTCTATTAGGATTCAGATATTTCTGTGTTATCTTCCAGCTAATGTTCATGTCACTGTACCTAGAGACAGCACTGTATAGTAGAAGCTCAGCTGGTTTTGAACACGGTGAACATATACTAAATTTGATTCCTTACACGTTTGTCTTATGTCCCGGACAAGTTGTTTACTGGATCTTGATTTTTCTCTGTTGTGAAAAAGAATTTATAAATCCCACCAGAAAGGGGAATTAAGGATGTTTTAAATATGCAAAATATGTGTCTCACAATGAATAATCATCTTCTCTACTGGTTAGGAGAAGTTAATGAAGGGCTGTCAATTCTCTGCAGTATTCTTGTGGGTCTGTTTGATCTTTTTCCAAATACTAGTTATCTAAAAGAACTGAGATGTGTCTACAACTACAAATTTTATCACTTGAAGGAAAATTCCTTGAGATATAATTAACTATTTTGTTCACATTATGCTTGAAGTTTATGTTCATCATAATGAATTTATTGAATCTATAAACTTGGTGTTGCTATGCCCAACCCTACACAGGCTTCACACAGCCAAGGATGACTATAAATAAGGCAAAACATCAAATTGCAAAATTACTTAAAACGTGAGATATTTTTTGTAAGTTTTGGGAACGTGATTGTATGGTTCTCAAGCAAAAACTTTGTAAATGGCAATGCCACGTCGCAATGTCAAAGGCTGACCTGGATGCTGTTTATATGTATATATACATTGATATATCTATCAACAAGAATATATAAATGCAGTTCACTAAAATCTTCTGTTTTATGAAACATTATATATATACTTCCCCTAAAATTTGGAATCCAGGGAGTAATGGATTCTTAGCTTAACTTTGTGGAGATGTGATTTAAGATCCATCACATATACAATGGAACAGTATAGAACTCTTATTAATGCATTCATTCAAAATCTTTGTTTTAGGGAAACTTGTTGTTATACTATTTGTTAATTTCATCGATCAAAATTAGAAAGAGCCCACCATTTTTATTACTTCTATATTTACTCTCTAAACAAGTAGCTCTCAAGCCAGAGTTTTCCACTTCCTTACCTTTCGCTCAACACAGGCCGAGTGACCTTCTCCACTTAGCCTTTTCTGAACTGATGGAATCAGCTTTTTCTTGCACTAAGTTAAATTTGTGACCAAAGCAACTTACAAGAAGGATTTATTTTGACTTGGGTTTCAAGGTTTCAGACCATAGTCTATGAATCTTCTTCTCTATAAAACTATCAAACTCATCCTTGCCATTTCTAAAAATTTTTAATTTAATTACATCATGGTTAAGAATCTGAAAGTATACACTTTGTTGAACATATTCATAAACTATATAATTGCTCACCAACCTATTCAGTATTTTCTGACCATTTCCATATAGTATTTGTATTGATAGCTATGTTTTCTTAACAGAATGAAATACACTTCCAATGACATACAGTTTATTGAACATATTAATAAGTTAGATACTTACCCAAATAACTCACCAATCTATTCAATATTGTCTGGGATCTATAGGATTTATATTAATACCAATGATTTTCTTTAAAAAAGTTAATTTATTCATTATAAATAAACGGTGTTACATTATTTGATGCCTTGTGACAACACAATTTCTTATTTGTAGTTATATGTGAAACAGAATGCTGATATCTGACCATGCAGAGTGCTATGCTTAAAGCCAGGAAGTTGTCAAAGCAATGACAGAAAGCTGCCACAGAAGAGATCAGCAATGAGCCCTGGGAAATGGGTGCGAGGTCCTAAGTGGGAAGAGTGGATAAAGTAGAGGGACTTTGCAAAGGCGTGATAACTTCAGCACCGACCTGAAAGAAAACTCAAATATTTAAAGGCAATAAAGTTCCACAAATTTTAGAGAGTCACAATGGAAAAGAAAACTTTCCCATAGATCCTATTATAACTCAGCAATCAGTTTTGTTTTAAATCAATTCCCTATTTAGACATTGCTACTAAACATACAAGATTGAGGGACTGAGGACCCAGTTGTATAGGCTCTCTTACTACACAAGTTTTTATCCTTTAAAATGATAAAATTAAGACAATCAAGCTAAAGTTACCTGTATTGTCTTTTATTGCTGCAATACCTGAGAGGAACAAATTAAGGAATGAAGCATTTATAATGACTCATGGTTTTGAGAGTTTCAACTCATGGTCCCCTGGCCCAAGGTACTTGGATAGAACACCATTGTAATAGGAGGACATGTAGCAAACAGGAAACAGCTAGAGAGTATTTAAGAGGCAGCCAGTACAAGATACAGCCCCGAGAACAAGCCCACAGAGATGTACTTCTACCAAGTAGACAACAGCTCCTGTTTCCAAAATATGATACTAACTAAGGACCAAACATTTAACACATGAGGTAGTGCGGGAGCACGTTCAAGCCATAACACAGACACTTTCTACTCGGAATAATAACATGGTAATAACTTGGTGCTATCTTTCCAAGCGCCTGAACTATCACTTTGCTTAGTGCTTCTTGGAATGTGGTCATTTAGAACCCAGAACTCTTAGTGGCTCAAGTGTCGTGATATAATGGTAAAGAAATAATGTGCACATATTTGCATTTATTAATGCTTATATGTTGAGTGGTGAGGATAATGTGGAGTAATCTTAAGGCCTCCCTGACAATTAGCTAACCTATCACATTCCTGAATGTGATAGAGAATAAGATAGAGAACTATAAATATCTCTACAATGTAGAGCTGCCTCCAAAAACCTACTTTAAAATAATGACTCTTGCTGGGCTTGGTGGTGCACACCTTTAATCCTAGCACTTGGGAGGCAGAGGCAGGCAGATCTTTGTGAGTTCAAGGCCAGCCTGCTCTACAGAGTGAGGTCTGGGACAGCTGGAACTACAGGGAGACCCTGTCTCAAAAAGACCAAAAAATAAAAAATAAATAAAATAAAATAATGACTCCTGAGAAGGTATTTCAAGGTAACGTTTCAGCCACAATTTGCATTCATTTGTTCGTATGCTGCAAGATGCACACACACACACACACACACACACACACACACACTCGCACACATGAACATCATCAATGTTCACAATCAACAAACAGGATAATAGGCTGATAAACAGGATCAAGTTCACCAGATCCTAAGTGGCACAGAATCTCTTGTCACAAGTCCATAAATCATTTTTAAGGAATTTTATGTTTATTAAAAGTTTGTTTATATTTATTTTTCTTTTGTGTGTATGAATATTTTTCCTGTATGTATCTAAGTGCACCATATGTTTGTAATGCCTATGAAGGCCAGAAGAGGGCATCACATCCCTGTAACTGAAGTTATGGATAGTTGTTAGTCACCATGTGGGTGCTGGGAACAAACCTGAGTCCTCTGGCAGTGCTGTTAATTGTTGAGCCATCTCTCCATCCTCCGTTTTTATGCTTTTTGATAGAGGACACAAAGTACAACACTCTTTTCCCTTGAATGGATATTGTCTATTTTGTTTTGGTGCTTTCTTTTGTTGGACAGTTTGATAATTTTATCATAAAGTTTAATTATGGTTCAGAAATAAAATTGAGTGACTGTCTCTGGAAAAAAGTGATTCTGTGCAGACTACAGATATTAGTAGTGGAGCACTGATTTTGAAAATGACAAAGAAAATCCCATTTCTAGTTTGATTATAATGATATGTATGCCCCCCAAGGTCTGAGAATAAATCCAAAAGAGCAAAAGCTATAAAGTTATTGTCATGTACAAAAGCTCTAGGAGAAAAATTTTAGAAACACCTAAAGCAATGAGGATGTTTGCTGAAATTTGACGTCCTTTTCAGGTCTTCCGCCTGGGTTAAGCACGTACCTCATTGATCTCAGTGCCGTCTCAACCCCTATTTTGTCAGTATGTGCTTCTTGCTATCCCTTGCCCACTCCATCTGCCAGCTAATCACCCAAGGTTGTCAGCAGCTCTCTCAGGTAACTCTCCTAATGGTGCTGGCTGCTTCTCTATCAAAGCAGTCAAAAGCCTTCTGGTGGCATCCGGATCTTCGCCATTTAACTTCTCACCAAACATGGTGAGAAGCGTGGTGAATTGCCACAGTCTTCGGGAATCCCTTTGTATAGGATTAGACAACAAGCATCTACTTCCTTCTCAAGGCAGTATTTCCCTCTTGGACTTCTCTGAATTGCCCACAGTGGTTATCCCTTTTCAGAGAAATAGAAGACGCAGAGAAGAATATTCTCCTAGTATTTATGATACTTTGACTCATTTCACCAACATATTTAGTGTTTAGTATGACCCAGAAAAATATGAGATGGGGTAAGGAGGAGCCAGTGATCTTAAGAAGCATGAATTTCTAGCAGAAGAAATGAGCACTATTGGACTCTAAAAGTTTGGTATGGGAAGCATACGAGCCTAAAAAGAACTAACAGCAAAGCACGGTCATTGGCAGAGCTGGATGCATGTGAGGAGGACGATGGGGCCGTGGCAGCTGTGGCCTCTGAACAGCAGTCCAGCACGTCCATGGAATGAAACTAGATAGAAGGGCTTGGCTGGACCACAGAATGCTTTAAATGCCAAATGACATGCCTTGACTTTATTCCTGACCCTACAGAGCCACAGAACATTTCTGAGCACAGTTACAATATGATACAGTTGTGTTTCGGGCGTGTTTCCTAGCCTTTAGCCGGTGGACAGCACAGAAGAAAGAGACTATTCTTTTTCTTAATTTTATTTATTTTGTATGTGTATGAATGTACTGTCTGCATGTAGGTTTGTGCACCTGTGCCGGGCAATGCCGTGGAGGTCAGAAGAGGGCATCAGATTCCCCTGGAAGTGGAGTTAAAGACGGTTCTCAGCCACCATGTGGGTGCTGGGGATTGAACCCAGGTCCTCTGCAAGAGCAGTCGGTCCTCTTAACCGCTAGGCCATCTCTCCAGCCCAGAAAGAGACTATTCTTAATTCTTGTAACTTTATTTCTGAACAACCTATGACCCAACCACTATGATAATTTTTTTCACTTGCTAGAGCTTGTTTAAAATGTGTGAGAATTATATCTCATCAGCTATGTTTGAATATTTGGAATATTACAGTTTTCACACACCCCCACCCCAAGTGCAGATAACCAGCTGAGCTTTTGACTTATGTATGCCAAAGAACAGCTGAGATAGAAAGCTCACAAGGGGACGAACAATATGAGTGGAATTTCCCTCCGCCAGCTGGCCGCTGAGACACTTGTGCTTCTTTTCATAATGTTTCCCACTTTTGAGGCTGCTCAGTAAGCCAACGACGCAAAGGTTAAGCTGGGGGCTGGGCAGATCCCAGTGGAGTGAAACAGAAAACTGTGGAAAGATGTCTCAGATGCAGTTTGGGGGTTAATCTTTATGAGCACATCCCCTTTAGCACTGTTAACTTTTTCTTGTATTTTCCCTTTGGGGAAAGAGTCTCTTAATTTCTCCCCCATGAGCTGAGCAATGTTTCACCCACCAAGGATTGCTTGTCTATATTTAACTGCTTGACTTACAACACAGGGTTGAAAAATCCCTTGGCTCAGGATTTGCAAGCTGGATGGCTGGGTGGGAAGCGTGCTGGCACCAACGTTGGACTGTCTGCCCGTGGCTTCTGGCTCTACCACACACTTGCTGTGAGGTCTTAGGAGAGTTTCCTATCAGTATTGTTCTTACTAGTAAAGAGAAGTTACTACGTTCTTTACAGCGGGGTGCAGTACTCTGTACTTATAACCCTAGCTACTGCTGAGCCTGAGTTCAGACTCAAAGTTCAAAGCCAGGGAGAAGACATTTATATAATAATAATAATAATAATAATAATAATGCTAACTATATCATTGGGGAAGTACTGAGGACTTAATGAGTCGTACATGAAGAGGAACTGACATACAGTAAACATGTAGAAAATTGAAGTACTTCCTTATTATTATTTAATTGTATTTATTTTTTTATTTTAGGTGCATGAGTGTATTGGCTACATATGTGTAAGTGAACCCATGTCATACAAGGCCCAAAGATGTCAGAAGAAGGTGTAGGACCCCCTGTAACTGGAGTTATGGATGATGTTTGTTAGCTGCACTGTGGGTGCTAGGAATCAAACCCAGGTCCTCTGTAAGAGTAGTCAGTGCTCTTAATCATTGAGCTATCTCTCCAGCTATTATTTTTTTTTAATTTTATGTGTATGAGTGTCTCCTGTATGTATGTAAATGTAGCATATGCAAGTAAACCTGTGGAGGCTAGAACAGGGCGCCAGATTCCTCTGGAACTGAAATAATAGAAGGTTGTTAGCTGCCACGTGAATGCTGAGAACCAAACCTAGGTCCTCTGCAAAAGGACCCAGTGCTCTTAACTGCTAAGCCATCTCTCCAGCTGCACATTTTTATTATCATTTATAATACTTTATTTTTATGTCTTTCCATTTCTTTTCAGAAAGGAACCGATACTCTTATATAGCCCATTAATGAGCCACAAGGTCCTACAGATATGTTTATCTCCCCTCAACATGTCAAAATGGAATGAAAGTGAAAGATGCTTGTGTATTTTTCCCTCTAAGACAACAGACTGTCATTAAAACCTTTTTTGTAATTTAATGGGCAAGCAAGTCTACTCTAATTGAAAACAATCCTTATTGAATTATAAAAAGATATTCTAAAATCATTGAAATGATTACTAGCTTCTTGAATGGAAATATTTAATCAATAATATTGATTATTCATAAAACACTAAATTTGAGGGTGTCACACTTAGCAGAACCGGTTGATCATCCCTCTGATCTTTCCTCTGGATCGACCTACACAGATGTGATATGCTTGGAGGTTGGAGAAAATGTAATCTCAGGAGGAGCAGCTTCTGGTAGGAACTTCACACATAGCCACAAGTACCTGTTCAAAATACTAAAGTGTGCCCACATGCCACATGTTAAGAATGGGAAAAACACTCTACCTAGACATCATGTGAATTGGGCTACACTGTTGATTTCTCAAGTGACTTCTTGTTTGATTATAGCCAATGCTTTGCTCCTCATGCTGGTTGTCTGTAAGATGAGATTGCTTTTAAATGTTCATTAGGAGGCATAGAAAGGGAAGCTACTCTAGATTTGATCGAGAAATGGTGTATGACCTATGGAAAAAGTTTAATAATAATGATAATAATAATAAAATGGAAAAAATGTTCATGTAGTGGTCCTAAGGTGATGGGGGGGGGATTAACCAAAACTGTGAAGTGTTTTGAGTTCCACCGAATAAATTGGGATTGGTCCTGGAGAACATACCATGGGCAAAGACAAATGGCATCCTTTGTTAGCTTCTGCGACGTCTGCATGAGCAACAAACAGAGTTCCCTTATAAGGAAGTGGGTCAGTGGGAACTGCCGAACAGGAAGGAAAGAAGGAAGGAAGGAAGGAAGGAAGGAAGGAAGGAAGGAAGGAAGGAAGGAAGGAAGGAAGGAAGGAAGGAAAGGAGGGAGGAAGGGAGGGAGGGAGGGAGGGAGGGAAAGCATAAACCACTAGCATGTGTGTGATCAATTCTTTGAACTATTCATTTTCATCAATGATTTCCTACTTGAGTAATGTGGATAAGGAACTCCAAAGTGTCCCTTGGAATTGTAGTCTGAGAACTTTGCTGTGAAGGGGAACCTAGCTAGCAGCCACTGCAAAGCTTTCCCAACTTTGCTTAAAGTGAAAAGGAAAGATAAAAATGCACTGAGGAAGTCAAGGTCATCCACACCTGTAATCCCAGCACTCTCCTGCTGAGGCAGAGAGATGGTGTGTTCCAGGACAGCTTTGGTTACAGAATGAGACCCCTCCCACCACCAAAAAGATGAAATACAATAAAAGAGTACTGTGATTCTCAGTCAAACCTGTGCCAGAATTTGAAAGGAAGCTGCAAGAATATTAAGTAAAGAGGAAGAAAGAGAAAGCATGCTGGGAATTTCAGTTTTACAAATACCTTAACTTTCTACATAAACCAACAGATAGAATTTGGTCTAAGGAGAACATTTCAGCACAAGCAATAAAATTATTGATTAACTGGGCTGAGAGCTGGCATATTAGTCTGTGCAATACTGACTAATCCCAGTGGATAACAGTAGTGCTAAGATCTATTGACATACAACATCAAAAAAGAGAGTTATTTGTGAATAGAAAACAATCTAGAAGCTAGCAATAAATATAAAATTCTCCAACTGAAGGAAAAGGGGAAAGGAACATAATCTCCAACTCCTGTATTAAAAATACACTTTCAACTTGATTTTACCACCTTAGAACATCTGTCATCTTACCAAAAAAAACCTGTTTTGTTAATTCTTGGAGAATTTAACATAAAGTATTTTGATCATATTCACCATCCCAACTTCTCCAATAACTGACTCTTCCTCTCTCAGCAACTAGCAGTTGCCAATGGCTCCTCATCTAGGGGTGAGTTTATCCCGGCCCCATCCATGCTGGGAGTTTTATTTGGCTTGAGCTTATGCAGGAGTTTATGCAGGAGTTCATGCATGCAACTGTGCATCTTTCCACTGTAGTCATTCAGTGCCTCTGGCTCTTCCAATATCTCAGTCCCCTCTTCTGCAAACAGGTGCCTGTCATCTTTAATAAGATGAAAGAAAATACTATCTCTATGAAATAGGAGCAGAAACTTATAAAGGCAAAATTCATGAAAATTAGATAAGACTCAAAGAAACCCAAATGATAAAAAGACACAAAGGGTATAAAAATCACAATTGTTACCAGAAACTCCTCTTAAAGACATGAACTCTTAGAGAAACTCTTGTTATAAACCCAGTTTAGATACACTTGAAATTATATGTGTGAATGTTTATAGTAGAGAAATTTGCATTAACAATAATACCTATGAATTCCATCATGAAATAGTTTAAATATTTAAGTATTTCATAAGTAAAGTAAACTCACAATGAAAACAATAAGTCCCAGAATTTGCCCTGTGAAAAGTCAACTGGAAGGCTGGAAAGACACACCTGAAGAGTTCCCCCAGAAAGCAGAAGAAAATGCTGAAAAGATGAAAATCCCAGGAGAACTGAGAACAGTCATGGGAGACAGAAAAACCAGAACTCAGCATGGGAGTCATGGGGCATTTGAGCAGCTGTGATCAGGAAAGATGCCCCAGGTAGAAGAAAAGCTAAAAAAATACTTTGTGTATTAAGCCTAAAAGTGCTTACAAAGGAGTTTTATTCAGCCATAAAAAGCAAATCGTGATCTTTGCAGAAAATGGATACTGGAAATTATCATGTTAAGTTAAATAAGCTAGTCTCACAACAACAAATATTACATGTTTTCTCTCCTATGTAGAAGTTAGAAGCGGGGTCAGTATGAAAGTAAAAGAAGTATAAAAGAAGGGGAAGAGTGGAAAAAGAAAAAGGGAAAAAGGAAACTAGGGTGGGTAGGACTGAAATTTACCATATGCATGGACGTCAGTAAAATCTATTCCTTTCATAATCTGTACAAGTTTGAAAAAATTAACCAGGCCTACCATATTAAAGGCACAAATCCATGGAAAGGAAAAATGAATAAAAGTAGAAGTAACACTGTAGGAAAAAAATTAATTCAGTAATGAAAAGGGACAAACATTCAGAAAGGAAAAGGATTAGTGATTTGTCATAAAATCAATACAGCAGATGACTCTACAAATAAAATTATAGAAAATAATACAGAGCATCTCATAAAGAGAAAATAGGAGGCAAAAGTTTCTGGAACTGTCACCCAGACTACTTGACCTTCAGGTAGGAAAGACACTTAAGAAGACATTCTTGGGCTTGTCATCACTCAAACGATAAACTCCCTATGTGTGGTTTCTGAAAAGGTTAAAGTTGTACTTTTTGATGAAAAGATGAATCCCATTGACAACCTCAAATATCAAAACCAGTTAACATTGCTACAAAACAGAAGACAAGTGTTAGCGATGATTATCTAGGCCTAAAATTGTAGATCATATTAAAGAAAACATAGAATGACAGAAAGATGTGACAGGGATGCTTGAAAGTGAAAGAAGCTCTTTGGTTCATATGAACCTTTCTCTTTATAACTGTGACCACTCAAGAATGCTAATGAAAGTATAATTTTGCTCTATAATCAATAAAACTCAGTGATTATCTTCTACACTATAAAACAGTGTAAAAGGTTCTAAGATGTACACAATAGTGCTAAGGAAATAAAAGAAATCACAAACCAAGATAAAATGAATATATATTAGTTATAATAATTTTGATGAATAATTGATAGCTTCTTAAATAAGGCAAGAATAATTCAGGACCATGCTACTCATAAGAGAGACTGTAAAGTGAAATAACACAGAGATTGAAATAATAGAAGGGGATGGTATTCATCAGGCATTCACAAAAGAAAATGGAAAATACTATATTCAGAGGGGGCTAAAAATATTAATGCTAAGAGAGTCAGTACCTGGTAGTAAATAAACATTTAAAAGAAAATCATGATCGCTGTTCACCTTCATAAGTAGAATGAGATAATGCCAATATGTATGAAACAGACAAGTTAAAATAATCAGAAATCTGAACAGAGCCTGATGCTGTGATAGAGATCCTTAACACAATTTTGTTAGCCCCTAATAGACAATATTAAAATATATGGCTGTACTAATTTGTCTATTGTAACAGTAGAAAAATTAAGTACATATTTTTTTCAAGATTAATGTCGTAACTTTTTATAAGTATTTAGCAAGCACTATCACAAAGAAAACACTCAGATTTCTGTCAGAAATTACAGAGACTGCACTCAACCACTATGCTGTCACACTGTAGACTTTTTAAAGTTTAAACATTGAAAACTTAAAGACTTTGTAAGTTACAAATGCATTTCAAAATACTTCTCTAGGAGATAAATTTCAAAATTATAAACTTGTTTCAATGTAAGGAAAACTGGACTGAAGATATCAAACATTGAAAAATATATCCAAAGATGAAGACACTGAAAAAGTTTTTGATCAATATTTGAAAAATTTGTTGAGCTCAACATTAATTCAAAAACTTAGAACAGTCTAAGGATGTGAACAAGATAATAACAAGAAAATATAACTGTAAATAAAATTAACGCAAGAGAATCAGGAAACAGTAAAATTGGTAAATAAGGTGCTGGGCGATAGTTCAGTTGGCAAAGTGCTTGCTCCACAGCCCAGGACTTGAGTTCCATCCCCCAAATCCATGTAAAAAAAAAGCTACCTGTGGGGATCAGGTTATAATATCAGTACTGGGAGGTGGAGACAGGCTGATCTTCCGGGTTCTCTGGCAGCCAATCCAGCTGCCTCTGTGAAGTACAGGCCAATAAGAGTGTGTCTTGGGCTGGGCTGGAGAGATGACCTAGCGGTTAAGAGCACCAACTGCTCTTGCAAAGGACCTGGGTTCGATCCCCAGTACCCACATGGCAGCTGAGAACCTTAACTCCAGTTCTAGGGGAATCTGACACCCTCTTCTGACCTCCACTGTATTGCACAACATGGGTGCACAAACCTACATGCAGACAGTACATTCATACACATACAAAAATAATAAAATAAAAAATAACAAAAAAAGTGTGTCTCAAAAAACAAAGTAGAAGGCTCTTGAGATGTGACACCTGAGGTGGTCCTCTGACATCTACATGCATGTCCACACACATGCAGGCTCACCCTCACACACACACACACACATACACACACATGAACATACATAAATGAATACACAAACAACTGGCAAATCAAGTTTTGTATTAAATTCCTAAAAAAAAAGAGCAAATAATATGAAAGATTCTAACCACAGATAATAGTAAGAAAATGAATATAACTAGACATAAGAAAACATATAATTTTGAAAGAATTTAATAATGGATCTAAATGTTATTTTGAAATATGATCTTAAAGTATTCATATATTAATTAGCTGAATAAATCTGAAATTCTTTATAATATGGAATCAAAGACAATGAAGAAAAAGTTGTCAAATCTATGAAGCACCTACTATCCACTAAGGAATTGAAAACATTTTCAATAACTACAGGTAAGGTGCCAGGAGCCTTGTCTATCAGTGAACACACTTTTAGCTTTGAGAAATAAATCATTCCCACCACATAGAATCTCTCTGTGCATAGAAAAACAACAGGAAAACTGTTCTAGCAACACGAAACTATGATGCCGACCCTTATAACGAGACCAAAAAACGATTAGCACATGTACAAAGCTTAAATAAAATATTAGCATAAGTAACTCAAGCATGAAAATAATTTACTGTAATAAGTAAAGATTATTCTAAGAA
Organism: Rhizomys pruinosus; assembly: GCA_009823505.1. Classification (NCBI taxonomy): domain Eukaryota; kingdom Metazoa; phylum Chordata; class Mammalia; order Rodentia; family Spalacidae; genus Rhizomys; species Rhizomys pruinosus. The sequence continues at coordinate 2,685,602 of VZQC01002643.1, forward strand.
TTCACATATGTAAATTGTACATATGTACAATGGAAAAACCTCCCATACCCATGGATTGGGAAAATTAATATAGTAAAAATGTCCATTCTACCCAAACTCTTGTATAGATTTAATGCAATTCCAATTAAAATCCCCAAGAGTTTCTTAACAGGCGTGGGGAAAAAAAAAGTCCTTAATTTCATTTGGAAAAACAAAAGACCCCAAAGAAGTCACATATGTAAATTGTAAAGGACAGTATATTAAAGAGCTATAAAATAAATGCCTAGCGTTTCCAATCTGGAGAATAATGTGATGATACTTAATGCACATTCCTATATTTTAAATTTTACCTACAAACAAACCTCAGAATAAAATGATAGTTTATTAACATAATAATGAACATTTAGTCAGGTAAGGTAGTAAAATGTCTATAATCTTAACACTAAGAAGATGAAGATAGAAAGATTGTGATTCTGAGGCCAATTTGGGTTACACAGTGAGATCCTGTCTAAAAAAAAAAAGAATCTTTATTTATCTTTGGCATACAGTCAATATATTTTATAATATGCTGGATACATCATTAAGAGATCAAATTTGCTAATATCAATCATTATCATTTCCAAATATCCTAGAAATAACAAGCCAAACACAGCGACATACAAATTTACCCAGAAACATAAGCTATACTTGTTAATTTAAAATACCATGAGAATAGGTTATTTTCAAATAATCCATTTGCTAACCTAAGTAACTTAAGGGAATTAGAATGAGTTTAGAAAGCTCTTGATCCAACAGTACACTGTTAAGTGATCAAAGGCAAAATAAATACATAATATAAGTATGTAAATTATATAAATGTAAAATAAAAAAAGTCATATTGCTAAAATAATATTCAATCAAGCTTTAATGAAAATATTCCACTCACAATTATAAGTTTAATCTTTGAAAGAATTGTGTGGGACTAACACAGTGAAAATTACAAAATGCTACAAGGGAAATGAAAGGATATCCTTTTTTTTTTTCTTTTACAGGTGGTAACTGAAAGTTATTTTATTTTTTATAATGCTTTTATTGATGTTTTGTGTATTTCAGACATCATTTCTCAGTTCAGTTTAGACTTAGACCCTTTCCCTTCCCCCTACTCCACACCAGATCATGCACTCTGCCATAACTGTCCTTATCAAAAAGGATATTCTTGTAAAGAATGTATCTGCTGTTGAGTGTGGAGGAAATAAAATTCATGTAATCCATCAAAATTTCAAAATAAATTCTTAGGTGATGAGAATGATAGAGTGTATTTTCTTTTTTTTAATTTTTTAAATTGTATTTATTTCTGTATGTGTATGAATGTACTGTCTGCATGCAGGTCTGTGCACCCGTGTCGTGCAATGCCGCGGAGGTCAGAAGAGGGCGTCGGATTCCCCTGGAACTGGAGTTCTCCTGGAATTGGAGTTTCGGACGGTTCTCGACCGCCAAGTGGGTGCTGGGGATCGAATCCGGGTCCTCTGTAAGAGCGGTCGGCGCTTTTAACCGCTAGGCCATCTCTCCAGCCCAATAGAGTGTATTTTCAAAACAATCCTAAAGTTTCATGGAGTAAATGGATGAAAGTGAAATAAATAAAGTTTAATGAGGGGAGCTTTCTCAGTGGGATTCAAAAATATATTCAGCAGTAATAAAGAAGCCAACTCCACTAGGCTAAAAACCAAAATGACAAAAATAAAAGGCTCAGAATGAAATAAAGATGTAATTACCAGAGTCATAATATAAAAGGCAATTGGTTATTAATGGTCTGAAACAATTACTTAACAAATATTACACTATTGCACTAGAATACAAAATAAAATAAGGAATGGTAAATTAGTTTAAAATTAAAAATTGAAACCATGCACACAGACATACAAGCTTAAAAGAGAAATTTTTCTCTAACCGTGAAAACATTGGCAGAAATGGTAAAACAAAATATAGTAGAGGGACCAGCAAGATGGCTCAGAGGGTAAAATTGCCTGCAGCCAAGCCTGATGACCTCAGTTCTATTCCAGGGCCTCACAGGCTGCCCATGCTCAAGTGGCTGGCCCTACACCCATGCACATATGGACAGCAATAGTGGGACCCCATGGGTAATTTTAAGAGGAAGAAAGAGCAGGACATGAAGTTGGGAGGGATATGTTGAGACAGGGAGCTGGGGAGCAGGGAAAGGGAGTAACTAGGATTAGACTACTGTATACATGGATGAACTTATCAAAGAATAAATTGTTTAAATTTTTAAGATTTTTATTTTTAAAGAATAAATTCTTTTACTGCTGGTGGGAATGTAAACTCATAAAACCACTATGGAAAGCAGTGTGGAGAGCCCTTAAAAGATTCAAAATGAGCCTACCACATGGACCCAGCCATACCACTCCTGGGTGTATACGCACAAAACTCATCCTACCACAAAGATACATGCATGGCTATGTTTATTGCAGCTCTCTTCACAATAGCAAAGAGCTGGATTCAACCCAAATGACCCTCAACTTACGAGTGGATAACAAACATGTGGTACATCTACACAATGGAGTTCTATGCAGCGGTGAAGAAATATGACATCATGAACTTTGCAGGTAAATGGATGGAACTCAAAGTCATTATGCTAAGTGAAGTAACACAGTCCCAGAAAAAAAGAAAAAAGGTGAATGGTTTCCTTCATTTGTGGATGCTAACACCAAATCCCCAGCTGGCAGGCAAATTGAGCAACTTTATTATTATATTTATTTGTATATGAAAGCAACTGTGCTCTTATAATTTAATCTCTTAATGGGCTCTAGAATTGACCTGCCACTTATATTCACACATTGTAGTTTCCATATATGGGTGGAATATATGTATTCATATTCTAGAGTAATATAAAATTAAAGGGAAAATGTGAACCTCAAAACATATTTTGGAATTAACATACAGTTTATTCCCAGATGTCATAATTTTGATACATATGTGATGTCTATATAGGCATAATTTGAAGTAATACAAAGGGGAGGGAACAACAATGACATAAGGACTGGGTCAAAGAACTGACTGATACAGTTAAATTCTGCTCAAAACAACAAGCCTCTGCAGAAAAAAAAAATCCCTGAAAACACCAAAAGATATAAGACATGTATGGCAGAATGAGTAAATTGGGGTAGGGGAGGGGCAGGGAGAGAGGAATGTATCCAAATTGGAATGAAAAATGATGTATGAAATATTCAAAATGTCAATAAAAAATAAAATATTAAAAAAAGAAATTCCATACCTAATCAGCAGAAAGCATAGTTTTAAATGCCATCAAGAAAATGAGACCGGGGCTGGAGAGATGGCCTAGCGGTTAAGAGCGCCGACCGCTCTTACAGAGGACCCGGGTTCGATCCCCAGCACCCACATGGCGGCCGAGAGCCGTCTGAAACTCCAATTCCAGAAGAACTCCAGTTCCAGGGGAATCCGAGACCCTCTTCTGACCTCCGCGGCATTGCACGACACGGGTGCACAAACCTGCATGCAGACAGTACATTGATACACATACCGAAATAAAAAAAAAATAATAATAAAAAAAAAAAAAAGAAAATGAGACCAAATGTGTCAGCTTCCCATCGTTTTCCTAACCCAGGAATCTTCTAAGACACAAGTTTCACTTTGGGATGGTGACAGAAAGACTCCTGCCCTCTGTGCATGCCTTTTTCATAACAGGATTCTGAAGGGCACATGAGACATTACAATAAGTGCATTTCATTTGTTTCTTGGGAGAATAGCAGTCATTATTAATGTATGTTCTTGACAGATCATTGGATTCACATTCCCAACAGCTTCAAATTACTGGCTAAAGTATTCTTTTGAGGACTTTTTAAGAAAAGCCATTTTCAACTAACTTATTTTTGGACTGTCTTACTGTTTCAATTCTATATTTTTCATAAACTGAAAAGTTACTTTAAGTTTCTTAAATTCCTAAATATTATTTCATATCACTAAAAATGTAAGAGCAATGATTTTACTTTGGCAGAAAGGAAATAAAATTTCAATTTTGGTTGCTAGAAAGAAAGCATAAAAACGATTGTTTTCTTTTTGTTTGGATTTTGATGCTGATGGTGGTGTCTGATTTCTCTGTAAATAATTAGATATATAAAGTAGGGTTTCTCAACCTGAATCTTTTTTGGCACTTGGGGAGGATTATTTCAATGAAGCACTGGGCTTCCCAAGCCCATAGCTACAATAGCATCTATGGCATCCACTCACTGGAAGCCAGTAGAGGACTCTTTTCCTCAAGCGTGACAACCATAAATGCAACCAGACGTTGGTCTGAAAGCCTCCTAGAAAGGTTGGAAGCAGGGAGCACAAAGCCCTTTGGTTGAGAACTCTGGTGTAAAGTATACCCCAGAAGGCTGTATGCATGCTACCTATGTCTTAACCCACTCTAATCTTTCACAAAGTGAAAAATCCTATCATTCCAAAGTTAGAGCCCTTTGCTATTGTATATTTTACTAGCCCTTAGATAGCCATATTGTCAGATAACAGATAACAAAACAATTTGATAGATCTTCAAAGAAAGATAAACTACTAACAAAATAAATAACCTAGAATGTAGATCCAAGAAGTAACTGTCCCATTAAATTTCACTCCAGGAGAAAAATCAGCAGCACTACCCAGTAGTGAACCATAAATGCTACAATATCACCCTGTTAGGCAAAATGTGCCCACTGATGTATTGGTAGCATGAAGGTTTTGTCACTTTCTCATTGTATTTGAGACTTGTTGTACAGCAGGGAATTCATGCCTGGAACTGCAAACCTAGTCAAAAGCTCATGGCCGGAGATGTCATAGATCTTAGGATATGTGTTACTGTTGTTTTTTTATCAAACTTCCTTTTAAACATTTATGTTTATACCCATAGATTACTGCTTCTCTCAACAAGAGAAGCCTATTTCTGTAGTGGGCAGCAGTTACTGCAAGGAGTCAGAATTGGGATAATTGTATAAAATGATATAAAATTGTCAAAAAACAATAAAAGACATTCTAAATATTCTAAATATAGACATATTCTAAATATATTTCTTTCCACTTTCCTCTACTTTTTTCCTTGTTTTCATTTAAGCACAAAAGTCCTCTGAATTATATTATCACAACAGAGATCCAAGCTTTTGTTTCAAAAGTCCAAGGTAAGATATTTCCAATAATTTCATATTTATTATATAATTGCATGGGGTTTATAGGCTTAATAGCTGTGTGGGTTAGTTTTTGTCAATTTGATCCAAACTGGGGAAACCTAGAAAGAGGGATCCTTAACGGAGGCATTTCCTCCATCAGATTCGCCTGTAAACATCTCTGTGAGCTGTCTTCTTAATAGCTAACTAATGTAGCATACGGGGGCTCAGCCCACTCTGGCAGATGCTATCCTAGGCCTGGGCCACACAAGTCAGAGGAACAAGCCAGTTAGCAGCCTTCTCCATGTTTCCTGCTTCCTTGCTGTCTACAGATTCCTGCCTTGAACTTTGAAATTAGTCCTTTCTTCCTCAAATTAGTTTTGGTCATGCAGTCATCACAGCAACAGAAAGATGATCTAGAAGTGAAACTGGTAGCAAGAGAGTGGTATATGGCTGTGACGGACATGATCATGTTGGCTTGAAGAAGATTGTGGAAGTTTCTGGAACTTTATGCTGGAAAAGCCACTGCATGTGCTCCAAGTTTAATGAGCTGCTGCTGTGGGTGCTTGGAAGATAAGAACACTGAGAGAGAAATGCAGAGGATGGACTGGCTTGTGACTTTTCCGAGAGAGCAAAGAATCTCTTACTTAGCATTAGTCCTGTGGTGTTTGTATTAAGAATCTGTGGAACCGAAACCTGTACTTTACTGGGACAACTGATGCCAGTCAGCTGGGGCTGAAATAAACAGCTGTGCATAGCAAGAGACCAGCATCACTGAAAAGTGCGATCTTCTGAGAAGTATTTCCTCAGGGTTCATGCACAGAAACTGTGCCCCAGAGAGGACCAAGTCTGCACATCAAGCTGGCAGGAAGACAGCAGTGTGTAAATATCTCCCACACAGTACCTGCTTTGAAGACACAAATAGGTCATGGAGATCAATGGAGGTTTGGCACTGTATGAGGCCAAGAGAGGCCACTGGTGAAGCTTCAGTTACAGTAGAGGCTTCAGGATATGGAGGACCATAGGATGACTACCAAGAACATCAGCCTGTGTGTAGTGTGTAGTTGAGCAGACTGAGCTTAAGAGTCATGCTGTGTAATGCTGCAAATGGCAGAACTAGAGAAGTGGAATCCCCAAGCCTTTTGGAGCCCAGAATATCACAAGTGAGTGCAAGAAGTCAGATGGTCAGCTACATTGCTAGACTTTATATGTGCTTAGTTCTTCCCCTTTGAAATAAGAAAGTAACTTTTATTAAGAGTCTTACAATTTTTAAAGTGTTTGAATTGTTTTAAAGATTATGGGACTTTTAATGTTATATTATGTCTAATATTGTGATAATAACATGAGATCTTAGGGATAAACAAAAAAGGAAAACTTGAGGTTTAGTGATGATGTGTTAGTGTGTCAGGTTGACAAGGGGACAATTTGGCTAGTCGGTTGTTGTCAGACACAAACTACAGAGACCTACTAAGAGGGAACTTCAAATGAGGGATTTCCCTCCAATTAATCAATTAACTCAATAACCAAGTTGCTTTTGGTCTGTGTTTAATCACAGCAAGAGAAAAACAAAGCAGGACAATACTTTGAAGCAAAGAAGGAAGAGTCTTGTCTACACCAGTCGTATATCCTTGAGAGAGATTTAATATTATTTTAATTATAGCAGATTTATTGGAAACATTTCAGAAATGTCTACAGATGGACACAGTTAACATTTCATGTTTATGTTTCCAGATTTCATTGTTTTAATATAAATCTGTACAGTACTATATCCTTGGAAATCAAATTTATATTTCACTCCATATGAGTTAAAAATGCTTGCTAGGTGGTACATTAAGATCAAAATTGTCAAAGATAATTTTCCTTAACTTTGTCAAACAACTATGTTTTAAAATACACGATTCATTATTCTGCTCATGGCAATAATCTCCATTACTACAATTTTCTTCTGTTTCTCTAACCACCAGTCTATACCAATATTGAGATAAGGGAATCACAAATACAAGTAAGCCTTGTTTTTAATTATTTAATTAAATTATTTTATAATTTTGCTGAAGATCAAACTCAGGTTATAACATATACTAGGCTACTGTTTTACCAGTGGACAATATCTCCAGCTCTACTCGCAGTTTTCATTTTCATTCTATGTCATCTAGAGACAGATGTCCAAAGGCTTGATGATTCTTTAAGAAAGTTAAGGGAAAGAAGATAAAGCCTTACATTTTCATAGTATCCAGCTACTTTCCTCTGAACTCATTAAAATGACATAAAATAAACAGCAAAAGAAAATCTCTAGGCAAGTCCATTTATATATCCTATATTATATTGGTTACAAATCACAATAAAAGTAATATTTGCTGGATAAAACATTAAGACATGGGCTGGAGAGATAGCTTAGCAGTTAAGAGCACCAACTGCTCTTGCAGAGGACCTGGGTTTGATCCCCAGCACCCACATGGTGGTTGAGAACCATCTTTAACTCCAGTTCCAGGGGAATCCGACAGCCTCTTCTGACCTCCACGGCATTGCACGACATGGGTGCACAAACCTACATGCAGACAGTACATTCATACATATAAAAAATAAAAAACAAATAAAATTTAAAAAAACATTAAGACAAATATTTGAAATGATAAATATACTTAAGTTTCTCAATTTATTTTAAAATAAGATATTTCACTGAAACCTTGTTTTTGAACATTATAAATCCTGTCTATATGCACCGTCTGTCTTCAGATTCAGGAAATATTCAGGAAGTGTCTCTTGGTTTGGATTTCATAACTTTAAATTACCTTCTTGGTTCTCTGCCCTTGGGAGCAAGGGAAATCCCCCTGTTTCCTACACAGAGCTTCCTAACGGTTGGTTGGTTTACCAGCAGGACTTTTAGAGCTTTGGGACTGTCTGGGAACTGATCTCTTGTCTTTTTGGTTGTGAGCCTGCTCCAGCTCTCCAGCCCAGAGCTTTGGGACAATCTAAGGGATATGGAGAACCAAGTATCCAATTATTGTCAGATTTACAACCAGAAGATCCTGGCAATCAACTATTCTAGCTCTTCAATCCAAAATAGGAATTAAGGAAATTTCAAAACAAGTCTGATTTTTGTATTTTTTGCACATCATTCAATGTATGAATCAAAGTAGATTAATGAGTACTTGGTCAAAATTTGGAGAAAAGGGGAACTGAGCTCTCTGTTCAGAAATCCCAGCTTATCTAACTGGGTTTCCTATTTCTTGATCTCTGCATCTCCTTTCCATTGTCTGCAATAATGAAAATAGATCCTGTGTTAGCTAAGAGCATTAGCTACCCACATATGGTATGTTCACACAAGTTATTGCTTCCATCCTTATAACAATACAGTAAGAAAAAGATAACATCCACAATGACAGACATCCTCGCTTAATGTCCTGGTTGTGTGCTATTGAAATAGCAGAGCATAACCATGATTTGACACTAAACCTACAACCTTTTCAAAGAAAAACTTCTGAGCAGCCAATGACATTATACATATGAAGGCACTTTCTGAATCAAAACTAAGGAACAGAAGGGAAACATGGTTGATGTATATATGTGAGACAACTTAGCTTTGGTTAGGGTTCAGCTAGTTTCTACAGATATTGTCCCCAAATGGTAATGTCCATTAGGCAATGAAACTTTACCCACTAGAATAAAACATTTGATGTATTTGTTTATTTTTATTTTATTTTATGTGATGAGCAGTTTGCCTGCATTTAAGTGCACCTGTGTTGTTCAAAGCATGCAGAGGCCAGAAAGAGGGAGTTGGATCTCCTGAAACTGGAGTTATAGACAGTTATTAGTTGCCATGTGGGTGCTAGGAATCAAACCTGGGACTTCTGGAAGAGCGACCAGTACTCTTTTTAACATATTTTATTTACTTTTTTATTTTATGTGTATTAGTGTATTGCCTGAATGTGTGCATGTGCACCCTTGCCATGCAATACCTGCGGAGTCAGAAGAAGGAGTCGGATTCCCCTGGAACTGAAGTTACGATGGTTGTTAGCTGCCATGTCAGTTTGGGGAATTGAACCCAGGTCTTCTGGAAGAGCAACCAATACTCTAAACCACTGAGCCATCTCTTCAGTGCTCTGAACCACTGGGCCATTTCTTCAGCCCCAGAGCAGCCAGTAGGTTTATTTGCTGAGCCATTTCTCCAGCCACATGCAATTAAATATTTGAATGTTCTATCCTGCATTCTTTTTTTACTTATTCTAATTTTGCTTTATTATCCCTCCCATGTATTATCAACTAACACTGACTCAAAGCTTAATCAGCTTAGACACACACACACACACACACATATATATACAGACACAGACACAGACACACACACACACACACATATATATATACAGACACAGACACAGACACACAGACACAGACACACACACACACACACACACACACACACATTCTTACATAACTGCCAGTAGTGCCGGTTTTCCTTGTTTTTGATTACTCACAACATAGCACCCGATCTCACAAGTTGATTTTCCCTTATCTGAGACATATTGATGCTAATAACCCCTCTAGACCCAATGGAGCATTTCACTGTTGGCTCAACAGTGTCCTTCCCTGGCATGGAGAATTACCAATGAATTCTATCTGAAAATCTAGAGACTTAAAAACTCAAAAAGACAACTCCTCAAATCTTCTATGTTCCAGATTTCTAATTGTTTTTGTAAATTTCCACAGAATCTTCTCCATAATTTTCATTCATTTCTCAAGCTATAAAACTCACACTTTGCAAATTTTCAATTGAGTTTTCCTGTATGCTGAGTCAAATAGTTTTAAATGATACAATTGCTTCATCAAAAAACAAGCAGGCATTTAGCAAGCACTCTCTCCAAACCCTGTCTGCCCTGGAATCTTTGGGACCCAAGGACATAATTTTTCTTAAGCACACACAAAAAATAATCTTTATTTTGAATTTTTGCAAAGTGCATAAAATAATTTCACAATATATCTACTATATTAGTGTTTTTAAAACCATCACCTTGGTCCTAATATCCATGTTTTATCATGCAGAAGTCCTACAGTTTTGGTTGCACAACATATATTATATTCGACATTTACTCTTTAATAAATTCACGCTAAGACCTTTTCCTTAAGGTAATATTTACAAGAATCTAATAAGATCACTAAGCTCCTCATATTCAAGTGCAACAACCTTCCCAAATGAAGTCTTTCAGCTATCTTTGTTTTCACTTTCTGAATATAGAGGACTAAGAAAACTTACTATTTTAAAAGAATGGAATTTAAATGATGATATTATTTTATATTATTTGTTACTTGATCCTCAGCTATGTAAAATGAGGTATAGTTCTTTTACTTTAGAGTTTCTTTCAACAGCTCCAGTAAGTTTGTTAATCATATTATTTTCAAATAAAAATAATTTAGAAAAGAATTGATAGATAACTTTTATCATTTACATAATAAAACGGACGTATTATCTCACAAAATAAGCCCAACAACCGCGATAAGAGCAAAGTAAAGATGGCTGACAGAAGGTGGAGAGTCAAAGTGAAGAGGTAGGTGGGGGTAAGATCAGCCTTATACTACCAAGAGGATTGTCCCAAAAGTGACCCAAATTTACTGGACAAGAAACAGATATAAGTAAAAGATTTCGATTTGGAGGAAGAGTTACACAACACCTTTATGGAAAGGTTTTGAGATGTGATATTATATTTCTATCCCTCTGTGGTGAAGAACCACAGCAATATTTGTATATTGTCCTCATTGCACATAAGTTACGTTCAGCCCATCGTGTGTCACTTATTTATATTATTAGGAATTATTTATTTATTTTGCATGTGTGCGTGTGCATGTAAGGATGTGCGTGGAGGTCAGTTCTCTCCTTTACGTTTGTTTTCGGGGCAAGGTCTCATTGTTCTTACTGTCTCAGCTATGCTACATATGTGTGTTTTCCCTCCTGGCATTTCACTACTAGAGAGCTAGGATTCCAGATGCAAACCAACAACTGGCTTTTCATACCTGGGTTGGCAGTGTGAATGAGAAATGTCCCTAATAGACTCATACATTTGAGCATGTGGTCCTACTTGGTGGCTCTGTTTGGGACAATTATAGAACCTTTAGGAGGTGTAGCCTTTCTGGAGGAAACACTTCAAGGGGCCAGGCTTTGAGGTTTTATAGCCTGGCCTGTTCTCCTTCTCTGCTTCCTGTGTGTATGAAAATGCACTCCTCTAGCTTCCTGCTCTGTTTCCATGCCCTGTCTGCCTACTGCTATGCCTCCACTGTGATGGACTCTGAACCCTCTGGATCCCTATGCCACCATAAACCCTTTCTTCCCTAACTTTCTTTTACCAAGGTATTATAATCAAAACAACAGAAGAGGAACCATTACACTGGGATTGACCTCAAGTAGTCAGGCTTGATCAATAAGTACTTTGACCTGCTGAGCCACCTCCCTGCCCTATTAGCCATTTATATTTCATGTCATTTCACAAAGTTTTTTTAATCTGAAATAAAATTCATAAAATATAAGCCAATAATATATAGGTAAAAAGTAATGAGCCAAGATAAAGTGAAAATTCCATTTATTAAAAAATTACAAGGCCGGGCTGGAGAGATGGCCTATTGGTTAAGAGCGCCGACTGCTCTTGCAGAGGACCCGGGTTCGATCCCCAGCACCCACATGGCAGCTGAGAACCGTCTTTAACTCCACTTTCAGGGGAATTGGGCACCCTCTTCTGACCTCCTTGGCATTGCATGACACCGGTGCACAGACCTATATGCAGACAGTACATTCATACACATAAAAATAAATAAATAAAAAATTACAGGGCCAAGCACTTGGGAGGCTAAGGCAAGAAAATAATTTGTACCAGATTTTTTAAATTTTTTTATTAATTTTATTTATTTCTGTATGTGTATGAATGTACTGTCTGCATGCAAGTTTGTGCACCCGTGTCGTGTAATGTCGTGCAATGGCGCGGAGGTCAGAAGAGGGTGTCGGATTCCCCTGGAACTGGAGTTCTCCTCGAATTGGAGTTTCAGACGGTTCTCTGCCGCCATGTGAATGCTGGGAATCAGACCCAGGTCCTCTGTAAGAGGGGTTGGTGTTCTTAACCGCTAGGCCATCTCTCCAGCCCAGTCTAGGAAACATAGTGAAACCCTGTCTCTAAAAATTATAATGAATTAATGAATCTTACTAAATTGACCCACGGATTTATTACTGAGCTTCCTGTTATTATTAAATGCATAAGAAAGAAGCTATAGAGTCATAAAAATTTCTGGAAAAAAATGTGTACTAATTTACAAATTTTTATGAAGCACTAAGGAGAAGGGAATCAAGTGAGCCTGTCACCAGGCTCATCTGAAATGTCTCCATTTCTTTAGATGAATACAAAAGATTCTTGCCATAAACACATCGCACAATGAAGAAGCAGCGTCGCCAAACTCAAGAAGTCAGACACATGTAAGTTTCATAAAAGAAGCGTTAAAAGGATTTGATGTTGTAGATCACAAAAGCAATTTTCTCTCATCCATGTCAGAAATAGAAAGAAAAATGGAGCTAATTATTTTTTCTATTCTCTCTATAGATATTATTTAATTATTACCAATAACATCATTTTCATATGAATGAATTGGATTCAGTGAATTGGAGAGACATCATGTGAAAGTCTGCTTTGTCCAAGACAGAGAAACTCAGGCATTTCAATGATCAGAGTAGAGAAAATGAGTCCAGTTGTTTGTTCTGGTCATTTACGATAGAGTCTTAAGATGCTTGTCTGTAAATGCAAACAAAAGGCACACAGATTATTGTGCTTAGAAATATCACTAGTGTCATATGAATCAACTTATCAAAGATCTTATGTTTAGTATTAAAAGTATCTTTACAAATGCTAAGAATAATCTGAAAATCAGCATTTCTGTAGTAAGCATTTAAATATGTGCTAAAAACCAATAGCCCTCTTTCACACTCTATTTGTCCTGTTCCAGGATGGACAACTGCTAGGGATGTCACTGTGAGACACTTCAAAAATATCATCACAGTGGAATCCTGAGTATTCCCCAGACAACTGAGAAAAGCCGATCCCTGTAATAAATGGGTGTCCAGCTTGTAGATTGTTAAGAAATTGCCAAACACTGTATTTAAACTTTTATAAAAATTTAAATATACAAAATTCATGCATAGTGGATTTCCATTGATCATTTCCCCATAATTGCCACTCAGGAAATGATAAACATGGTTCAATCAAATTTAGAGAATCTCACATTCCAACGTGCCATATGCACATTCATTTGAAGAAATAACTAAGCTTCTGTACTAGATGGCATGTTTTGAAATACAGTAAATAAATTACCTTGTGACACTTAGACATAGATCTAAAAATACATATTACTTTTCTCTTTGAAAATGAAGTACAAACCCCACAAATGAATCCCTATCAAATATCTGCAGAAAATAATTCAGTACTTTACCACATGGATACATGTTTGCTGCTGCTATTAATAATAGCCATGTACAGCAGGAACATTGGTAGGCATACTACATATCAACTTATATGTATACACCGAAATTTTCATGACTCTTTAAATATTACCAAGAGAGGAGGATTAAATTGAATTGGGCATTATGATTCATTTTGGTTTTGAGAAATATATTAAGAATAATCAGTAGTAAAGGAAATTTCTTAAGCATTCCCATTCAGCATTCTTCCCTACAGACATTCTTGTCTTAGCCCTTAACACAAGTTCTATTTTAAAGGGGGAGGAGACAGAAAAAGGCCTGGCAGAAGTCAAAGAAGTAATGCTCTGCTCTTTTTAGAGTGCAACACACACACACACACACACACACACACACACACACACACACACGCGCGCGCGCGCACAAACACACACAAGGCAGGAGGGTTCTAGGATTCTAGGTTGCCCAAGCTAGCCTCAAACTACAAGGCTGCAGAATCTTTGCTCCTCAGCCTCCATAGTGCCACAGTAGATGGGACAATAGATTGACATCACAGAAGCACTGCTTTGCTTAGAATGTGTAGGCAGAAGTTTCATTTGCATCTATTTTGAGAAAAAACTGGTAGGTTCAAAAATATTCAGATTGAAAAACCATGCAGATGAGGAACTCTTCGTTGGCTGCCAGGGGGCGGGTAGTTTGAAAGAAAGTAGAGAACAATAATAACACTTTTAGGCTACTTGGCACAGTATCTCTGAGAAAACAAAGTACTTGACAACTGTCTTGCCTGGATCTCACCCAATGAGGCGAGCAGAACTTGGCATATTGTGGTCTAGTTATTGAGTTAGTCATTAACTGACGGGCTCGAAGTCAGTGCAGAACCTGGATCTTCTGACAAAACAGTCTTGGATATCATGCTTTGCCTTCAAGCTAATGTGGTAAGGTATAGACAGTATCTTTCAATCATGAAAGCATTATACTGTGGCAATATAATATATATTTATTTTGTTTGGCATTTTCTCTCTCCCTCCTTCCTTCACTGTCTCCCTCCCCCTCCCTCTCTGTTTGGCTCCCTGTACAGAAATGGAATTAGTCATCACAACAATTTATGCGAAAAGAACAGGTCACATGTATAAATATTTTTAAATGCAGTTTATTGCCAAAATAAATTCAGTGTGACAGCTATTTGAACCATACAAATACATGAAATTCTATTTCAAGATATGCAAATATGCTACCAAAACTTTTCTCATCACCATGTGGTCTATGTTTAGTAAAGAATAAAGCTTATTAACTTCATACAAATGATGAAAAATGAAATCTTAATGATATAAGATAAACCAATAACATGGAGCCTCATTTATAAAGTGTTGTAATCAAAAATAGCTGTTAGTTAAAAAATATTTTAATTTATGTGTATGAGTGCTTTGCCTGCAGGTATCTAAGTGCACCGTGTGTGTACTGCTCACCCGCCAGAGAGGATGTCAGATCCCCTGGAACTGGAGTTACAGAGGGTTATTGGCTGCCATGTGGATGCTGGGAACCAAAACTGATCCTCTGCAGGAGTAGCCAGTGCTCTTAATCACTGAGCCATGATTCTAACCTGGCAACAATCATTTTTATTTTTAGCTAGCACTTTGCTTACATCTTTTTTAAATAGATAGATCTGACAAATGTATCATATATATATATATATATATATATATATTCTTCTATTCAGACATTCCATACAACTTGCACTAAACAGAATTTTTGCAATTTTACTCTAGAAATGGGGCTCACAGCTGGACATGGCCAAGTGCTTGTGACAGCAGCATTCAGGAGGCTGAGGCATGATTATAGGTGGGTTAGACCAGTCTGGACTACACAGAGAGACCTTATCTTAAAACATAGACAACATGATAATTAATAACAGTAATGATTAGCTCACACTAATAATTATTTACATACTGAACTCGCATTTTTGTTACTAAATGCAATCTTTAAAAAAAAAAAGAAAACACAATGTAGTGCCATTAATAGTCTGGGTTTTGGAGCAGAATAGAAGCCAACCTGTTTCACATACCCAATGTTCTAATTTATTAAGAATACAAATGCTCAAAACTACAGAAATGCCAGTTTGAGTGCTGTAGTGTTGTAAAATAAGGCCTTAACTTCAAAAATAAACGATGTTATATTCTATTTGTTGCAACTTTCAGGAGTTTCCATTGAGCGCGGACATTCTGATGACCTCCCAAAGTACAGTGTCCAGCGTTCCCATTTGCGTCACCTCCCTATAATAATAGTAATTAGGCAGTAGACCTCCTGCAGCCGACTCTCCGGGAGCCGGCCTCCAGCTGGACTTGACCCGCTGGGGCTCCAGGGTCAGGTCCCACCTCTGCGCTCTGAGCGGTTTGCTCCGAGTGCATCAGGGCGGGTGTGTTGCCGGAGTCCTGTTCTATTGGCTGCGCTGCCGGGGACGGGCCGGACATGCCGACACCTGATTGGACAGCTCTGCCCCCTGGAGGCCGAGATCATTGGAGAGCGCGGAAGCCAGGGGGCGGAGCCCGTTCCACAGATTCTTGACCGAGCGCGCCGCTCGGCGGAGCCGGGCTCGGAGCGCGGGCGCGGCGGAGGTAGGGAGTCCGCGGCGGCGGCGAGGACGGCGGGCCTGGCGGCTGCGGTTGCGACTGCGGCTTCGGGGCGGGCTGCTACCCTGCGGGTCCCCGACGGCGGCGGCAGCTCGGGGGCGGGCGGCTTGTGTCACGCTGGCCGCGCCTCCTCGGTGGGCTGGGCCGGGCTCCGGGCGGCGACCGGGGGACCGAGGTAGCTGTCAGGAGAGCGGCCCGCCAGGCACACAAAGAACGGGCGGCGGCGGCGACGACGCGGGGCGGCCACCTCAGGGTCCGCAGCGCCGCGCCCGCTCCGGCCGAGGCCGCGGAGACAATGCGCCCGGCCGGAGCCCCGGCGCCCCCTGCGCTCCTGCGGGCGGCGGGGTAGTCGGGCCGCAGCCGCGGGGCCCCGGCAACTTGCGAGCCGGGAAAAGTTTGCGGAGCCGCCGCGGGGGTCGGGGACCGCGGGCGGAGCAGGGCCGGGGCTGCGGGGCGGCTTCGGGACGGGCCGACCCGGGCCGTGCGTGCGGCGGCTGCGAGCGGGGGAGTGAACAGAATCTGGAATACTTTTTTGGAGCAGGCGGGGAGAACAAATGAAACTGCGCTGGCAAGCCACCGGCTCTGACCGTATCCGTGGGAACCCTCGGGGGCGAAGGCTGCCAAGGCCCGGCGCGGGGGTGGGGTTGGACAGGTTAGAAGGTCGCCGAGCGGCTCTGCCTTGGAGCCGGCTCTGCCTGACCTTGGACCAATGATTTAACCACTCGTGTGTGATCCGTGAGGCGACAGCTACTCGGCGGTGTCTCCTAGCTTTGAAATCCATCTCGGTTGGAGATTTTCCGGGAGCTTCGTCCTGGTGCAGGAGTTAGGAAGCGATAGGCCAGGATATATTTATATGCACTGGGGATTCACCTTTCAGCCTTACTCAGAAGTAACTTTGAAGTGGGCTGTTTTAAAACACTAATCCTTAAAGGTTATCTTCAGAGGAGAAATAAAGTATCCCTTGCTTATTTTGAGATTCTTAAGACTGCTCTGCTTTTCTGCGCTGTTTGAAGTCCTAGAGCCACGGACAGAGAGCCAAGCCTGAGGGTGAGGTGGCAATGGCAGCCTCAAGCCCTTCTGAACTCGGTTTTACTAGCACAAGGTATTTATTAGGAGGGAGCAAACAGGGCAGGTGTTTGTGTTTATGGCTTTAGTTTCTGTATTCTCTCTACAGAAAACTTTTTTTGAGGGGTGACATGGGGGGGGGTCTCTTGTGACAAAGAAGGAAAAGAAAGCCTTATTTGGAATCAAACTAAATCTTAAAAGTAATGTAAATCTTCCAGGCGCGGCAACGATGATGCTAGTACATCTTGATCTAATTTTAATGAAGGCTTGAAAATAACTTCTGTGTTCAGTATCACTGACGCCAAGACAGCTCACTTACATAATCATCTTTGTTGAGCTGTGTTAGTGGCATGTATAATCCTGTTAAATAATTAATGCTAAAGTTTCGTTCTGACATTGTCATTGAAATATTGAGATTGATTTGTAAGATGATGATTTGTAAAATCTTAACTTTGGGGGAATTATAATAATTAGATTTTTTTCCGTAAAAGTGAAACCAGATCCTTTCCATGAATAAAATTCTCTTAAATATTGCATATATATTTTGTCAGCAGTGTGTAAAGAAGGGTATGTGACTTCTACATGATGAAGTCTCAGTTTTCTAACCATTTATGAGAGTACTGCTTAGAAGTACAGGGTGCTTCACCCCATCATGGAGTTTATAGCTTATAAACAATTAGAGTGTGTAATTTACCTATTCAGCAAATATTTGCTGACTAAAATATTCAGTGCTCAGATAAAAATAATTAAAAACCCACTTTTACCGTTCCTTAAAGAGAATCATCTTGTTTTAGTGGAGAAGATATAAAGAAAGAATTTTCCAAAAAGAGAACTTAATTCTAGTATTTTCACTAAAAGTTTATGTCTTAAAATAGGGATACACATTCAGCAAGAGATACAGACAGCTGCAGGGTTTCTGGGAGAAAGACTGCATGTTGATTTAACATAGTACCTTTCATGACCTAGTTTTATTTGATGAACACAAGCCTTTGAAAAGGTATGTTTCTTAAATAATCAGGAGCTGTTTGCATTATGATTGAGTATCTAATTAAATGGCCTAATCATAACCATAATATTTCACTTGAGTGCTGCCTCATTTTTTAGCTCATTTATAAAAATATCCTGGAAGCTTTCAAATTCAGTTGTATGAAGGAAAATGTTCCCTTTAAAAATCTGCTAAATCTTCACTGAGAAAAATTATCTCCACTCTTACACCTCTTGAAAATTAGGCATTAGAAATAGCATCTTGTCAAGGTCTTTGCCTGAGATAATCACCAGGAAAGATCCAGTTCAAACTCCAGTGAGGCCTGCTGTTATTCCTAACAGGCCTATGTAGTAGTCTATTCTGTGACATCACCAGAAACTTCATCCTAGTGGCCTTATTGCAAAGTGACCACTCAATGTAGAACCTAACACTGATATTTAACAATAAGCCTGCCTTGTAGAATTTGTTTTCTTTACTCAGATTTCCTAGTAGGATAGCTGTGTCAGAGATGGAGCAGTACATCTTGGGTTGTAGTCTTTAGACAACTATTAACTGCCTTTAGTACATGCAGAAACTTCAGACTCCTGGTTTTCCACACCTGGAAAATCAGAATGCCTGTGAATACAACTTAATCTGTATTCCTCAGCTTCCAAATTCAGTGCTAATCACCCAGATTTTTAAAAATTAGTGTCCGTATTCTTGCCAGTAGCAATGGCAAGCATTGCTTTCTTCTAAGAACATTTAGGAAGTTCTCTAGGTGTTCAGCACCCTGATCACACCCTCTTTGGTACTAGACCTGTGGGTCTCGTCTTTAGTTAGGCCTTGTGGCTTGCGGGTACCCTCCCTCATGTCTTGCCTTTGTGGATCAGCCAGGACACCAACTACAAAGTCAAGTTAAGGCGTCTTAGAGCAAAGTACAGTTCACAGACTTTTCTTCTGTCTGTGGGAGTAAGAAGCCCAGTGAACTTACTCTCTTTAACTAAATTTCATGCTTAAAGTTGACAGTGGATCCTATGGGAGACTAGTTGGTACAAGAATGCTGGGTGGGGAGCTGTCCCTTCAATACCCTTCAAGATTTGGGTCAAAGAGCTGATAATTTCGAGAAAAGTGTGGGACTACCCCTAGATACCCCCTGCCTTCTATTGTCAAAGCTTTTTTTTTTCCCCTACAAAGTCACACAGCCCCCAGCTTGAGAGGATTCTCATATTTGGTGGGGCTGGGGAGGGTGTAGGGGAGGGAATAGAAATAATGTAAAGAAGAGGTTTAAAGAGTACACTGAGGAGTCTGTCAGACCTGATTCCAATCCTACTTGACATGTACTGTCCAAGCTTGAGATGTACGCCTGACCTCCTGTGCTTCAGCTTCCTTACTATGAGGATGACAATAATAGTACCTACCTTATAGGGGTTGTTTTAGAAGTTATTTAAGATTACAAATGAAAATACTATCAGCTAGTAATGACCATATGGTATATAATCAGTGTATGTAACATTTAATTATAACTATCTCAATTTTCTTTTTTAGTGCTGGGATGTTTCTGTAGAAGAAGGAAAAGAAGATCACAGGTGAGGAGGTGAGTAACTGGCCACAGTGGATTGTCACATTACTCAGTAGTAATTGTTGAGCAGAGGGAGGGATACTCGGAAGATGTGCGGTGCAGGGGCTGCTGATAACTTGAGTATCACCTGGTAGCTTACTGGCTCAGGTACCTTCTCCTCTACCCTCCTCCCCTTTTGTGTTGGCTTACTTAACACTTAATTATGTACGTTCTGTACTCACTTGGAGATGCTCTGATTCTGTTGTCTGCCTCAAAGTTTGAATCCTGGTTTTAGATTTTTTTTCTTTTTTGGTTCTTTTGAGACAGGTTCTCCCTAGAGCCCCTGGAACTCACCAGGTAGACCAGACTGGCCTTGAACTCACAAAGATCTGCCTGTCTCTGCCTTTGGAGTGCCAGGTTTAAAGGCGTGTGTGACCATGGCAGGCCTTACCTCTGTTCTTTGTTGGTCACCTAGCATAGGAAAGGCTAGTTATTCTTTTCAGTCACATCAGTTTTCTCAAATCAAAATCCTTTCAAATTGAATCCTTTCCACTTTGTTTACAAGGTGACTTTCAAAAGACAGAGTCCCATTCTACTCTAAGTACTATCCACAGGTTGAGGAGTAACCATGTGGCTCATTGGTGGATAGCTTCTTTTGAACCACTGATAATCTGTTCATTCTTTAGTTTCTGACTTCTCCATAGAACTTTAGCCTAACCACTTAAGGATCTTAACTTTCTATGAATCCCTACAGTAGCTATAGACAAACCTACTTGCAATGTCTTAATGAGAAACATATGTGTGTGATAGATTTGATAGACAAAAGTGAGTTTTGAGACTTAAGGATCTGGTCCTAGCCAAGTCAGGTTATTCTACCTTTCTGACCTGTGAATGGACCACATGGCCCTACAGTGAGCACCTTCGTCCTCTGAGGCCTTGGGACAAAATGACCTTGGTGTGGTGGGATAGGACTGGGCTCTTACTATGCTTCTGGGTTGGAATGTCTTTATGAATCTGTTTTATCTCAGAGATTTATAAATATCAAGTTGTCAGTTTTTAAATTCCTTTTAAAAGTATGCCTTTTCTGGCAAACTTTTTAACCAGAACAACTCAGGAAAGATTAGTTAGGGGACAAATTAAGTACCAGGAAAATAAATATGAAATTATCTTTAGGAATGACTTAACTATGGTAAAATAGTAGACTGGCATTCCTCACTTTCCACTGGAGATTTGTTCCCAGATCCACCCCACTGGAGATACCAAGATCTGTGACTGTTCAAATCCATATACATCTTCCTGAACACTTTAAATAATCTTAGATTGCTGTAATATCTAACATAAATGCTATGCAAATAGTTGTTATACTATATTATTTAGGGAGTAGTGACAAGGAAAAAGTTTGTGTTCAATACATACACAAGTATTTATCTATTTATTATTCATTTATTTAAACAAAGTCTTGCTCTGTAGCCTAGACTAGACTGAGACTTTGTAGTCCATGCTATCCTGGAACTTGTGATTCTCAAACTTCAGTTTCTCGAGTGCTAGAATTATAAATATATAACACTCAACTCAGCACAATTTTATACTTAAACACATGTGTACAAGCCCAAATAACATGCATACATATATCTGATACACAGGAACTAGAATTTCATATGTGGAAACCAGTGGTGTTTTGTATTTCATTCTCATTGACTAGTGCTATATAATAACCTAGTTACATTTTCTTTTTAATCATTGTATAACTAAAAACATATAAATACTCTAGGATACATATAGGTAACTTTCCATTATAATCTGGGTCCTGAGTGTTATAAGTCTGCATGTATCACATGCACATTGTGCTTAAATTAAGAGGGATACCCTGAAATTATGAGACGCTATTATACATTGACCAGACTTTAAGAATATCTCTTTAAAGTGTGTTGACATTTAATTGACCTTTGAAGGTTCATTCTGTTAATCATACTCATAGTGCTAAAGCTATGGTTGACTGCTCTGGAATTTTTACATTCAGTCGTGCTTGGCATATAAATTCTCTGGCATAATTGCTACTTATTTAGAGAAAGTTTCCTTTATTCTCTCTGAAAATGTGAGTTGTGCTTGTATTTTTTTCTTTTAACTTTGCTTCAGGCTGGGTAATGACAGAGCTTTGAATTTAAATGTTTTCCTGTCATTAGTTATATGGGTATAGCTTCTTCATGTGCAAGGAACAGAAATTTCTTGCCTAAATGAAGGAAACTTTTATTCCTGTAAAAAATAGAATTTTCCAAGGTATAAGGTTAAATCTTAAACAAGCTTAACATTTAAAAACTTGTAGTTTTCAGCAAACTTTTAGAAGCCCCTCACTTCCATTATTTCATTTTAAGATCATCCATGCAAACATTTTTGTATTGAACAGGAATTTGGAGGAACTACTTTCTTTTTTTTTTTTTTTTTTTTTTTTGTTATGGTATGAATGTACAGTCTGCATGTAGGTTTGTGCACCCATGTCGTGCAATGCCGTGGAGGTCAGAAGAGGGCATCCGATTCCCCTGGAACTGGAGTCAAGGATGTTTCTCAGCCTCCATGTGGGTGCTGGGGATCGAACCCAGGTCCTCTGCAAGAGCGGTCGGCGCTCATAACCGCTAGGCCATCTCTCTAGCCCTGGAACTACTTCATAGTAAACTATATTCCTTGAAATATTGTGGATATAATTGTCTTTTATTGTAAGTGAATATTTTGTTAAACATAACATGTCCAATCCATTTCTTTTTTTAAATCTTAGCATTGTATTACTAGCTTTATTTTATCTAGAGAACATCTGCTGAAGTGTTTTAACATTTCTGGGACTTAGATTTATGAAATTATTCTATGGAAGTCATTTTTGATATGGTTAGCTAAGTTAATTTCTAAATTGATCTCTCCTTCTTTTGAGGTAGCCCTTAATATAGCTTAGATTGGCCTTGGAATTATGATCCTTCGGCTTTAGCCTCCTAAGTGCTGGGATTGTAGATGTGTACCAGAATTCCTGACTGTATTAATGTTACATGAATAGTTTTAATGACAATGGAAATATTGCTAAATTTTTGCTGATGCTTTAATATGTATTTACCATCTTTTAATAATTTGCTTTTGAGACTCTAGACATTTTTGAATTTTTTTTACCTTAAAACAATTACTGGATAGGAACATTGAAATTTAAGTCAGAATTTTCATTTCATGGCTTAATTTTATACTTTGCAAATATGTGGCTCCATGTTTGAAGTGCAGTCTGCTGCCGATAAGTTTTGTTATCTTTATATCATTTACTTATTCATATAGTACAAGCAAAGCAATCAGTTCCAGTGCCACAAACCCTGACTTTATTTTCACATCAGTTGTCATTGTATTGTCTGCTTTTCCACTTTCTCCTGTTCTCTAGAACTGTTCTTTTTATTCTATAGTAGTTCCATCTTCAAATGAAAAATGAGTCATTTTTCTCTTAGTAGAGTCATTTAAGTTTAGAGTCAATATCCTCTGTCCTCCCTTTCTCTTGAGATACAATGAAACATCATAAATAATGCTAATATCAGTAGAACCTAAAGAATTCAAATGACTGTATTGGAGTACACCCAGATACAGGATGCCCAGGCTAAGGGTGGCATCTTGAACTTCCATTTCGTAAGCTATGATTTCAATATGTCTTCAGGAATAACTGGCATCTTGGGGTCAGAAATGGCTAAATATATTACTTTAAGATAAAACTTGGTTTCTTCATTTATCTTCTTTAATTTTAGGTAAGTCTATTTAATAAATGATATATTAACAAAACTAATTATTTGCTGTTCTTTTATTGTTTATCTTTAGCCAACACACACACACACACACACACACACACACACACACACACACATACATATATCTTGGTCTGAGCATGTTGTAAATGCTGGTTTATTATTCTCAATGGTAAAAGTATCTTGACTTTACAAATGAAAAATCTAAGGTGGAGCAGTCTTCGTTGGTCAGGTCTTTAGTTGGGAAGACTGGTAAGTGTAAGTGTACTGCTAGGAAGCAACAGAAAGCTCAGCAGGATCTAGGGGAAGAGGGGTCTAGAAAGGACTAGGAAGTGAGCTGGGCCCAGTCCTAAAGGACAGCATGCCCTTCTTCTGGGCTCTAGAAGCCAAGGGCAAACTTGGGAAGAGGAGGCGCTCTCAGATTTCAGCTGGGAGTTCCTGCAAGGGGGACTGTCAGGGCCACAGGGGGCCTCCGGCTTGCTCCTCCTAGGTCCTTTCCTGCCTGAGTCAGGCAGTTCTGCCCCTGCAGGGCTTACCTTCTCCCTCAGCTGGAAGCCTCTTGGAAATAAGCCAGAATTTTATTCCCCTGTCCTTAACTTCAGGTCACTTCATCCTCCTTCCTCTGAGAATATTAGCAAGTTATGTGTATATATTGCATGAAATTTAAAGATTGACGTTAAGTAACAGAATTAAAGGACAAAACAGTTTTCTGTGGAAATCGAGGAAAAATGGGAAGACAGTTAAAAGTAGAAAATAAGGAGAAAAGTGACACTATGGAAAGGAAGAGAGAAGGGGGGTTGTGACAGGAAAAAAAAGAGAGAGAATTGCTGATTTGCTCTACTCCCCCACCTCCTCCCCAGTCACAGTAGCAGGCAGTATCACCCTCTTTGCATGCTGAACCAGGGAGATCAGAGCGGTGGGACTGGAAAGCTTCTTCCTTTTGCATTTTGAGACTTGGGTGTGCTGTTTTAAGATGCCACTGGTATCTAAGCAATGTTTGTTTATACTGGATACTTTCTGTGTAGCCATTGTGGATGGGGCTTATAATACAAACAATACTGTTAGCAGAACTGTAGGTACTCCATTGCTGTGTTTACTTTACTCCTTAAAAAAAAACAAACCTGCTGGTGCCCTAAGACTTCTGAGCACATTTAGAACATGCCAGAGGCAACTTTAAGAATAGCTTTAGAACAAAAAGAAAAGATAAGGGAAATTAAAGCTTTGTACTTTTCAGTGCTAACAGAGGTAGGTTTTTTTCTTTAGAGATTATAAATTTGGGTCATTCATTTTTTTTAAATCTTCAGCGAAAACTAAGTCTTCAAAAAGTCTTCTTAACAGTCTAGGTAAAATAAAAGTGTGGTACTTTTTGAGTCTAGTAATCTTTGTTTGAAATATATTCAGATATTAGACACAAACTGCTTAAACTTTCTCCTAATGTGTGGTTCAGTCCAGACATTGCAAGTTCATGGAAATTATTAGGCAAAACTCTTGACAGTGAAGGAAATTGAAAGGAGGTTATTTGATGAGTTTTAGTCTGAGGCATTTCATTAAATTCCAAGAGAAAAGCTGTTTTGGTAGAAAATTAAAATATACATTTACAACATAGTAACAAAATAGAACTGTAGAGCTCTGGAGATACTGTCACTTTAAGCTTTTATTAATTGAATTTTTGTAAATTTCATTCAATATAGCATTTTTGTTTCACAGAATATAAAATTAAGTGAGAAAAAACTTTGGAGTGAATTTGGGATTTTTCTTCAGAATCCTTTTGAATCATCTGGAAGAATTCTTGATCAGATCATGGGTCCCAAAGTATTTTTTCTTGATTGTTGATTGTAATTGAATAATTGAAATTGTCCCTCTTCCACAAAATCCAAGATATGTGGCCAGTCTTTATACTTTCTGAAAACATATTTTATGTCCCCCAGACTCACATTTTATCCTGCCCTCTGTAAAAGAGTAGATTATTCATTCACATTTATGAAAAAATAGTCTGTTTCAATAAAAAAAATCGAGGTAGACTGAGTGGTAATCCTGTTGATTTGGAGAAATTAGTTTTTTTTTTTTTTTTTTAATTTTTTTTTTTTATTAATTTTATTTCTGTATGTGTGAATGTACTGTCCTGCATGCAAGTCTGTGCACCCGTGTCGTGCAATGCCGCGGAGGTCAGAAGAGGGTCTCGGATTCCCCTGGAACTGGAGTTCTCCTGGAATTGGAGCTTCAGACGGTTCTCGGCCGCCATGTGGGTGCTGGGGATCGAACACGGGTCCTCTGTAAGAGCAGTCGGCGCTCTTAACCGCTAGGCCATCTCTCCAGTCCCGAAATTAGTTTTTAAATAGCGATTGGTTCTCCAATTAAGAGGCATGACTTGACAGGGTTCGTTTAGATCTCAAGCCATTAAATAAAGTAAGTGAAAGATTTTTTTCATGGTGGTTGCATGGCAGCGGCCACGGTTCAAGCATTTGAGGACGCACCACTAAATTACTCTTGGGAAAACAGGAAGGGGGCATGGATTTTTTTCTCTCATTCTCTCCCCCCTTTTTTTAGTATCTAATTCTTGTACCGTCCACTTATTCTTTTTAGTCTCTAATTCTTGTACCGTCCACTTATACTTTCATGATGGAGACCTTTCTTTCCCTCCACTGCTCCCATTTGTAACTCCCAGACTCCACATGGGCTGTTTTCCACCACTAGGAAAATGGAAGCTGGGCTGAGGAGCTGAGGGAAAGCCCCCAATCCCCAACACGCCCTCCCCGGTGAGCAGGCAGGCCAAGCAGCAAGTTTAGTGGTGCTCACCTTGGCCTGAGCTTCCTTAATGCTTCACTCCTAATGCTTAACTTTACAAATGAAATTTGAGCCTGTCACACTGGAAATATACCCCTAGTGGGTCCCAGTTAGCACAAGCCCATGAGCACCTCTTAACTAGGTTAACTATTCTTTGAACTGAAGTATTTTTTAAATCTTATGTGTTTACAGTTATATTGTTGAAAAATCTAAAGAAGTCCAACTTGAGCTAATGAGCTTTAGATAACTGAAACACCAGAAGTCAAATATTAACTTCTCATAAAGGTCTTCTGAAAGTGTCAGATTTTCAGGTAAGTGAGCTATTCAAATGAAGTTGCTCATTCTATTAAGGAATGGTGTAGAAGTCATGAAACCTGATTTAAAAGTTGGTCTCTGGCTGGGCATGGTGGCATACGCTTTTAATCCCAGCACTCGGGAGGCAGAGGCAGGTGGATCTCTGTGAATTCAAGGCCAGCCTGGTCAACTGAGCGAGCTCCAGACCACCTGGGACTAAAGAGAGACACTGTCTCAAAAACAAACAAACAAACAAACAAACAAAAAAGTTGGACTCTGAATGAGACTTTTTTATCTCAGTGTTCTATGCTTTGGCCCTATTTGCCTTCAGCAGAAGGTATGTAATTTTTTGCTCTTGCATCCCGCTTAACAGTATTGGGGACAATTAAGTTCATCTACAGAAAGCTTTCTAAGTTAGCTTCTAACTACTGTATCTGAAAATGTACTTAAAAATAATTTTGTAATCCTATTTTTAAAAATTGTGTGGGTATGGGAAGTGATTGTGAATGAATTCAGGGTGATTGGTGATTCTTCTGTATTAAGAAAATATCACACTAGTTAAATGAAATATATTTCCATTTTTTTAATTTTTTTTTATTTTTTATGTCTATGAATGTACTGTCTGCATTTAGGTTGGTGCACCCATGTCATGCAATGCTGTAGAGGTCAGAAGAGAGTGTCAGATTCCCCTGGAACTGGAGTTAAAGATGGTTCTCAGCCACCATGTGGGTGCTAGGGATCGAACCCGGGTCCTCTGCAAGAGCAATCAGCGGTCTTAACCACTAGGCCATCTCTCCAGCCCTCCATTTTTTATATATCTTTAATTTTAAATAAGTCTTGCAACCTTCTTCTACACCAGTTCACAGTCTATCTCATAAATTTACAAAATGAAGAAATTAGAGTCATAGCACTTTAAAGCTATATGGATTTTATAGAGAATTTTATTAGCCTTCTTATTATACCTGATAAAATTGATGTCCAGTGAGGTCAAATGGGATCAGATAGCCAGCTTGTCTAAAAGCCCAAGTGACATTGTAGTTGTTTGTTTCCATTAGAAGATACTGTTCTGCTTAACCTGCCCTACCTTACTTATAATCAGAAAGCCACACTGTGGAAACAACTAACATGCATATAGTCCTTTCTCACACACACCTCAGTTCCTTCTCCAGAAAGCTCTATGCAGTGCTAGCATTGTGGTTTTATTTGTAGAGAACTGAGCCTGGTCAAGTGACCTGGTGTTCCTTGTCTTCTAACTGTTTAGAAGTCACCAGCTGGTCTCAGGACAGTCTCATAGAGCACAAAATGGAGAACAGTGTCTTCGTATTATGGCTCTGGCTGTCAACTGGGAACAGTGATTAACTCTTATCTCTAATTCATCACCTTTTAAAATGGAAAAAAATTGTACTTTTGTAGAATTGTGAGCTCCTAAAGCATTGTCAGTTATTGTAAACAAGATGTGTTTTAAGAATTTCCTTAAGAGTCAGTGTCTTGAAAGTTTAGCCAGGATATACTGAGTATCCACCAGCACAGCCCATCATGGACATCCCAGCAGAGTATCTACCACCTGCACAGCCCATCATGGACACCCCAGTAGAGTATCTACCACCTGCACAGCCCATCATGGACACCCCAGCAGAGTATCTACCACCAGCACAGCCCATCATGGACACCCCAGTAGAGTATCTACCACCTGCACAGCCCATCATGGGGCACCCCAGTAGAGTATCTACCACCTGCACAGCCCATCATGGGCACCCCAGTAGAGTATCTACCACCTGCACAGCCCATCATGGACACCCCAGTAGAGTATCTACCACCTGCACAGCCCATCATGGACACCCCAGTAGAGTATCTACCGCCTGCACAGCCCATCATGGACACCCCAGTAGAGTATCTACCACCTGCACAGCCCATCATGGGCACGCCAGTAGAGTATCTACCACCTGCACAGCCCATCATGGTCACCCCAGTAGAGTATCTACCACCTGCACAGCCCATAATGGGGCTCCCCAATAGAGTATCTACCACCTGCACAGCCCATCATGGGCACCCCAGTAGAGTATCTACCACCTGCACAGCCCATCATGGGTACCCCAGTAGAGTATCTACCACCTGCACAGCCCATCAATGGGCACCCCAGTAGAGTATCTACCACCTGCACAGCCCATCATGGGCACCCCAGTAGAGTATCTACCACCTGCACAGCCCATCATGGGCACCCCAGTAGAGTATCTACCACCTGCACAGCCCATCATGGGCACCCCAGTAGAGTATCTACCACCTGCACAGCCCATCATGGGCACCCCAGTAGAGTATCTACCACCTGCACAGCCCATCATGGGCACCCCAGTAGAGTATCTACCACCTGCACAGCCCATCATGGGCACCCCAGTAGAGTATCTACCACCTGCACAGCCCATCATGGGCACCCCAGTAGAGTATCTACCACCTGCACAGCCCATCATGGGCACCCCAGTAGAGTATCTACCACCTGCACAGCCCATAATGGGGCTCCCCAATAGAGTATCTACCACCTGCACAGCCCATCATGGGTACCCCAGTAGAGTATCTACCACCTGCACAGCCCATCATGGGGCACCCCAGTAGAGTATCTACCACCTGCACAGCCCATCATGGGCTCCCCAGTAGAGTATCTACCACCTGCACAGCCCATCATGGGGCACCCCAGTAGAGTATCTACCACCTGCACAGCCCATCATGGGGCACCCCAGTAGAGTATCTACCACCTGCACAGCCCATCATGGGCTCCCCAGTAGAGTATCTACCACCTGCACAGCTCATCATGGTGCACCCCAGTAGATGCAGTGACCAAGCAGAGCCTTGGCATACAGGGAAGGGAGAGGCGGGGGCAATTTTCTCTCCTTTCAAAGACATTTCTTTGTAGAAAGCTGTTCACAAGAAATTTTCACCATCACTCTTGGGGTATGAAAGATACTCTGTATGTCTGAAGTGGGTCAACTTTTTCTAAATATTTGTGCTGAAGTTCATATTAAAGAAATATGCAAGATACAGAAAGGCAAGGAAACGGTGTATTGAATGTACTCACAGTTATACTGCATAGTTTTTTTTTTTTCTTGACTTTTAACTTGATAACATGGCTAATGCTTTTTGTCAGTGTGTAGCTTTGAAAATGTTTTCATAATTGCTCATTTCAGAATGAAATAGTTTGGAAATATGTAAATCTGGGTGTTTTTATCCCAATTGACTATTAGTATTATGTTACACAAAACTATTAAAGGCTCTAAATTTTCTCTGTATGTTTTCCAAAATAAAAATGAGTAGCAGATTACTTTGTCATCTTTTTTTAACAGTACCAAATCATTTAGCCTATTATAAAATATCTATAGAAATATCAGCTGTCAGCAATTGGCCTAAGTTAAAAATGAATGTTTTCTTAATATTGAATTTGCTAAAATATTTTTTGAGATAGGCTCTTACTTTGTTGGTGCCCCTGGTCTCAGTGAGCCTTCTGAAAGTGCAGGCATGTGTTTTAGAACACAATTCTAGGCCCTCCCTTGCTGGCATAGAATACTCTCTATGTTCTAAATTGCTCAGGCTAGCCTCAGCATGTGGCTAACTCCTGCCTCCAAAGAGCACTACCATACCTGGTAAAATAAACATTTTTAAAGGCAGTTTTTATTATTAAATTGTGCTACTCTAAATAATATATTATCCTGAAGGAATAGCATTGATTACTAAATAAATAAATAATAAATAAATAAATAAATAAATAAATAATTTGACTTCATTTCTGCCATGTGATTATTACAATAAAACTCATCTTAAATTTACCTAATATCCTTTTAGAAGCCTGATCAATTTCAGCACAAGCGGGGGGCAGTGGGCATTTCTGCTCTTTGGGAGTTTAATTCATCTAGAGCATGGAGGGAAGAGCCTAGGGCAGGTGGTCTGAGGGAGGCTTCCAGGAACTGCTGACACTGAAGTGCTGGAGGAGAGGGAGGAGCTGGGGAGGGTGGAATGGGGCAGGAAAGTCCCTTATTAGCCTGGAGGCTGGGAGGAATCTCCACCTTAATGAGAATACCAGGGAGGGCAGAGGAGGAGGGGCTCCTGGGTGATGGGGGTGAGTGGAGAAAGGAGAGGGATAGCCCAAGCCCCAGTGCCTGAGAGTCTGCTAAACTATGAACTAGTTCTATTTTATCACAACAGTCTTTTCAACTTAATTTTATTTTGTTACTACCTTACATTTCAATTTACAGTGAAAGTGCAGTTATTATTGAAGTGTTAAAAGCTCTCTCTCTCTCTCTCTCTCTCTCTCTCTCTCTCTCTCTCTCTCTCTCTCTCTCTCATTTACTCAACTGCATACCCTCTCCTGTGAGCCATGGATGAGATTTCAGGGCTACAAGCCTGGTAACCTCATGTTGTGATGCTGATGATGTACTTGTGTTGGACTTGTGTTGGTAGCTGCCTTATCATGCTGTAGCAGTGATACAGTGGGACTGGGCATAGTGGCATTGACTGGCATGCAGTCAGCACTTCCTAGAGACCATATGAAACTGAGATTATAAAAGAGTATATACACTTTACCTTCATTAGTAAAGAATTCTGATTAGACAATATTTACATTCATTTCTAGAGTAGGAGAGATTTTATTCTTTATAATTCTAAGCTCTAAAGTCTCTAAGATAATGCTTTTCTTTCCAGAATTTGAGTTTCTTAATAGTCTTTTCCATGTGCATAATCCATGGGAAATGGTTGACTGTAAATTCCCAGTGTCTGTTCATTTTCCTAAGACAATGGATGGTAGGTGGGTCTTTATTTGTATTGCTTAATAAATTAATTAATTTATGTATTTATTTGTATAGTTAGGTTTTTACTGTTTTTGAGACAGGATGTCCCTGTAGCTCCAGCTGTACTGGAACTCACTATGTAGACCAGGCTGGCCTTGAACTCACAGAGATCTGCCTGCCTCTGCCTCCTAAGTGCTGGGATTAAAGATGTGCACCAACATGCCCGGCTTGCATTGCTTATTTTTAAAAGTCAAGGGAAGATTCACCAATGTCATCATTAGCAAAAAATGTAGTAAGCGTGAGCAGCTCTAGAATTAGCTTCAAAACAGTGAAGACAAACCAAAACAGAAAAACAACAACAAAAATGTCAGGCATGGTGGCACTCCCATTACTGCAAGTGAACTCTGTGAAAGCCAGGAGCTAGACCAGGCAGACCTGCATAGTGAGAGCCAGGAGCTAGACCAGGCAGACCTCCATAGTGAGAGCCAGGAGCTAGACCAGGCAGACCTCCATAGTGAGAGCCAGGAGCTAGACCAGGCAGACCTCCATAGTGAGAGCCAGGAGCTAGACCAGGCAGACCTGCATAGTGAGAGCCAGGAGCTAGACCAGGCAGACCTGCATAGTGAGAGCCAGGAGCTAGACCAGGCAGACCTCCATAGTGAGAGCCAGGAGCTAGACCAGGCAGACCTCCATAGTGAGAGCCAGGAGCTAGACCAGGCAGACCTGCATAGTGAGAGCCAGGAGCTAGACCAGGCAGACCTGCATAGTGAGAGCCAGGAGCTAGACCAGGCAGACCTCCATAGTGAGAGCCAGGAGCTAGACCAGGCAGACCTCCATAGTGAGAGCCAGGAGCTAGACCAGGCAGACCTGCATAGTGAGAGCCAGGAGCTAGACCAGGCAGACCTGCATAGTGAGAGCCAGGAGCTAGACCAGGCAGACCTCCATAGTGAGAGCCAGGAGCTAGACCAGGCAGACCTCCATAGTGAGAGCCAGGAGCTAGACCAGGCAGACCTGCATAGTGAGAGCCAGGAGCTAGACCAGGCAGACCTGCATAGTGAGAGCCAGGAGCTAGACCAGGCAGACCTCCATAGTGAGAGCCAGGAGCTAGACCAGGCAGACCTCCATAGTGAGAGCCAGGAGCTAGACCAGGCAGACCTGCATAGTGAGAGCCAGGAGCTAGACCAGGCAGACCTGCATAGTGAGAGCCAGGAGCTAGACCAGGCAGACCTACACAGTGAGAGCTAGGAGCTAGACCAGGCAGACCTCCATAGTGAGAGCCAGGAGCTAGACCACGCAGACCTCCATAGTGAGAGCCAAGTGAGCTGGGGCTACAGGGAGATGTCTAAAAAAGACTAAATAAATAAATAATAAATAAATAAATAAATAAATAAATAAATAAATAAATAAATAATTTCAAGAAACTGGGTGTGAAAGAGTCAGAGAAGGTGAAGATTCATTTTGAACAACAGGATTCTGTTTGTATATTCAGTTTATTTCTGTTACATATGCGCTACATGTGTGTTTTCTACAAAGAGGGACAGAGAACACTTGTTCTTTGCACATATGTCAAAATAAAAAACAAAACACAGGCTGAATGCCAGTACTGTACATGGAGCTTCCTGGACCCTAGGTCATAGGAGACACAGGGCAGAAGGATGCAGAGCCTGGGCACCTGGCACTGTGCTGTCAAGGAGCCTCTCATTCTTAGAGTGCCACTACAAACATGCAGACCAGATGTCTGGGAGGTTAGGTGGATGTGGAGGAGAAAGGTGGAGGGAGAACCCGTCTCTAGATGGGCAGGGTCACCCACATGCACGTTTTCATTTCTGTGGCCTGAGGGTGGGAGAGGGGCAGCAAATACTGGTAACCTCCCGCCAGCAGATGATTAGGGACCTAAACCCTCGCCGTTACAATATAAGCTGCTTAGTTTAAAGATTCTGATCTTTGAAACCCATAAAATTGGGCATGTGAACAAAGAGAGAGTGGGTGGCTAATAAATAAGCTGTTTTTAGGAGGGTTAGCTGCCTGGCACAAGTGGATTATAGACCCTACCAAAAAAACATCGGATGTAGCAGTAAGAACAGCTAAGAAAAGGCTTAAACTTTTTTTTTTTCTTTTAAAGGATGGTCCCAAACTCTTCCCCTATCATAACAAGTTATTTATTCAAATAGCTGAAACAATGATGTAAGGAAGGTTATAAAACCTTCTAGAGATTGCAGAACTGCACTTCTGGTCTACAACATGTAGCCAGCCTGATAAGTCTGAAGCCATGGGATGCTTATGGTTTGGGGCTAGGTCATTTCCTGTGTAAGGTCTGATGTATTGAACACAACCTAATTTTTCCTGCCATATGTGTTTGTAATACATGATTTTTAAAATGTATACAGTCACATTTTCATATAGTGACAAGATTTTTTTAGTCTTAAAAAAAATTATTTACTTGACATTTTCTAAGCCAGTGGCTCTGCCAGAAAGGTCTAGCAAAGCATTTGATATCCTTACAAAGGGCACACACCCAGCCACCTCCCATTTACTGAATAAGAATTGCATAGTCAGTGGGGTAAAATGAAAGGCAGGTATGTGGGGAGAAAAGAAGCTGACCAGATAATCAGTTGCCATCCTGTAACCTGAGAATCGTGGTGCAAGTGGAACCTAAACTGTTCCATCACAGCAAACAACAAAAACTCTAAACAACTAGGTAACACAGAATCTCACCTAAAATGGCAAAGTTAGCATCCATTTGAATAAATCTACTCTGGCTTTCAGGTTGATTTCATCTTCCTTATATCTTACTGAAGCACTCTGCACATACAGGTTGTGAGCTGTGTGGATATTTGTTAAATGTTCTTCCGTTTTTCAACTCTTCTATCTGTGATCTTAGTCTTTGATGTTTTGGAGATTTTTTTTTTCATGTTTCTTCCTAAAATTCTGAGCAAAAGTCTGGATTTTCAGAATGGTGCTGAAGTTTAATGTCTCTTCTACGTGGAATTGGTATCCGAAGTTATTTTGCTTATTATATGCCAGTCAATTACCACTTATCATTTTTTAATTTAAAGTTATTGCTCAAAAATGGAATGATTCCAAGGCAAGTAGGAGACCCTTTACTTTGAGAAAAATTTATGTGAGTAAAAAATTTTCTTTTTTCGTAAACAGTTAGTGGAATACAATACCGTCATGGGGTGTAAGTCTTGGTATTTATGTTTTAATTAAAGAGCACCCTGCCTGTTTGTGGGTCTCTTAAAAGAACTGGGCCTCTTGGTGAGAAGTTCAGGAGGTTGATGGCTGTAGCTGAGTTTAGCATTGACTCAAGCTCTGGTCCACAGTGGTATATGAACACCAAGCACTAAGAATGTCTGGAATGTAGAGTTGCACTGGCCTGATAAAGTTTGCTTTGTTCGTCTGTGTGACTTGACCCATTGAGGAAATGTGGTTCCCTAGGAAGTTTTAATAGTTCAAAGTCCTTAGTTAATAAGAGAGTGGTCACAATGTAATTCAGCTTGTTTTCACCTGCTGCTGCAGAGATTGATTAACTTCCCTAGGCATAATGGGATAGAGCTTCCCTTTGCCCCGAAAAAGTAATTTATGGAGCTCATACCATGTGTTAGTTTTGGTAAACACAAAGCTGCATGTGAGGAGTTGTTTTCGTTTCTGTCCCACTCCTAAGGCATGGGCAACTGAACCTATGATAACTTCATCTGAAACCAAATCTCAGGGAAAGGCACACCCACTTTTCTGTATCAGCTTAATCGTTCACTAGACTCAGAAGGGTTTTGAATTACTTCAGGAAACGTAGTGACTGACAGAGCTTAACCTTCCGTTTTCCTCATTTATTTTCATTAGAGAATGGGAGTGGAATTCAGAACATTCAGATGTGGAGTTAATGTGCGTCATTGCTGCCAGGCCCGGCTGCCAGCGATAGGTTCTGTGTTTTTCCAGTGGGAAAGTCTGACCTGCAGACCGATGTATGCCGACCTGTACCTCCTTGTTCCTTTCTGCTTTTCTCCTAATTGTGCTTACTCTTTCAAACATCAGCTGACTGTACAAGGCCCCTTTCGGAGCAGATTTCAGAACTAAGTAATCTATAAAAGTGGCACGTAAGTCTTTTGTTTCTGTCAGTTTATAACTTCCCTGATTTTATTCATAGTCTGATTTCTCGTAACTGCAGTATTTAATGTTAAATGTGTACTTTATGCTATAAGTATAATTTAGTTTTTGCTTGGTCACTTTTGTTCAAAGAAGAATTTTAATAACTTTATGTATCTAGTAAGTCACCTGACCACTGGCCTGTTTGCATAAGAATATGGCCAACAGTAATGGATGAAAGACATCTGCATATGTTGTTTTAGTGTATCACAAAAAATGTTTTAGACACTTAGATAAGTAATAGACACCCAGAAAGCATTTGCTTGTTTTGAACTAGGCATATTTTCTAGAACATTTCTGTTTCAAGGAACCTTACAGATTTATAGAAATGTTACCTGTTTATCTCAGAAACACCTGCAGGGAACAGAAATTTCCTCAGGTCAGTGAGCAGAATGCTGAAGAAAGTTTGTCTTTGTTGACAGTGAGCGGCTGTAAACATCCTCGACTGGAAGCTGTGTGGCAACAAACTGGGCTTTCAGTCGGATGTTTGCAGCTGCCTACTGCCTCCAACTTCAAGAAGCCACTTGCAGCATTGATTTTTGTTGACTAATATAATATATATATATTAAAAGATAAAGTATTCTTGAGAGAAATGAAGAAATGCATTACAGAATTCTTATTTTAAAAAATACACTAAGGGCATGTTTCAAAAATCATTCTAAGAAATTGGTTGTTTGATCCTATTTTTAAATTTCAAATGGTTATTTTTTTAGAGCCAATCACAAAAAGTTCTATAAGGAAATTAAATTATTTGAAAAGAGAAAAAGTAAAGGCCAAAGTAAAGAATTAACCCATTTTTCATAGTACTTGAATTCAACCACCTTTCTTTCTTTCTTGGTTTAGTTTTTAAGTAGAAGTAGCAATTTTCATTGTAATAAAATCTCTAAAAAACCCAATATTGACTTAGCAAACTGAAAATTCTCTGGTTTTGTGTTGCTGACCAGTGTAGTGTTTTAGGTATTGTTTGAAACTTTGGCTTTCATTGAACTGATGATGCAGTAACTCATCTCTCTTAAAAATAGTAAGTGCATCTCAATTCTGTCCTTTATGAAGGCAATTTCATATAGGAAACTTTTCATAGGATCTGAAGGATACAATTTCTAATTTATTTTCTTTGTAAATCTTTACTTTTCTTATGGTGGATTTAGTTAATGTTGATTTAATTCACTTTCATTAATTTAGAAATGGCAGTTTCTGTTCTCCAGTTATTGATCATATTGATAGGAGGAGATGCTGAAGCAGTGTGTCCCACTCGTCAGTGCTGGGCATGCTAATAAATGGCTGGGATGGAGAGGTGGATGTATAGGAGAACTCTGAGCTTCCCTCATACATAAAGCCACCAAGTGAGAAAACTCAATTAGTCATGCCAGGCAGAAGTTAGCTGACCGCCCTGGAACACAGGGAGCTGGGTGAAGAAGCCCCAGGCTCTGGAACTGCAAATGTGGCCTGTTTTAATAGGTAAACTGAAAACATTTAGAG
The DNA here is from genome assembly GCA_009823505.1 of Rhizomys pruinosus. Lineage (NCBI taxonomy): Eukaryota > Metazoa > Chordata > Mammalia > Rodentia > Spalacidae > Rhizomys > Rhizomys pruinosus. The sequence continues at coordinate 2,722,612 of VZQC01002643.1, forward strand.
TCAATAATTCAGCTGTGTCCCAGGGAGCCTAACAGTGTTTCCCAGGGAAATAACTTTATGTTTGAAGAAATCCTTTGTCCTTCACTTTCTGTGTGTTCTCCCTGTGTTAGTTCGCACTCCTTTCCTTGCTTCACTGCCCTCTAAGTTTTCCACTTTCAAATTCTCTTTGGTTATTTCCTTCGCCTAAATGATTAGTTGTTGGAATTTTTTAACTTGTAAAATCTGCTACATTCTTAAACCAGCAAATGCAAACTTCCATTAGCTGTTTTGGGTAGTTTTGAATTAGTATCTTTTGTATTTTGTGCTCCTCATTTCCACCTTAACAGTCTAAAATGCTATTTTAGATTATCAACAATGTACTGCTATTTATAATTGAAATCAGATTTGGATTCTTTCTTTCAATAAAAAAATTTAAGCTTAAAACCTTAAAATATTAGGTTTATGCAGCTATATTATCAAAGTTATACTAAAATATCATTTTATATAAATTAAAAATTACTGCTCATTATCTTTATATGTATTTTCCTTAATATAATTTTTGAAAGTTCATATCCATATCAGCATAGTAAAATATCTTACATGAACTACAACATAAAATACTCTTCTTTTCCTTCCTTCCTCTTTTTCCTGTACTCTGGGCCTTGGGCTTGCTAGGCAGTGCTCCACAACTGAATACATACCAACCTCACAAGATTCCTTTAACTGCACTGCAGTACGTTGGTTACGGAGAATAAAACAGTCATCATGAGTGCTAAAGGAATGCAACTCAAGCCGGGCGTGGTGGCGCATGCCTTTAATCCTAGCACTTGGGAGGCAGAGACAGGCGGATCTTTGTGAGTTCAAGGCCAGCCTGGTCTACAGTGTGAGTTCCAGGACAGCTGGGGCTACAGGGAGACCCTGTCTCAAAAAGGGCCAAAAAAAAAAAAAAAAAAAAAAAAAAAAAAGAAATGCAACTCAAGTGTGCAGTAAAGTTAGCAAAGCTTTAAAAGCACAACAGCATACCTAAAGTAGCCATAAGTACTTTACATTTAGTTTTCCTTGTAATTTTACAAAATAGAAAGGGTGACATTATTTGAAGGGAAATTTCTAAAAGAAGGATCTAACAATGGAAAGTAACTGGTAATTCTTACTTTTTCTGACTTTCATTTGGAGTGAGTGAGGTTCTCTGTAAATATCACACATGTGTGAAAGCATAACTAAAAGCATGGGGGACGACTGTGAGGAGGAGAGAACCTGATGTGACGGGGTCCGGCCCCGGGTTCGTGTGCAGACCCATGGAGACCATTTCTGCCCACATTGCTATTAGCATTGTTTTGCTTTCTTTCATTAAAATAAAATACTAGCTAAATGTTACCACTGAAGTCTTTCCTGAGTATTATCAGATTTTTTATTTTTTATTTATTTTTTTTGTTAAATTTATTTATTTTTTATGTGTATGAATGTACTGTTTGCATGTAGGTTTGTGCACCCGTGTTGTGCAATGCTGCGGAGGTCAGAAGAGGGTGTCGGATTCCCCTGGAACTGGAGTTCTCCTGGAATTGGAATTTCAGACGGCTATCAGCCACCATGTGGGTGCTGGGGATCGAACCCTGGTCCTCTGCAAGAGCAGTCGGCGCTCTTAACCGCTAGGCCATCTCTCCAGCCCCATTTTTTTGTTTTAATAACACTAATTTGAACTTGCTAATTGTTTTTTCCATATCAAAAGAGTAATAGGATGTTACTTATTTCTTTTAATTTTTGAAGTGACATCATACAGGTAATTCTTAGTGGACCATCTTGAGTAGACCCATTAAAATAATGGGAAACTTTCCTCCCATGACCTTCAAAGTAGTGAAGAGTAAGTACTAGAGATTCTAACTAGAGATTCTCAATAGATATGAAGTTAGGTTTGTTAGTATGTGCCATACTTGTTTGTATGCCAAGCAGATATGGATACAGCTAAGCTATAAACTGTTTGAGATTGAGTTTATGATTATTTTTCTTATTTACTTTCATTCTTCTTAAAGGCAAAATTCCAGTAAGTAAAAGCCTTTTTTTAAAAAAAATCCTCTGTTGGTACATGCCTTTAATCCCAGCACTCAGGAGGGAGAGGCAGGCAGATCTCTGTGAGTTCAAGGCCAGCCTGGTCCACAAAGTGAGTTCTAGGCCAGCTGGGGCTATAGGGAGACCCTGTCTCAGAAACACCAAAAGGGGCTGGAGTGATAGCTCAGTAGTTAAGAGCACCAACTGCTCTTGCAGAGGACCCGGGTTCAATTCCCAGCACCCACATGGTGGCTAAGAACCAATTTTAACTCCAGTTCCGACGCCCTCTTCTGACCTCCACGGCATTGCACGACACTGATGCACCAACCTACATGCAAACAGTACACTCATTAAATAAATAAATAAATAAATAAATAAATAAATAAATAATAAATATAAATTTAAAAAAACACCAAAAATTAAAAAATAAAAAACCCTCTGAATGTGGCATTGCTGGTGAGGTGGCTCGGAAGGTGATGGTTTCTGCTCCCACACCTGATGACCTGAGTTGGATCCCTCAGACCTACATGGTAGAGGAGAACCTACTCCAACAGATTGTCCTCTGGCTTCCACATACACACCATGGTATACACACACACACACACACACACACACACACACGCACACACACACACAAAGAGGCACACAAATAGATAAATGTAATAAAAGAATTTTTTAAATTTTATTTTTATGTGTATGAATGTACTGTCTGCATGTAGGTTGGTGCACCCGTGTCATGCAATGCCGCGGAGGTCAGAAGAGGGTGTCGGATTCCCCTGGAACTAGAGTTAGATGGCCCTCAGCTGCCATGTGGGTGCTGGGGATCGAACCCAGGTCCTCTGCAAGAGCAGTCGGCACTCTTAACCGCTAGGCCATCTCTCCAGCCCATAAAAGAATTTTTTACATCCACTGATTGTGTTTATTCTTAGCAATGGTAGTCAATGAATTATATAGTCTTTAGCAGACTTCCTCAGTGGTTATGCATAGGAAATCTGGAACTGTGAATGTGGTGGACAAGTTACTGTTGCCAATTGATGTTTAACCTGCCTTTGATAATTTATAGATTTAATTATTATATAAGCATAATGACATGATGCGGTACTCTGAGAATAAAAGCTTTTCGATTTGAATTAAAACAAAGTAGATAGGGGATTCATTTAGCACAAATGCTAAGTGTGAACTTACTATCCCCACAGACTTCACAGCCTTTCATGGTTAGAGAAATTCATGAATGAATTCCATCAGGTACCCTTACATCTCTGAGTAATATCAGACTCTCTCCACAGGCCTCTTATAAAGAACACAAAATGGTATGCTGTATGATAGTATGTAATAAGTGGGTTTCTTATTGCTTCCTTGCAAGGCTGACCCACCCTATCTGAATTTTGGATTTGATTATCTTTAGTCAAAGAGTGAAACTCTTCAGAAGTACAAATGTTTATACTAATAGTCCATACGTAAAATAAATTTTATTGAACACCTTAAGGAACATCCATAGTGAAATATATAAATAAGTATCCCAGTGCCATAAAATAGTAGCACTTATACTCATTAATTCCCATAATTATATATATATTTACTGGCAGGATTTGCTACTTTAATGCTATAGTAACATCATGGCCCAATTGGAGTGAAGATTTATTTACTCTGAAGGTAACAATACTGAACTGAGTCAGGAATGGGTAGAAGTTGCAAACTCAAACGTTCAGTTTTGAGTATTCCTGTTTTGCACATAGATCTTTCTAAGTGCATACCAAGGAAGTCATTTTGCTAAATTACTTTTTAATTGTCATGTTAGATTAAAATTATCTTAGAATTAATAACTTTTAAACTATGGAATCTACACCTAGAAAATTTTTTTTTTTTTTTTGTATTTTTGAGACAGGGTCTCCCTGTAGCCCTGGCTGGCCTGGAGCTCACTTTGTAGACCAGGCTGGCCTTGAACTCACAGAGATCCGCCTGCCTCTGCCTCCCAAGTGCTAGGATTAAAGGAGTACACCACCATGCCCAGCGAAAATCTAATTTTTAAACACTTCTCCTTTATTAAATGGCTGTGGATGGCTTTTTTGGCCGTATCAGCTATATATTTTAGCCAGTAAATTTGTATTTTACTTAAAATATATCTGAGTTGAATTAGAATTAAGAGACCTACAGACTGTTTGCTCATTGAATGATGTTCAAGCATATCTTGAAAAAAAAATCTTCTGAATGTCAGCTTTAGATTCTATATCAGTTTCTTACAACTAAGCCTAAATCTGTGAAAAATTAAAAAATTATGGGTTATTAAATATTTTAAAAATTTAAACCTACTTTAAAATGTATTAAATTCAGTTAATCAAAATGCAACTTACTGAAATATAACATATATGTTCCTTTTTTATACAGTAGGATCTATTCAGGTCATTGGTATTAATTCTTCAGGTTACCACTTGAGGCAGTGGTGCCAGTCAGGGGAGTTCAAAGGTTGTGTGTAGGCAACAACTTGGAGCAGCTTGTGTGAGCAGCTCCTTTGCTAAAATCTCATGGTGTGGTCAGACTGTTTCTCAGAAGGAACTTTTAATTGCTAGGTGTTATGATTACACCTTGCTTTGGTCTACTGAGTATTCCTACATTGGAGAACAATGTACAAAACCAATAAAGACAGAAAGGGTTTTTGTTTGAAGTTTTTGTGACTTTCTTACATGAATACTCTACATCATTTCCTCTCCCTCATCTCTCCTGAGAGTACTTCCCACAACATCTGCTTACTCCTCCTCTTTGATCTTTATTCATGCACACACACACACACACTCACACATGCACCAGAATTTTTTTTTTTTTACATGTATAAGACCAAGTGTCCCTGGCTGCTACCGGCATGTAGCAGACAGGTATAGTTAAGAAGCAGCATTGTTTTACATGTATGAGACTGTCCCTAGCTGCTACATGCATCTAGCAGACAGGAATAGTTAAGAAGCAACATTGTTTTACATGTATGAGACCGTCCCTGGCTGCTACAGGCATCTAGCAGACAGGTATAGTTAAGAAGCAACATTGTTTTTACATGTATGAGACCAAGCATCCTTGGCTGCTACAGGCATCCAGCAGACAGGTATAGTTAAGAAGCAACATTGTTACATGTATAGACCAAGCAGGCATCTAGCAGACAGGTATAGTTAAGAAGCAACATTGTTACATGTATGAGACCAAGCATCCCTGGCTGCTACAGGCATCCAGCAGACAGGTATAGTTAAGAAGCAACATTGTTTTACATGTATGAGACCAAGCATCCCTGGCTGCTACAGGCATCTAGCAGACAGGTATAGTTAAGAAGCAACATCGTTACATGTATGAGACCAAGCATCCCTGGCTGCTACAGGCATCCAGCAGACAGGTATAGTTAAGAAGCAACATTGTTTTACATGTATGAGACCAAGCATCCCTGGACTGCCTTACAGGCATCTAGTTCAGAAGGTATAGTAGAAGCAACATCGTTACCAAGATGCGAACCAAGCATCCCTGGCTGCTGACAGGGACATCCAGAAGACCAGGGCATAGGTAATGAAGCACACAGGGTGTGGTAGGCAGGGGGCGCAACCAAGAGTAGCAGTAACAGGCACCAGACAATTGTGGGTCGTGGGTTGTTGGGCTTTCGAGTTAGGGTCTCCCTGTAGCCCCAGCTGTCCTGGAACTCGCTCTGTAGACCAGGCTGGCCTTGAACTCAAAGATCCGCCTGTCTCTGCCTCCCAAGTGCTAGGATTAAAAGCGTGCGCCACCACGCCCTGCTACACGAGAAATTTTTAACAGAAGAATGATTCATGTTAAAGGAAGATGTCAGGTCAGTGCCAGGCTGCCTCTTTTATGGATCTCTTCTGAAGAGGTCTTTCCGATCTGGATCTGGTTCCAGTCTTTTTCTGCACTCCTTGGTCACACTGTTCCGTTCTTTACGTCCTCTTGCCTTACTTCCTCCCTGTGCCCAAATGAATGTTCTTAATTCACTCATCTCTACTTGCAAACACATCTCTGCACACTCCTACACATGTACATACATGTATACTCATACTTTAGGTTTGAGTCTGTTTAACATTTCCTGTGGGAAGAAGTCCTGTATTCCCTTTAGTTTATGGTATAGATTCCTTTGTCACTAAACAAGAATCATGAGGAGCAGCCCACTATGTCCAATGTATGCGGAAGGCACAACAAGTAAGTGTCCAGAAGGTGTAGCAATAAAAATTATTAAGCACACTCGGACAGAGTTAACAAAACAATCCCAGAGAGGTAAACAAAGGTAATCCTTGTAGGAAATAGTGGTAAATTTTAAGTTTGCTAGTAGACATTGGATTCCTATTTGTTAATATGAATCATACTTTAGATTTTTATTTTAATTCAAAACAATAAGAACCTGATAATAGAATCTGATTCCACCTACCAAAATGTAACATTTAAAAGGGTATTGAATAATTACTGTCTTGCTTCAATAAATACTGAATTCCTTACTAGACTGAAGGCTAATGAGGATGCTGAAGGAAAAAAAAAAAAGCATCTTTGATGCTTGTGATGCTAATAGGTGAGCTGATGTAATGTTAGGTGGACTGGGGGCCAACTGAGCAGCATTACCTGACTTCCAGATGAGACCAACCAGTGCTCCAGTAAAGGTCCCACAAGATTGCATGCCTGGTGGACGTGTAAACTCAACTCTCCACTTTCTCCAAAATTCCAATAAGTATTGTCCCTTTTGGGCATTGATTGTGAGGGCTGGGCTTCATTTTTTTTTATTCTATTGAGCAGTAGAGCAGTAGGAATTAGACAGAACTGGACACTGACTTGTTTGGTATGTTTGAGGAGACAGTGCCATCATTGTTCTTGTTAACTACTTTTTATTTTGATGTAATTCTTCTAATTCAACTTAAAACTGCCTGGTGTGGTGCACACTTTTAATCCCAGCACTTGGGAAGCAGAGGCAGGTGCATATGAGTTTGAGACCAGCCTGGTCTACATAGTGAGTTCGAGGCCAGCTGGGGCTTCAGGGAGATCCTGTCTTCAAAAAGGCAAAATAAATAAATAAATAAATAAATAAACAATCTCAAAACATTTTACCTTAAGAAAAGAATTAAAACAGATTACATGGGAAGAAGAGGAAAAACAGAATACTCTCTTATCACAAGGCAGGGCAATGACTCCAACCCCGATACAATTTGCAAATTAGCCAGAGTAGAATAGTTTAGAGTCTTTAGTTTAGAGTCCCATATTAGAGAGTTGTATGAGAGTTAATAAAGAACCAGAGAGACTTTTTGAGATAATGAAGGGGAAATAAAAATTGGGACCCATCCATACTGTGACTCAAACTTACCCATAAGGATGTCTTTAAAAAGAAGATAAAGGGCCAGAGAGATAGCGTAGCGGTTAAGAGCACTGACTGCTCTTGCAGAGGACCCGGGTTCGATCCCCAGCACCCACATGGCGGCTAAGAACTGTTTATAACTCCAATAACAGGAGAACTCCAGTTCCAGGGGAATCCGAGACCCTCTTCTGACCTCCGCGGCATTGCACGACATGGGTGCACAGACCTACATGCAGACAGTACATTCATACACATACAAAAATAAATAAATTTTTTTAATTAAAAAATTAAAAAATAAAAAGAAGATAAAGATGGTGCCCATGTGTTCTTGAGCCTGTATCTCTGTCCAGTTGCCAAGACAATGTTCATGTACCTGACCCTGGATGAACACATGCCTCTTTGTATGTTTGGGCAGGAGGGTATGGAGGGTGGGGAAGGCTAGAAGAAGGAGAGGAAGGCAAGGAAAGATGCTGATGTACACTTCCACTTTCCATGGATAACACTGTTTGCTTTTAAGCAATTTTCCCTGTGGTGGCATAGAGTATATGAAAAAAATAACATTGCTGCCTGATGCCTTAAGTAGTGATGAATTTATTCTTTGTCATGTGCTAGTTACTATTCTGGGTGTTTTATCAGTCACAGCTGAATTATCACAGTAACCTTATGAGGTAAGTGACATCATATTTTTTCAAGCAAGGAAACAGGCACCGGAAGGTAAAGTGAGTTACTCGTGGCTTCTCAGTAAGTGGCAGAGGACTTACAAGTAAGAATAAAAATGCTTAGGTGTAACATAAAAAAAGAGCAACCAGTTTGAGCTCAAAGGGCTGTAGAAGGCATTTGAAGTGTACTCTTCACAGGTTGAGGAATGGAATACAAGGAACGCGTAGAAAGAAATGGAGTTTGTGCAAGGGGGTGGGGCATGCGGGAGAGATTGCTTGGGCTGGCTAGTTTTCTGCAGGTAAGTAGTAGTACGGTGAGACATTGTGCCGCGATATTTTGGAAGGTTCAGAAATATTCTGCAAAATATCTCTCCAAACTTATGGTAAGCTCTACTTTTAAATAGTGTTGGACTGTAGGTTGAAGCTGTTACACAGACATGTTTGCTTCCCTTCATAGCTGCAAAAAAAGGGACAGCTCTCTTGCTGCGTCTGTAAATCGACTGCTATTTCCTTTCTTTTTGTAGTTTTGAAGAATCATTCATGCCAGCACAGTTAATGAGCTTCAGCAGCTGTTAAACAAAATTACATATTCTGTTCAGCAAGGCCCTTCTAACGCTGCCATTGTCTCCTGGCTGCCTTGGTGTCTTCAGCTCCAGGATACTTCTAAGCCACAATGGCCACATTCTTCTGCAGAAGATCCTGAGTCTGGGTCCAAATGGGCCTGTAGAGAGAGGCTCTTCTGGCAAGGTTAGCCATAGTAGTATGTCATTTTCCTACATGACAACTCCTCTCTTCACCAAGGACTCTGAGGGATTATAGAAGGCAACTATTCACAATTTTCTTTTTTAAAAATGTTTGCTTTTAAACAGCATTATTATCCACCAAATTGTAGACAGGCAAGAACATTCAGAGTTCTATAACAAAGCTTTCATGGACAGCAAAGTAGGGAAGTGAACGAGACTTGACTTTTCTCTTCGGAATGTTTCCGTGCTGTTCCCCTCTCCCTCCTTGGGCAGGGCTTGTAGATGAAGTTGGAATATTTTTATCTCCCCATCTGTTATTGAAACTAGGGCCGGTGCAAGTACTCTGTACTGCAGAGCAGCAGCTCTGGCCCAGAACTTAAACCTCAGCATCTAGTCTTCCTACCTGTTTCTCTGAGACGACCACTTTAGTATAGTCTTTAAAAAGGAAAAGCCAAGGCCGCAGACACCGTTCAGCAGCTAAGAGTACTGACTGCTTTTGGAGAGGACCTGAGTTCAGTTCCCAGCACCCACATGGTAGCTAACAGCCAGCTGTAACTCCAGTTCCAGGGACTCTGAGACCCTCTTCTAGCCTCTGTGGGCATTATGTACGTGGATACATGTGCAAAACACTGATACAATGAAATACAAAAACAGGTCTTTAAAAATTAAAACAAAGCCACTTCCAAATACCATCAAAAAGTCACTCCCAGCCTGGCGTGCGGCTCATGCCTTTAATCCCAGCACTTGGGAGGCAGAGGCAGAAGCTCTCTGTGAGTTTAAGGCCAGTCTAGTCTACATAGTGAGTGTGAGTTCCAGGCCAGCTGGGCCTACAGAGAGACCCTGTTTAAAAAAAAAAAAAAAAAGTCACTCCCCATTTTGCAGTGTGATTGGATTTGCCGCTTTGATACAACTAATGGCTGTAGCTGGAGGGAAACAACTCCAGTCTGAGCTTAACTGCACAAGTTCTCTCTTCGCCCAGAAGTTCCGAGGCTTTGGTTCTCCGTGCAGCAGATGCTCCTCTGCAGTGCTAACATCTGGACAGCCTGTTGCTTTCCTTCTCCACTGAAAAAGTATTTTCATTTCTACCACGTATTTATCATCAGAAAGAATATTTGGTAGATATATTTGCCTGCTATATAAAAACATGTCTGTGGGTTCCAGGTTACTATAAATAATTACTTAAAGGTAAATCCAGGTAAGCAATTTAGTAATATTTAAGAGTTAAATATGAGAGAACCAGAAAATCAGCACAGGAGACAAAGATATTGTATAACCAGTCTACACATACACTACTGCAACTTTGTAGTCTTCCACTTCACACTTCTTTGCACCCCTCATTCCATATAGATATTCCATCAAGAGTCAGTTGTTTGTTATTTATACGCTTTAGCTGTGGGTAAACTAGCATTCATAATTTAACTGAGCTATTGTGATTATCAGTTACTGTATCAGTTACATTACTCATGGCTGTGATTAAGTACCTGGCAAGAAGCGCTTCAAGGAAGGAAGGCCTTATTTTTGCTCACAGTTAGAGGGTACAGTCCATCATGACGGGAAGGTGTGGCGGCAGGAGCTTGAGGCAGCTGCTCACATGGCACCCACAGTCAGAAATAGAGAGAGGAATCCTAGACCTCAGTTTGCTCCTCATTCAGTCTGGGATTCCAGCCAATGGGACGGCACCATACACATTGGGGTGCCCCCCACCCCACCACATTTAACCTAATCTATGAAAAAAAATCCCTCATAGAAGCGCTGGTGGTTTGTTTCCTTGGTTCTAAATCTCACCAAGTTGACAAGATCACAGTTACAAACATCTGCCTTTAAAACAATGGCAGAATGTGAATGGGTCTATAATCTTTTCAGTTTTACATCTCTTTTAAAGAGGAAGTTATTTTAATGAGTGGTGATGAAAAAAATATACAAAAGCAGTGAAACACCACTTAATCAAAATGGGGAATCATGAGAGTGTACCCATCCTCCTCTCTGTTTATATGAAGGATACATTGAAATTATAGTCTGGAGACCCTCCTGTTGTCTATAGTGGAGCATATCTATCTGCTGACATGAGAGCGTACACATCCTAGTCTCTGTTCATATTATTAAGGATACGTTGAAGTTATAGTCTGGAGACCCTCCTGTTGTCTGTAGTGGAGCATATCTATCTGCTGACATGAGAGCATACCCGTCCTCCTCTCTGTTTATATTAAGGATACGTTGAAGTTATAGTCTGGAGACCCTCCTGTTGCCTATAGTGGAGCATATCTGTCTGCTGACACAGCCCACTTGGAAATACTGCTTAATAACATGTTTTCAGGGACTCTGGTGCCATCTCAGCCAAACTCCTCTGAACTGACAAGACTCTTCTGTACTTTACAGATATCAGAGATGTGGTGAAGGCTATGCATGGAAGAACTACTTTAGAAGGGGTTCTTATGTGGCTATGAACACTTGCTCTCCAACATACTAGGAATTTAAGATGGAGGCTGTCTCTGACATTGTACAGCACAGTGACACCATGACCTGTTGACTAAATAAATATGATTGACAGAGTCTGTTACTAAATTCCAATTAGCCTTAGTTGCTAGAAAATTTCACTCTTTCCCACACAGCTTCCTACCTTTTGATTAGATGAAGTTTTCAACTCTAGCAAATAATTCCTTTTTTTTTTTTTTTTTTTGCTAGTTATAGCAGCCTCCTACTGTCATATTTTAAAACTACCCCTCGGATGAAGCCTGCTGAAGGTAAAGAAGTTTTGTGTGTGTGTGTGTGTGTGTGTGTGTGTGTGTATCTCTTTAGATGTTCATCTAAAATTGCATTACTAAAAGCCCTAGTATCTAGAATGTGCAAGGCCCTGGGCCTGACTCCCAATACTATAATGAATATAGAGAACTCCAGGTGTAACTTCAGTACCAGAGACACTGCTGGCACAATCACATCATCACACAACGTTTACATTACTGATCAGAGGTGACTTCCTTTCAGTATTTCCTTTAGAGCATTATTTAGGAGACTCCCTTCCAGTATAAGAATCGCATTGATAAGAGCCAGTGCTCTCCTTCCAGATTCTTCCCATCTTTGGAAGGCTGCATCCTCTGTAGAAAATAGGCCTGTATGCATGCCAGAGTGTAACCCTGACATTCATCAGGGCAGGGGAAGGAGGTCACATATTCCTATGTCTTTCAGCAGTAATCCCCCCATTTGGCAGGAGTTTGAGAGGAAGTATTTAACAATGGGATTTTCTAAAATTCAATGTAGTAACAAATGTTTTTATATTTGAATGGATCTAAGGAAATTCCCCATACCCCCCCTCCACAATAAGGGAAGGGTATATTAAAGGGTAAGGGTATCCGTGGAGCATTTGGATGTTTTATTGGGTCTTAGTTAATTTTTTTTCCATTTTTTCATGTCCATCAAAGGAAGTTGTCAGAAGAAAGAATTGTAACTCTAACTTCATACTGATCTCAAATATTTTGCTTAAGGGGAATTAATGAGGAAGCAGCTGTCTCTCAGGAAGGGGATTTTATTCAACAACCAGAACTCTTTTAATGTCTTCTATTGTAGCAGTTATTTTCTTTCATAGATGTACTATAAAACCTGGTAGTTTAAAAAAGTTTTACATACAAATAGCTTTATATTGAAAATTAAAATTGCATTAAGTAAAGGAAATATATTCTTGTTAACATACTCTGTTCCCAGTCACGTGAGTTCTCTGGTAGCTGCTGACCTAAATTTCCTTAGGACAGTGCCAGATAGTTAGTTGGTAGTTAATGCAGACAGAGGACATCTGCTGAGGAACAAAGGTGAATCCTTTTCCTCCAAGACTGTGAGGTGTGTAGATCTTAGACATAAGAACAGTTTAGGTATTCACTGACCAATAATCTCTGTCAATAGCACAGAGAAAAAGTTACTCCTCTATAGTTAATGTGTTTCATTGTCTGCTAGGAAAATGAAGAAAAATAATACCATCAGTATACTTTTAAACTTAGTCTGTTTAGACTGTTACTCTCCGGTGTTTAAAGACAGTAATTTGGGAGCTGGAAAAATGGCTTAGCAGTTAGAAGTGCTTGCTGCCCTTGCCCCAGACCCAGATTTGGTTCCTAACACCCACATCGGGTGACTCACAGCTGCCTGTATGTAACTTCAGCTCCAAGGGGATCGGAAACCTTCTGGCTTCCATGGGCACACGTGCATGTGCACACACAAGCATTCACTCAGAGCATACATTTACACATACACATCAAAATAAATCTATTTTTAAAAACAATAATTTTAGGGGGATTTACCTGGTATATGATTATCATGATTTTATAAGCTCTGTCAGGAGCATAAAGTTAACTTACTTTGTATCCCTGGCAAGTGGCAGCCTACCAGTTAGTGGTCCATCTAACAGTGGTTATGTATGTTCTGAACCAGGGAACAAGATCAGCATCATTTTGCACATGTAAAAATCCATCCATTTACTTGATGTTTGTTGAGCCTCTGCCATGTAAAGAACAATGCAGCCTCTGTGTGAAGGAGTTCATGCTTAAAGCATGGAGTCCATTGATTGCATGAGAATACTGATGGCAAAAGTGCTCAGAGGAATTTTAGGAGGAGCTTATAGAGAAAGCTCATTAAGCTTGGTGTGAGGGTCAGGAAAGAGTTCAGAATGAGGTAGTACATTTGGAAAGACAAGCCAGTCCTAGACTTGTGGGATCCAGGGGATTGGGCACCCCAAGAGAGCGTGTCAAGGTAGAGGTGTAGAAATCAGAGCTGCTGGTGAGTGAGGCTGCCAGGTCAGCATAAGAACATTGTTAGCATAGTCGAGGGGCATCACACTGAAAGGTGGGCACAGGACAATACCTGAAACAGGGCCTGAAGGAGGCCTTTAAGTAGAGGAGGAGGGGGCAGGGGGAGGAGGAGGAAGAAGAAGAAGAAGAAAGTGAAGCTAGAATTTGAAAACAAGTCAAGGGAGCTTTCAACAGCATCTTGAATTATATATTTTTTTTATTAATTTTATTTATTTCTGTATGTGTATGAGTGTACTGTCTGCATGCAAGTCTGTGCACCCGTGTTGTGCAACGCCGGGGAGGTCAGAAGAGGGTCTCGGATTCCCCTGGAACTGGAGTTCTCCTGGAATTGGAGCTTCAGACGGTTCTTGGCCGCCATGTGGGTGCTGGAGATCGAACCCGGGTCCTCTGTAAGAGCGGTCGGCGCTCTTAACCGCTAGGCCATCTCTCCAGCCCATTTGAATGAGAGGTATCTTTCCTGGAAAGAATGGGACATGAGGCTAGATTGGAGGTAGGCTGCAGTGGCTTGTGGGAAATAGTAAGGAAAGTACCACCTAAAAGACAGTGAAAGAGGCAGAGCTCAGGAAAGCTGCTGAGTGTAGCCCAGAAATCTGGTGATGAAACATGCTGTGCTTCACTGATGACTAACTAAAAGGCCACAAGTGTGTGTGTACACTTTGTGGTATTTTTTTTTTTTAGTATTAATAGTCCATCATACACTAGTAGGAAACCCCATCTGAGAAGGAAACTCACTGTAGGATACCATGATTATTAAGTATGATATGATTTAATATATGTACTGTATGTGTGCATATATACATATATATGTATATGTATGTGCATGCCTTGTCTGTGACCCTTACCATATTCTATATCACTGCAAGTCTTTGGCTATGTCATGACTTTGAAGACTCAAAGCCCACAAGTCTCACTTGGCTGTATCAAGAGTTTGTTATGGAATATCTTGCTTCTCTGACCTATTCTTAATTTCACCCTTTTCTCAACCATTATAGATTGGTCTGTATACTTTGGGTTTGGGGGGGGAACTCTTTTAGAAATGACCTTTTCCCCATAATTTTTCAGATAATTATATTATATTCCATTTAAAACCAAAACACCCAAACAAAACAGTTGATTCTAATATGTGTTTGTATTTCTTGGCTTCTCTAGAGAGAAATGGACCTTTTTTACAGCAGGTTCTTGGTGGGTTTAAGCTGTGATTATAAACAGCTTAATATGCTGTTCCTGCTGAGTGCATTGATGCCCTTGATGTTTCCTATGGGTTTGTGGCTCTAGCTGCTAGTCCTGTAACTAAGTTGTCCTTAACAGCAGGGAATATGCCTGATCTTCTCCGTCCCCACAACATCTAGAACAGTGCCAGTACAAGTTCTATAAATACTCGATTTCTAAAGATAGCACATTCTCTCAGTGTGTCCTTCCAGTCAGTGTTACTCAGGCTGGGTTTAATGTCAATTAAAACACCTTCCTTTTTCACATGAATTGCTTTTTGTCCCACTCGGTACTTCTTTAACCCATTACCTGAATTTTCATAAATATTTATAGTTAGCCCTAAGACCATAGGAGGTACTGCGTCACCAGCATCTCCAGAGAAAATTTCTTAGGTACACTGCCTAATAGTTGTGCTAATCTGTCAAAGTCCTTTTAGACCACAAATCATTCATCTAGAATAGTTACTAACCTCTAATTTAGAAAACTTTTAGTAATTAGTTTAATTGATGATTTTAACAAAATTTCATGTTGCAGAGGTTATGTCTTAGTAAAGGCAGAACATCGGGGGCTGGCAGCAACACTCTTCTGGGTTGGTATCTGTTAGTCATCGATTCCTTTAAGGTCTCTTCAACACTTGTGAATCTCCCAGATTCAGACTAAACTCCATGAGGACATTTTGAGAGACTTGGTCAGATATTCTTTGCCTAACACATTTTCTTTGCCTTTCCATTAATTATATTTAAAAGGAAGAAATAAAAACTAATATCAGCAATTTATCATTATTGTAAATTTCTGGCTGCCTTCTCTCCTAACTTAAAAAAAAAGTGCTGCTCCAAGGCAGAGGATTTCAGACATGTGCTTATTTATTTAATAAATTCTTGTTAATCTGTTACTCTGAGTGGGACTCTGTGCTCAGAGTTGGTGATGGAGCTCTGAACATGTCAGGTGCTACCCTGCCCTCCCTAGAAGTGTACATCATTGCCAGACTCCAAATGATGCTGGCAGATGGGGTAGTGGAAAGCAGCTGCTCAGTAAGTGGTAGACAGATGAGCTAGGAAACTCGTGCTCAAGTGACTGAGTCTAAAGTCAAATCCAGTGTCAGGCCTAGATGGATTGGGAAGCTGGCTAAACTAAAAAACAAACCTTAAGAAACTGCAGTTTGGAGCAGCTTGTTTTTAAAGCATCTAATATTAATATTGATATTAGATTTCTCATGTCAGCAATTCAGGTGCATGCTCACGACAGCTTTCACAGTCTGGTGAACATGCTCTAAAAGTGGCAGTGTCACATGAAGTAAATGTCTTTGAACTTAGAACTCTAAGAATTTTTATTCTCTGCCACAGGGGAAAAATCTTAGCAGAACAATGAGTCAATTTTTACTCCATTGCCTAACTGTGGTGTTCTTTAGAGAATTTTCAGAGAATTCCTTATGCAACATTCATCTCGCCCACTGTTGCTCCAGAGCGTTCATGTTAATCATCTTCTCTAAGTCCTTCTTTGTTCAGGTGTGCGCTATACCTGACTGAACTGATTTCTGAATTAATCAGACCCACTTTCAGGTTTCAAAAGATCTTTGGATGTAAAGCCACAAGGTAATTGGCCCAAGACCTCTGTTAACTGTAACTCGGTCCCTTTTCCCTTTTTCAGTACAATTTGTTCTGAGTCTATAATCTGTAACTCCACCAAGAAAGACTAAAGAATGCAGTGGGTTTTGCTCTCCTGGGTCTTGCTGCCTGTAAGAGCCTGCTTCTAGGTGTCTGCTTCTAGGAATGCCCAGCCAGGGTGTCTCTGTTCAGACTTGGAAGGTATGCGTGAGACCTTGTTGCCCAAAGGCAAATAAGTGTTTCCTTTCCCAACACTGCTGTATTTCTCCCTCTTTGTGTTTTCTCTGCTGGGCTGTTTGCATCCTGGACTCCTTTCCGTCTCTTGTTTTTCTGTATAGTGCCTTCTTCTGCAAATATATGTCACACACAGATGTGCAAATGTCTAAATGGACTTAGGCATGTAAGTAGTGCCAAATGACTCACCTCCTTGCTTCACTTAGCTTCCTGGTCAAGTAGCACTTCAGTAAGGATGGCCATACATGACCTTGCCCTCCATCTAAAATAGATCTTCCCTACTGATACTTCATTGCGTCCCAGAGTCACACAGCAAATGGAACCAGATGCAAACTCAGTCTTTGGACTATTCTTATGACCCCCTTATATCTCCGCACAGCAAGAGCATATTATAAATGCCTACTGATATGTCTTTACAGAGAAAATAAAATTAACATAAAGGACAATGCGTAGAGTTTTATCACAGGCAACTCTCACTGAAATATGTCAATTCCTTATCAGAATGAAGAAATCCAGGATATCAAATCAAGTGTAATTAAAACCTGCCTTGATCTTAAAATTGTACATCAGTCAGTCTCCTGTCTCTTCCTAGATTTGTAATAGCAAATAGTCAAGGAAAAGGCCAGTTTTATTAGTTTTTTTTTTTTTTTCCTTTCTTTGGCCTAAGTCCAAGGAAATGGCTCATTCCTGAAGATTTAACTAGTGTTGCTTTATTTTCTTTATCTTCAGGGGGAGAGGAGATGTTGGGGACATAGATCTTTGAACTTTGTAAATTCTGTTTTTTTAGCCTCTCAGATCTGTGTCTCTTGCTGCTGTGGAAACACTTCAGCACAACTAAATTTAGAGCCAAATAA
The DNA here is from genome assembly GCA_009823505.1 of Rhizomys pruinosus. Taxonomy (NCBI): domain Eukaryota; kingdom Metazoa; phylum Chordata; class Mammalia; order Rodentia; family Spalacidae; genus Rhizomys; species Rhizomys pruinosus. Next base: position 2,740,047 of record VZQC01002643.1, read on the forward strand.
ATTGTGTATTTGAACTTTTCCATGCTTTCCTTACAAGCTTTTCATCCTTCCAATGTGTTAGAAAGGAAACGTACAGTTCTCACATGGATTTTCAGATGACTGGACTCAGCTTTAGCAAAGGATTTCTTTTTATGGGGAGGAGAGAGAGTGAGTTTTGATTGTGTGAAGATAACGTGTTTTTTCCTTGAGTGCTTTTCTTCATACCTTTATTTTCAAAACTGAAATAGACTTTCAATTTTAATATAATGGAAAAAAAGTAAGATCTATGGTCAACTTAATCTGTGTGTCAATGAATGTAACGAGAAAGAAAAGATTAATACTCACTGAGACAGTGCCCAAAACATTTTAATGCTAGTTTGCTGAATAAGTTTAGCATGTTTTTCTTTGCTCAGTTCTGCTGAGCTGTTTTTCATCAGAAGAAAGCGTTCTGTCATGTTAATATACAGTAGCCATTAAAACTGTCCTGGGATCTCACCTTTGCTGTGAAAAGACAGCATTGTCAGATTTCTTAAATACATACATATATGTATGTATGTATAGTAAGTTACCTGAGAAATTTTACATTGTTGCTTTAAAAGTGGTCAGTTACTGGATAGCAGCAATGTCTTTTATTCTAGCTATCTAAAAAGAATACTTCATTGTATATTTCACCATTGTGAAGCTGGTGATCTCCAGTCTTCTTTGTCTTAAAAAATTATCTAAACATTGAGAAAATAGTAACAAAAAGCCCCCAAAGAAAAATAATTCTTTTTTAAAAATATATTTTGATATTTTTATTTTACAGGTATGAATTTATTGCTTGCATGTATGTAAGTGTATGTAATGCAGTGCCCTCAGAGGTCAAAAGAGGGTGTAGGATCCCCCCGGAACTGGGGTTCCGGATCATTGTTAGCCACCATGTGGGTGCTGGGAATGAAACCCAGGTCCTCTGCAAGAGCAGCCAGGGCTTGTAACCACTGAACCATCGCTCCAGCCTCCCCCCACCCCCCAGCGGCCCTTTATCCTACTGCTCAAACATCAGTGTTTTAGGTTTTTTTCATGTTTCCTTTCAGCACTTGCCAATTTTGCATTGATGACATTGTGTGTTATATTAAAAGTAGCATTGCACTTTGAAAATGTTACACATAGATGCTGCACTTATGACCTCAGTGAATGTATGATGATGACACAATACATTATGCCAAATTACTTTATATAGATAGTTTTCATTTTTGTGGCTGATATCATCATGTAGATGTTTGTTTCTATCCTGTTTTCATGATAAATTACCTTGAAGTATATTACAAAGTCAAAAGTAGGGTGCTTTTTTTCAGTTTTGCATGAGCATAACAGAGTTGTGAGCTATGCCAGTATTGAGTGTATGTTACTAATATAGTAGTTGCTAAATGCTACTCAAAAAATTTGACTTATTTCAATTGTTACAAAAAATAAGTGATCTCTGTCTTTTGTTCTCTTCTGGCAAGTCATCTGCTTATAACTCCAGAAGCATTCTTATTTCTATAATTGCCTGTTGCAATGTTGATTGTCTCTTGGGAAGTGCATGTGCCCATGTGCAAGATGTGCAATCTAATGCAGATAAATTGATTTTACCCATGATGATATTAAAGGTTTAAAGGTAATACAATACAGAGTTAGCAGATATAGTTCCTTTGCCATTCCCAAGTTGATATGAACCAAACTCTTATAATGCAAAATAAACTGGCTGTAAAGAGGCTACACTGCCTTTATGCTTCCTGTAAGAGCCAGTGTTCATGCCTTTGCCTTAATGTTTAGTCCCCTTTGACTTGCTATAATTAGTTGAGTTTAGGTCTGCCACTTTGTTATTTGTTTCTTTTTTTGTCTTTTCTGATATGTTCTTTAGCCCTTTCCTGCCTCTTTTAATTCCTTATTATTGATGGGGGGGGGCAACAACTCTTTGGTATTGGTTCTGTCCTTCCATCTTTATGTGGGATCCAGGGATTACACTCAGGTCATCAGGCTTGTACAACAAGTGCTGAACCATCTCACCCCTTTTTATGTTAAATATTTTATTGTATGATTTTAATCTTGTCTTTTTTAGTGCTATATTTCCCAGCATTCTTACAATAGTCACTCTAAGGATTATAACATGCTTCTTTAATATATCAAAATCAACTTAAAATTGTTGCTGAATTAACTGTGGTAAATTTATTATATATAATTGTATACTTTCCTATGCACCTGCAAGTATAGTTTCCTTTACCTCCCTCTCCTTTGTATGGTTAACTGTCACATATATCTCGTCTACTTTAAAACCCAAGATGCAGTGTAACAAATTTTTCTTTAGGCAGGTCTACAGTTTTAGGAGGTTCAAAGAAAATATAAAATTCTACTTAAATGCGTGGGTACTTATTAAAATAAATCATCTCTAGAATAAATCTTATACATTATTATAATGTATTAGCTATGAACATTTCCAGCTGTTACTTTCACCTCCTTAAGGGCTGAGCTCAGTTTGGAACAGATGACGAGCTCCATGCTGAGAATGCAGTTGGGCTCCTACACTTGCTCCCCCTGTAAGCCTGAGCCCGTCCAACATCACCATGATTGTGGTCATCCAGGTTTACCTACCCAAAGTCAAAACTGAACACGCAAAGTGACCTCCATAAAGTTCTGTTTACTGCATTTGAACTTTTTCTTATCCATAGTCTTATCTACTCTATAGTGTTTTTAAATTGAGATCTGTGTATTCTTGCCTGTTTAGATTAGGCAGTTAACCACTGTGTAACAGTATCATCACCAGCATGGGATCCTCTGGAAGACTGCTCCCTGCATGCAAAGTGGATCCCTGCATGCCCTCCTAATGCTGTAGAAAAGCGGCAGCTTTGGGTTGTAGCGACACCTGCTGGTGCTTCTGTTTTATTTCTAGTTTGTATTTTCTCTAGACCATTTTCTGAGAAGGAATTGTTTTGTCTCTTAGAATGTGTCTTAGGAGGCTGCTCTTTTTCTGGTACCACATCCTCTTCTGTAGCAGAGCTATTTGGACCACAAGCTTTGCAGGGGGGAATACCCAGAGTCCCTTACAATTTAACCTTTGGCTTGAGAAGAAGATCTGTAACCTACATATAGAGGAAAATTAGGCCAAAGAATAAAGACATTCTTACATATTAACTTGGAAATGTGGGTATGAACCAGATCACATGAAGTACTTTTTTTTCTGACAGGGTCTCCCTTTAGTCCCAGCTGGCCTGGAGCTTGCCGTGTAGACTAGGCTGGCCTTGAACTCATAGAGATGCACCTGCCTCTGCCTCCTGAGTGCTGGGATCAAAGGTGTGTGCCAACACACCTGGCCTAAGACGGTTCTTAGCTGCCATGTGAGTGCTGGGAATTGAACCCTGGTCCTCTGCAAGAGCAGTCAGTGCTCTTAACCACTGAGCCATCTCTCCAGCCCCAAGTACTTCTAACGGTGTTTACTCTTTGAGAGAATGCCCAATACATCCTGAAGTGAATACCATATATTTTATCATTATATAATGGCAAAGACTCAGAAACCTTTATCAAGCACCCAAAGACATAGGTTAAATAACTTGATCAAATATCTAGTGAAGCCAGAATTTTCAAGTGAATGCTGTTTCTAATTTGGACAATGAAAGAATTTACATTAGAATGCACTGATGAGGATTTTAAATTTGTATACAGGTTACAGGAATGAATTCTATTTTTAAAACTTAATGTTGACAATGAGATTGAAATCATCTTTACTACCCAGCCCTCCCCCTTTGCTCTGGTCACAACTACCACTATCACTTTATTATGTTTTCCATACACCCTTCTTCACTACATATGTGTCTGTACACACACACGTGCACGCACACACAGAGTACCAGATGTGAAGGATTGATCACTTGTGAACTTAAAACACAGTAGGTGGGGCTGGAGAGATGGCCCAGTGGTTAAGAGCACCGACTGCTCTTGCAGAGGACCCAGGTTCGATCCCCAGCACCCACATGGCGGCTGAGAGCTGTCTATAACTCCAGTTCCAGGGGAATCCGATGCCCTCTTCTGACCGCCATGGCATTGCATGACACGGGTGCACAAACCTACATGTAAACAGTACATTCATACACATAAAGAATAAATAAAATTTAAAAAATAAAATAAAACACAGTAGGTAGTGTGGGTCAGAACTTGTTTCATACTGGTAAAAGTTTCATTGGAGGGGCTAGCCTCATCAACATCACAATTCATGCCACTTACAATTTGATTGATATTCTCTAGCAGTGACAGGCTGTTTCTAAGGTTGTTCTGCTATGCCTGTAGTAAGAATACAAGATTTAACTAAAATATTGCTAGGAGTTCAATTTTCCATTTAAATAAAAGCAGTGATCACCTCACACAGATTAATTAAAAGTCTTCTAATAAATGTTCCAATTGGGCAACACCAATCAGGATGCCTTCTGTTTTCACAGTGCCACTCTCCTGTTGCCATGGCTAGAACCAGGATCAGCTAACTTTAAAATGTAAGACCCACAGTTATTTATTGTGACTGACAGTATAAGCATATTCCATGTCATAACTGTGTTCACAGAACATATGAAGAGAGGACTCAGATTGCTTATGAGAAAATTTTGTTTGAATACTTTCTTCATCACATTCACTGAATGATCCATATATGTGATCACTTAGACCCTTAAGGCCCTGTAATATGTTTTTCAAAAGCTTGTCTTTTCCACACTTGAAAGGAAGTTTAAAAATATATGAACAGTCGGGCATGGTAGCACGTGCTTTTAATCCTAGCACTCAGGAGGCAGAGGCAGGCAGATAGATCTCTGTGAGTTCAAGGCTAGCCTGGTCTACAGAGTGAGGTCCAGCCTAGCTGGGGCTATAAAAAAAAATCTGAACTAATGTAACAAGTTCATCTTATTCTTTTCTTTGGATTACAACAACTTAAATGAAATATAGAGGTAAAAGGAATCAAGGGTATAAAGGAGTTTAAGGAAAATGTGATTGAATACATTACATTATGCCTTCTGATCTCCTATCTATTCACACAAAGATGCCACAAGCTTGTGGCTATATAGAATTTACTAAACAGGGTGATTTGGGCTATAGCAGGACCTGAGACAGAAAGTCACACCAAGCAGAAGTTCAAAGTAGCTAGCACTTTAGGCTGGGAGGACAGAACTTTTTCCTTGAGATGTACAGAAATTAAAGCTCCCGCTTTCTCAGAACAAAGGATATTTTCATGAAATGGGAATTTTTTTTTTTTTTTGTAGGCTGGGGATTAAATGAAGAGATGGGAAATTTTTGAGATAAAGCTCCATGAATTTTATGAATACAATGCTTTTATTTAAAGTAACATACTGTTGGACTGGAGAGATAGCCTACTGGTTAAGAGCACCGACTGCCCTTGTAGAGGACCCGGGTTTGATCCCCAGCATCCACATGGCAGCTAAGAACTGTCTGTAACTCCAATTCCAGGAGAACTCCAGTTCCAGGGGAATCTGAGACCCTCTTCTGACCTCCGCGGCATTGCACAACACGGGTGCACAAACTTACATGCAGACAGTACATTCATACACATACAAAATAAAAAATTAAAAAATAAATAAAGTAACATACTGTTGATCGTGTAGATACTGTTAAACTATATTGGGATATTTTGCACTGATTAAGGAAACTAAAACCCAACCAGAGTAAGAACATTTTAAGTTATGGTAAACGAAGTTACAATAAAGCAGAATTGATAGTTAGGTTTATTACATTTCTTCTTACTTGTTCCTTAGAAATTTCATATAATCCATTCCTAGGAGATATTTTTGTCACAATGTTGAAGTTTGGATTTTGGTTACAAGTAGGGTCTAATAATTACCTATGTATTCTTTTTTTAAAAAGTAATTGACTGATTGATTAATTGATTGATTGATTGTCTTGAGTGTATGTCCCCGTGTATTCTTTCCTTCTACCCTGTGGGTCCTGGGGATTGAATTCAGGTCACCAAGCTTAGTGGCAGGTGACTCTCTGAGCCATCTTGTCATTCCAAGTATTCTTTTTTTTTGTTTGTTTTTTGTTTTTTGGTTTTTTTTTTTTTTGTTTTTTTTTTTGTCTTTTTGAGACAGGGTCTCCCTGTAGCCCCAGCTGTCCTGGAACGCACTCTGTAGACCAGGCTGGCCTTGAACTCACAAAGATCCACCTGCCTCTGCCTCCCAAGTGCTAGGATTAAAGGTGTGCCACCACCACACCCGTCCCAAGTATTCTTCTTAACAATGACAAGATGAAAGAGGAATGGAAGTGGTAGGACACATGTTAGCCTAAGTGAGGAAACAGGCAAGGAAGGGGAGTGGGTAGTCCAGTATCAAGAAGATACTGATATACCTATATTATATGACACAAAGAAGTCTCTTCCCAAAGAACTTCCCATTGAGATTAAAGATCTAATAGTGTTTGGAGACCTGGAGCCTCATTAGGAATGCCCATGACTGGGCAGAGATGTAAGCTGTTAAAAAATCCTGCTACACAGGATATATTAAGCTTGGAAATTTTTCACAATGTTTTTCTTCTGGGCATCATTTATAATTATTTCGAGGCTGCTACATTTTAACTTAAAAATGAGAATTAGAAAAGTTACTATATATTCTGAAAAGTTAGGTATTCTGTGCACTACTAGAATTTTTTAAAAATCAGATACTAGGAGAAAAAACAAAAACTTCTGGGGAAGAAGGATGCTGGTTTTGTAGCTCAGTGGTTATTCACAAAACTGTTGGTTCAATAAACACAAAATGGGAAAGAAAAGAAAAGAAAGATTATTTTGAACATGGAATTAGTCAAGTATAACAAGATTTAATGTACATTTGAATGTCATCTTTATTCAGTACCAAAAATGGCCAGGTCCTAGTTTATAGGAGGCTCTTGTAAAACAAAAACACCAGCTTAAATGTTACAGTAGGAGGTCTGAGTGGTGAAACCATTATTTTATGTAACTGAAGTTATTTTAATGACTGCTTAGTAAGAGTGTAGTTCTTCCAGTTAGAACATTATAAACTTTTAAATGATTATTCAATATTAATATGTAACTATTAGGGGCAGTTCTTTTCATTCTTGCCTATTTTAAAACTGCTCACATGAACTGATTCTCTGCAGTTATTTTTTACCCTGGCTTTTTTTCACTTGGAATCAATCACAGAAATAAAATTTTAATACCAAGCAGCTTTCAGGAAAGATTAACTTTCCACAGGATATCACTACCATTTAAGGAAAGATTGGTTGTGATGATATCATTTCTCTTCTTAGCCATGTTTTTCATAAAAATGTGAAATCAGTGTACTTTGAATTAATTGGGACATTTATATACAAGATTTCAGACACTGTTGTTTAAAAAAAAAAACAACTTTAAAACCAGATAATTATCTTTAAGTCATTAAATTACCAAGCTTAAGATTACACCATTCATTTTTTTGAAAAAAATTATTTATTTTATGCAGATGAGTATATTGCTTGAATGTTTGTAAGTGCACCTGTGTTGTTCAATGCCATGGAGTTCTTTTAGAACTGGAATTATAGACAGTCATTAGCCACTATGTGGGTGCTGGCAACCAAACCTAGGTCTTCTGCAAGAGCAACCAGTGCTCTTAACTGCTGAGCCATCTCTCCATCCCTCCTTTCATTCACTTTTTATCAACTGTTTACTGAGAACATCTCTACACCCAACAAATCCTGCCCTCGTGTTTGGCTTTTCTTCAAATGGAATGGAGTTGAATAAAACTAAATGTAAAACATTCTTCCGAAGTAACTGGTTTTTACAAAAGATAATTACAATACTGATGGTAGTGAACAACAGGTTCTGTGATAGGAATGAATGGAGTACGGTACTGGTCGAAGCACAGAATAAACCATTCCTCCCAAGTGACAGAGAGTGCAGATTTAGCAAGGATCAGCAGAGGCAACTTTGGAAGAGAGGAGCTTGGTTTGACATTTTCCAGTGTGGAAACAGCTGAACAAAGTACAAGCTTCTGTGATTCGCTTCTTTCAGATATCATCTGTTCAATTATGATAGAACTTCGCAGCCAACAAGCTGGGTTGGTAAACCTCACAATCCAGAGTCTGATTTGGCCTTGGTACTCAACTGAGCGCTCTCTCTCTCTCTCTCTCTCTCTCTCTCTCTCTCTCTCTCTCCTTCTCCCTCTCCCTCTCCCTCTCCCTCTCCCTCTCCCTTCTCTCTCTCCTCTTTCTCTTCTCTCTCCCTCTCTCTCCGTCTCTCTCTTCTTTCTCTCTCTGCACTGATTCTATTCCTTCCTACATGAAAAGCTCAGCTTTCCCATCTCTTCCGCTAGCCACTGCTGTTGATGTTTCTTCTTCCTCTTGTTTCTTCTTTCTTGTTTTACCACCACTTCCCTAAGTGGAGTTTTTGTGTTCTCTCCTCCACTATTACGGTCTTTTTTTCCCTTCCTTCCCTCTCTCACTACGTCTAGCTGCTGAATCCTTGTGCCTGCCATTTATCTGCTGGCAAGCCTGGCATTTATGGCACCTGTCTCCTTCCCCCCTTCCCTCTTGCCTCTTGCCCTCCCCCCTCTTCCCTTCTTTCCCTCCCTCACTACGTCTAGCTGCTGAATTCTTTAAAATTGTACCATAGATTTTTTTCCCTCCATCTAGATGGCTATCTTTTTCCCCCCTCTTATTTGTTTATTTTTTAAGGGATTCTACAGTATAATAACACAGTTGTTTTCAGATAACATTGACGTTACTCAGTTTGCCATACAATTAGGTAATTGGTGCATTTTTTTTTGAAGTGAGCCAAATTATTGAGCATTAGTAATGAATGTAAGTAACATTCATGTAAAACCAATTTGCAAGTATCTATGCCCAAATTTTGAACAACCCAAGGTTCCCATAGTCCAGTTGGAGATACTTGTATGCACAAGCATGTTGATCAATTAGGAGTCCAGTCTATATTGCTGTAGTCTCATGATTCACCCCAATCTCTCCGCAGCCCTTACATTCTACCACGCCTCCTCTTCCGCAATTTGTTCCCTAGGCTTTGGGAAAGGGGCACAAGTGGGTGAGAAGCAAAACAGTCTATTTTCTCTGGAGATGTCATTTTGGACTCTAGTCTGTTCAGGTTGTTTCCCTTCATGGGTTGACAGCTTTTCCAGTGATACCTTTTTAATCATACTAACAAAGCACAAGCAATTGGATGTACAGGCATTTAAGCAGTACTAATTATTATGGCAAGCTAAGCTGTGAGCATAGACACAGATGCTTGGATGGTATGCTAATCCACAAACTGTGGTTTCTCTATAAAGGGTGACAAGTTCTTATTGTGGCTTATAACATCTCCTAACCACTAGAGGACATAAGCTTGTGGCATCCACTGTGAGTTATTCCTCCAAGGAGAGAGCTAATAGCCAATTAGATTTGGGATATATATAGACACTTGGCTGCCACTGTTGCACAGTATCTCCAGGCTGTTGAGGTGTAGCTGATATTGACGGAGGAGTCTTGCTTGTCTCAGGGAGACCAATATTTTGCTGTATTGCTTTAGTGGCCTTTGGTAACGCTCTCTGGCATTTCAGAGGCCAGTTGTACGCTAGCAAGTGACGTCTCATAACATTTTTCATGCTCACACCAGGTCTTCGACAACAGGGACTTACTGCCTTTCTCCTTGCATATATCCCACTTATAGGCAAAAGGCCTTTATAATTTGGGGGGGGGGGTTTGAATCCCCTAGCCAACATCTCCTAGGCAGAATAATTCATTGCTGATGTCAGAGCTTTCCTGTAGTAATATATTTTGCTTAATTACACAACTTATAAACACTTTACTATTGAATTTGGCTCTAGATAGAGAAATATCCTTTCACAGTTCCTATGCCTATCAATCAATTAATACGTTGTGCCTGTTTTATAGGAAATTACCACTGTAACAATTGGCTCTAGTTTACAGTTAGGGAGTGGTTTCATTACCATCATGTTTTTCTTTTTCCTATAAAGGGGAGAGGTAGGAAGGTTTCTCAGTATCTGGAAGGTAAACTTCATTAGGGCCCATTATAAACAGTTAACCCCAATAGTATTCAGAGAGATGCTCAGTGTCTGTGACTCAGGCAGTCTGAGGTTCCTCTTTCTTTAATGTTCAGATGGGTCAACCTCTCTGCTGGCATTTCCCAGTCCATCCTGCATAGCCATAAGTTGTATGTTTTCAGGCATTTAGATTGGTGATTTTTACCTGTGGGAACATAAAATTCTCCTCCCATTGTTAGTTTCAAGATCAGAAAAATTGAAAATTTATCAATAGGATTGGAACACAGAGTTTTCCATTTGTATCCCAGAAAGGATAGTACCCCACCTCCCACCTCCCTCTTTTTTTTTTTTTTAGGTTTTTATGTTTTGACCTATAGATGCCTAAGTTGTATTACACATACCCATAAACAGGAGCCAAGGCATAAGCTTTCATTAAATTTACCCAAACTGTTTCTCATTGACTGTATGCTACTTATTTGGGAAGTAAATTTAAGCTTAATTCCTTTAAATTGTCCTACAAGTAAAAGAAAATGTTACAATGTGATGTTGTATAATTCAGAAAAATATAGAGACCATTTGTGTACCTTAACCCCAACGTTACTGTTGGAAGTTCAATACAAATTATAAATAAAACAATTAACATTTTATATTCCCAATTAGCTCAAATGTATTACCATTTTCACCAAAACCTCCAACCAAATTTAACTAATCTAAACACATAAAAGTGGAGCAACAAGGAAGATGGCTGTCTTTTCTAATAAACTCAGGCGACATAAACCTATTCCATGTTAAGCCTTTCCAGTTCCCTGCTAGCACTTTTTGATCTAATAGCTTTAACATTCAACACTGTCAGTTAACAGTCAATTTAGAAGTGTGTTTTGACCCACCATAGTACTTCCCAGACTAGGACAAAGGGTGATGCAAATCAGGCTGTGTCTTGAGGGTAAGGATGATAGTATCTGTTCTCATCACCTAGAGTTTAAGGACATTGCTTGCTTGTATCAGGTACTGGTAAATGTACATTGGATTCATGAGTGAGTGAATAGTATCCTGTGAAGGTCAGGGCTCTGTGCTGCTCTGGGTCACCTGCCGTGTTCTTGTCACAGCATGTTGTTTTGTGGAATGCAGATCAAGATGGTCTTCACTTGAGTGTTTTATGCATCACGGATTAATTTAGCAAAGGGACTCCAGGAACCATTTGAGACAGTCACTCTTAGAGAAGAATTTCACAACCAAGTTGAGCCGCTCTTGTCTATACTTCCAATTCCATATTTCTTTCTTTCCACATACAAGAAGTTTCATATTTTAATTGTTAGGATTTTTGTGTACCATTTTATGCATGTAATTTGTACCTTAACATATTTATGTTTTGCTCATTTGAGTGAATGTATGATTATATAACACATAATTAAGATAACTGTCTTTCAGTAATTAAACTGTTGGATGGTCTTCTGTCTGCAGAGACAGTTCAACCATTGTTCTCAGTTCTGCACAGGAGTGAGACAAAATAGTCATGTAGCTGAGACAGCGAGAAGGCCAACGTCTTGTCTCCCTACTGGCAGAGAGGAAAGCAATGAACTTTTGAGACCACTTTGGGAAAGCATTTGGGAAAGCATGGAATACTCAAATGCCTGAGAGCATAGGGCCAAACCGAGAGAGCCCAGGGAAATCCTGGGCTTGGGACAGAAATACAACAAGAGCTGAACAGGCAGAAGAAGGAATGCAACCTTAGACCTCCTCACCTGCCCAGGCCTGAAAGTGCCATACTTGAGTCCCAAGAATACTTTTTGATGTTTTGCCGTGTTGTAAGATGCTGGAATGTGGCTGGTTTCCTGAGGTGTGTACTGCTATCCAGCAGCCCCGCTCTAGAGAGCACTGAGCGACAGATACTGTAAACATCCTACACTCTCAGCTGTGCAAAGTACGAGCTGGGAGAAGGCTGTTTACTCTCTCTGCCTTGGCAATCAACTAAAGAGGAACTAATTTTGGATGGTCTGTGTCTTACGATTGACCCTATGAGTGATCCTCTGTTTATGAGACCAACTCTAAGAGGAAAAAGAGTGACTTAACTAATTCATGCTAAGAAATGTAAACTACTTCATGGGATCATTATTTTTGAACTACTTGACTTTGTTTTAAAAGGCTAGGTGTACTAGTGCATGCCTATAATCCCAGTACTCAAAATGCTGAAACTGTTGGATTGTGAGTTAAGCCAGCCTGGGCAGCCACACCAAATTCAAGGCCAGCCTGGTCTATATCATGAAAACTGTTAACCTGGCTGCGTTTCATACAGTGAGTTTGTGTTTTCATGGGCTCTGCTTCTTGATGCCTTTTCAGGGATCAGAGGCAATTTGGATCCCATCACAGAACAAGTGATAATGATAGACAATGTGAATAAAGCTTGCTATTTAAAGCCAGAATACAGTTACAGATTTCAAGAAAAGATAAGATCGTGGGGCTTGGTGGAGGTAGGGGTGGCATACAAGGAGAACACTGTAAACACAGTCCGTAGGACCAACTTTCAGGTTCAGTGTTAACCTGGAAAATATCAGGATGTTTCTTTCTCTGGTAAATCATTCATATCAAGTATTTATTGAACACCTCATTAGAATTTGACTTGCTCCAAATTTTAGTCTTTTCCCTTGTACATTCTAGATGAGCATCTACCACTGAGCTATATCACCAGCCGAAGTTTTGTCTTTGCTCTTATCAGTTATATAAGCCTTCTTTTCAAAAATAATCTGTAAATAAGTCATCTTCTTATTCAGCAAGCTTTTAAGAGGTTAAGATATTTGTCTTAATGCTCATGTTAAATATTAAACTGTTGAAGTACTTTGCAGAGCAGTTCAGCTTGGCCTAATCATAACCTTTCTAGATCTTGCTTACAGGCTTGAGGAAACACTCTTTAAGGCAATGTTCTGTAGTCTTCTGAAAGGAGCAAGTACTGTAGGTGTGTGAAACTTTGCTTTCTGTCAGAGAAGCAGACTGTTATCAGTAAGGACAGATCTACTACAAGTAGAGACAGGACACTCTGTGTGCTCTCTCATAGCTCGTTGATTATATGCTGAATCAAGAAAAGAGACATTCTGATATTCCAGATCAAAGCTCATAATAATCTTCAGCTTCTCAAAGCTTATCAAAAAAATGAGCTTAAATCTATTGCATTATTCAAGAAATATTTATTGAGCACCTTCTATGTGCCAATTCTAGGCACAAGAGAAATAACAAAAACCAAATCCTTGCTATAATGGGGCCTAGAAAGAAATAATATTCCATGACAGATCTGTGCATTCTGTGTATCTATAAAAATACAAAATATTAAGAAAAATACAAAAATATAAAAATATCTAGTTCCAGCCAGCTAGGGCTGTAGAGAGACCCTGTCTCAAAAAAACAAAACAAACAAAAAAAGCTTTGTTTGGTGATATTTTTGCCTTTTTAAGTCTTTCAATGGCAAGTGAATTTAAATATTAAAAAGTGCCTTTTTCATTTTCTATTAAACACTTCTAGACATAAACAGTTGTACTTCCTTGTATGTCATTGTAACAAGGCTCAATGTGTCATGATTCACTAGTACTAATAGGGATCCTTGAGTGGTCAGTGTTTCATATATCATATATATGTGTTACATATATTTGCTGAGAAGATATTGCTAAGCAGTAATATAGAAGTTATATGTGTGTTTAGAATGTTATGTAGATTCAAATTATCATTGTGTACACACCTACAAATAAGGTTTATTAATTTGAACCTTTGTTACAGTTTACAAATACTGTTAAGGATGATTTCATTATCTTTCTATATTATATTCAAAATTCTGTAAAGAGTTTAAAGGAATAAACTATTCATAAAGGTAAACATTTTATTTGGAGAAATAAATCATAGCTTTAATGGACAATTTGTTGTAAGCCTAATTATGTCATTAAAACTCAGTAGAAATTAAAGCACATTGTACACTTTCTTTACCAATGACTTATCTCTTTGTCTATATTTGTTTAATGATCAGTACGTTACTAATTTATATCTAGTGGCGATCTGTTTCAATAAAATTACTTTCACTTTGATTTCTCAAAATTTAGATTGTTACATCCTTTGTTTTAAAACCACAGATTGGAGGTTATTAATTACAGAATCTATCCATCATTGAAAAGTTAAAAATCAGTTATATCTATCAGCTACAAACAAAAAAAGTTAAATTCAAAGATACTATTTAAAATAGCCTCAATAACAGTCAGATACCCCAAGGATAAATCTAGCAAGAAGTATAAGACTTTTATACCAGAAACTGAATATCATTGACAGAAATTTATAAAGACCTGAATGAATGGAGAAATGCCCTGATCATGGGGAACGAGACTCTCTATTGTCATGAGACTCATTTCCCTCCAAATTATCCATGGATTCAATTCTGGGCCAAAATAAAAATGTAATCAGTTAGGTGTGTTTAACAAACTGATTCTAAAATCTGTAATCCAAATGAGAAAGAAGAGTTGAGATAATCTGAAAAACTGTGTGGGTAAATTAGCCTGTCACATATCAAGATATGTGGAGTTATGGCAATTATGAGACAGTGGTATCGAAATAACAACTAAAAGTTATATAAGGAACAAACAGGATAAAGATGACACAGATGAACACCAGCAGCAGGTGGGCCACAGAAAGGTAAAACGGCAAAGCGAGAAAAGAAATCAGTTCCTGGAATGGAGCAAACATCACAAAGTTGAACACACTACAGCGGGTACTGAAAAGAGCACAGATGGATGCCAGTGTTCTTTTGATAATACGTTCATCTATGTTCATCTGAAACATAGGCAAACTTGTTCTACATCTGTGTTGATAGAGAGCAGGATATAGTTTCCATGTAGAGTGGACACTACTGACCTTAAGTGGGCACAGAGGACAGGATTTCTCAGCTGATGATAGTCAGCTTCTGAATACTGGTTACATGCATATCACTTCATGTAATTTGAAGTGATACCTTTGCACTAAAATTTAGTAGGTCAGGTTTTCAATTCAATAAGTTTTAAAAATTAAAAAATCTTTATAATAAAGCTATATAACCTGAGAAACCATCTTTCTCCCAAAATACCACTGGGGAACACTCTCTGAAACTGACACCCTACCTTACACTCTAGAGCTAAGTGACTTTTTCACAAACTTTTTTTTTTGTTTATGATGCTATTTTATTTCAGCGCATCACTTATTTTGAAAATCCACTTTTACCAGACTAACCCTCCAGTTTCCAGAAAGTTAGCCAAATTACAGAGAAGTGAAATGAAGAGCAGGCTGGGGCCAAACACGCTCATCCGTTACCCTGTTTCTGCACTGCTTTGGATACTCATTGTTTCAGGGAAGGAGGTGAAGATAGGCAGACTGACTTACCTAGACTTACACAAGCCATCAGCCCTGCAGGCACAGTGGACACCACTGTTAGCTTCTGGCCACGACGCTCCAAGGTGTTTCCATAGCTACAGAAAAAAGGCATCCTTAGGCCTATGAGATAGGTCAGTAGGTAATGATGCATGCTACCAAGCCTGATGACCTGAATTCAGTTCCTGGGAACCACATAGTAGAAGGAGAGAATGAGCCCTAACAAGTTGTCATCTAATCTCCAAATCCATCCCACAGTATGTACATTAAAATAAATAACTAAATAGATTGAATTTAAAAAATAAGTATTAGTTCTCTGCTATTATGTTAAGATTTTGAGGTTAAGATTTATTTTTTTATCTCTAAATCGAGGAGGTGTTTATTTCTAGGAGGACAGGGCATATTGGGGCTTCTAGGCAATGCTCAAATCCTTAACAGTAATCATATGTACATTCATTTTTAATTACTATTTTAAAGTATGTGCATATCTCTTATATTTACATATTGTACATAGTCAATTATTTATGTGTATGATGCTTTCCTTAATTTAAATAGAGGGATGGGGAGATGGCTCAGTCTGTAAAGTGCTTACTACACAAGCATGAGGAACCAAGATTGATACACAGAACCCATGCATAAAAACAGACATGCATTTATAATCCCAGGGTGGGGAAGCGGAGCCAGAAGCATCCCTGGGACCCCTGGGCCAGTGGAGCCAGAAGCATCCCTGGGACCCCTGGGCCAGCGGAACCAGAAGCATCCCTGGGACCCCTGGGCCAGCGGAGCCAGAAGCATCCCTGGGCCAGTGGAACCAGAAGCATCCCTGGGACCCCTGGGCCAGCCAGCCTGGCCTGTTTGGTGAATTCCAGGCCAGTGAGAGACTCTGTTCCAAGAAATAAGGTGGGGAGTATGAGGTTAAGATTTAAAGTAGAGGATATATGAATAGACTATACATTTAATAGTCTTATTTTTAAGTTTTAGAATAGTTATTATGATTGAGATTTTATTGTTTGGGGGGCAGTTTATGGTTGTTAAAATCACTCTTTAAAATTTTTCTTTTTTAAAAAGTAGAACTTTGTGTGTTTCATAAATAACTTCTCACTCAGTCTTAATCACCTTATACCCCTTCTCCACTGGCACCTCCCACAGTCCTACCAAGGAATTTTGAGCAGCAGCTTCATATATTTTTTAATCCTTTTAATAGTCAACTACAAGGAAAAGACTTTGACACCTTTCTAGTTCAAGTGCCACATGCTAAGAGGGTCCATAGACTACTCACCTGAACAGTACAGCTCCATTTGAGAACAATCAAATGGCAATGATAAATAAAGAACACCATTCATGAGATGCTTGGGGCAGTCCTACTCAGCAAGAAATAGTTTGTGCCAACATCTCAGTAGTGTCTGGAACCGAGGTACACAACTTACAGCGACTCTGCTTTCAGAAGAAGTTCAGCTACCTGCTTTTAAGTCTCACTGTGCTGCATCAGTAGCATCTGTCTGGGACACCAGCAAAAGGAAATGTCTTCCTTTAGAATGACTCCAAGCATTCTGAGCCAAGCGGGGCCTTAAAAGTGCTTCCTATTTGGCTTATGGAGAAAAATGCTATTTTAAATCCCAAGGTTTATAGGGTAATTCCAGTTATTTGTAGAGTCTGGTAATGTCTGTTACTTGAGTCTGTGACAACACCCAGGGCTTCACAATGCCATTCAGCCTTAGAAAGCTGTGAATTTTCCAAGCTATACTAAAAAGCTTTCAACAGTAAGTTTGGATGCTCCTTTAAGCCAGGCCTTTAAGCCAGGCCTTTAATCCTAGCACTCCAGAGGCAGACTCAGGCAGATCTTTGTAAGTTCAAGGCTAGCCTGGCCTACAGAGTGAGTTCCAGGATAGCTGGGGCTATAGGGAGACCCTGTCTGGAAAAAAAGACCAGAAAAAAAATCTTTGAAGCTTCCTTTGAATTTTAAGATAATTTCAATGCAGCTGCAAGCTCAATCATGTATATGCATTAAGGGACCATTCTCCATCTGTCCTGTGGTAGCTCTATTGAGACAGCTGGGCTGTACCATACCAGCTCACTCCATGAATTAAACTCAGGTGAATCATGGCATTGGTCACAGTGGCTAGCAGGTAGTATACAGTAAAGGTTCCAAGTATTTGCACATGATTCCTAGCAAGGCTTCTGGAATGCAGAGACTCCCACGACCTTGATGATTGTTAATCCTGGAGTAGAAGTCTAATCCTGGCTGAGCGATGGCTCAAGTGGGGAAAGCACTGGCTGTGCAAGCATCGACATTGAATTCAGATCCCCAGAATCCAGGCAAAGCGAGGTGCAGTACTGTGTGTCTGCACTCTCAAGTGTCTCCACAGTGAGATGGGAGGAAGCAGGCAGAGCCCCAGGAGCTCATGCCTGCTCACCTGCTTGCATTGGTTACTGTTTTGCTGTTGTGAGACACCATGACCATGGCAGCGTGTAGAAGGAAGTTGATTTGAGCTTACCGTTCCAGACAGATCAGTGGCTGTCATGCAGAGAGGCGTGGTGGCAGGAGGTGGCCAGAGTGGAAAGTGGAGTGAGTTCTCACAAGAAACAGAGGGCACCTGGAAATGCAGCAAGGCTTAAGAACTCTCTAAGCCTGCCTCCAGTGACATGCATCATCCACACGGCCACACCTTGTAAGACCTCCCAAAACACCACCACCAACCAGGGACAAAATGTCCAAACAACCTGGATCCTGTGGGGGACGTTCTCATTCAAGTCACACTTGTGAAAGCAGCAACAAGAAACCTCATCTCAAGATGGAAGCTGAAAAAAGCTGGGTGTGGTGGCGCACACCTTTAATCCTAGCACTCGGGAGGCAGAGGCAGGTGGATCTTTGTGAGTTCAAGGCCAGCCTGGTCTACAGAGTGAGTTCCTGGACAGCTGGGGCTACAGGGAGACCCTGTCTCGAAAAGACCAAAAAAAAAAAGATGGAAGCGGAGGCCCACAACCCAAGGTTGTCTTCTGACCCCCATACACCTTGGCATGTTCATCCCCAAGCACATTTCAGACATGACACACATGCATGCACTATCTCTCACACACATATAAATCTGGTGAAATTCTAATGAGAACAGTGACAGAAGCTGTTAAAACAGTTTTAGAGACAGGGACCTCAATTTTGTCCTTGGTCAGAGAGCATGTTGACTTTTCTTGAAGAATTTTAAAGAGTACTACTTGTATTTGAAAACATGAAGTTCAAAATTGATTGCTCAGCACCGCATCATATTTTATGAGTACACCACTATTCATGGATCCTATTGTTGGGTAGTTCCCAGTTTAGGGATATTACAAATAGTCCTCCTCTGGGCATTTTTATTGGGAGAAAAGGTAGAACATTGTAAAGCTTTCTGTGGGTCAGGTGACAACGGGCACACCAATTTAATCCTCTCAAACAAAAGCTATGAATGTTATTTTTCAGATGAGGCATCTAAGGTGAGTGGCGTTAGACTTTCCCAAGGTTATGCTGGCATGCCTTGGAACTTGTCCAGACCTGGACAGGGTTGTACCAGAGATCCGCTTCTGACGGTGAAGCAGTGTGCACCAGTGCCATCTAAGGTATGTATTAGTGTCTTAACTTTCCAGGGGAGTAACTGAATTTGAAAGACCTAAGAAAATGTGGCAACCACTGGATTTGTTTATAAATACCCCAGTTCTCTCCTGGAACATGAGGAAGTTGTACTTCTCCATGTCCTCTGAGGTGAGGTGAGGTGAGGTGAGGTGAGGTGAGGTGAGGTGAGGTGAGGTGGTAGTGTGACTTGCCTTCATCAGAAAATACAAAGTGAAGTGCTAGGAAGCATCTGGGTCTGGTAGTGTACTGTGGGAACTTCCCCTGTGTTGAAACACTTCTTGTTAGAGAACTCTGGCCTCTGGACATAGCAGAGCCATTGCCATCTCGAAGTTAGAGCACTTGTCATCACGTATGAGGGCCCCTCACAAGATTGGACTTACTAACATTCCTTCATGGGCATAGGAAGAGAATGCATGAATGCACTCTCCTGGGATACAAAAGCAGTTAGTTGTTGGGAGGGGAGTGTTTGCTGGGATAGCTGTGTGTAAAGTATGCCTCGTCCTGTAAGTGGCCCCAGTTGAACTCACTGCTTCACCAGTCTAGGCCTGGGTAGGATCATTTCTTTGATCCTGTTGTTGCCCTCTTTGTCTGAAGTGAAGAGTAGACTCCCCATGAAGAGTCACAGCACTTGGTGAGACACAGCCTCTGTCACTCTGGATCTTCGCATGACTGTACGAGACCTGAATCTGCTGTCTGCCCAGGGCTGTAGAGGCAAATCGGTAAGTTCTGAGTTTCAAGGGGGATTAGGGAGATGAGAGTTTTTAACAGAAAGTACCCTAAATTGCTTTCTTGAGACTTCAGTGGATTCTCGGTACCAGAAATGTGCCTGGAATCAAGTCTGACTGCATTTGGTTTTTATTATCTTTTAGTGTTGTATGACCTGCAGTAACTCAAACCTTTCTCTCTTTTTTTTTTTGCTTGTCTCCTAACTTTGTAATAATAAAAGTACTTCAGAAGTTCGATCTGGTTGTTTATGGTTAGTATAGAATTAACATGTAAAAGGAAAATCAGTGTTCAGTATGGAGCTTAATGCCCTGGTTTATGGCTCCTTAAGAAACATTTTAAATTGTGAGATTCAAGCTCTAGCTGCAGTCAGCAATGATGTTAAGTAGAAATGCCTCCATCTTGGCCTAATTTGTGACTGCACTTAGGATTGTTACGGTACAAGCTAGCACATGGCCTTTTTACATATTTTGACCAGAATTGAACTGACACTGTCAGTCAGAGAAGCTAGCAAATAAACCTTAGATGAAACTTAGTGCTGTTCTGCAAAACTTATTCAGTTCTGCAAAACAGAGTTATTCCAAGAGGTTCCATGTTTGAGAATCACTGAGCTACAGTCTTTGAGTTTTTGTTGTAGTGATTGTCAGGATTGGATATAAATCCCAATATGAGGGCCCTTCATTAAAAATATCCTTCCATTTGGAAAAATATAGCTCTTGACTGCATTCAGTTTTTGTGTATGTGAGAGGATTTTACAGGAGATAAATCCCTGAAAGAATAGTTATTGATGTCTTCATTAGAAACAGCCTTTCTGTGCTTCACCATGGGTGGTAATTCCCCCATGTTCCTTGAATTAACCTGAAATTATATCACAGTCTGTTTGGATCATATAGTCACCTGCACGTGACCCCATGCACAGGGTGACGTCGGAATAAAGGAAGACAGAGAAAGGCTGATAGCACGTGACCCCATGCACAGGGTGACGTCGGAATAAAGGAAGACACAGAAAGGCTGATAGAGCACACTTGACGCCGTACACAGGGTGACGTCAGAATAAACGAAGACAAAGGCTGATAGAGAACACGTTACGCTGTGCACAGGGTGACGTCGGACTAAATGAAGACACAGAGAAAGGCTGATAGAGAGCACGTGATGTTGTACACAGGGTGATGTCGGGAATAAACAAAGACACAGAGAAAGGCTGATAAAGAGCACGTGACGCCATGCACAGGGTGACATCGAAATAAACGAAGACACAGAAAGGCTGATAGAGAGCACGTGACGCCGTACACAGGGTGACGTCGGAATAAACAAAGATACACAGAGAAAGACTGATAGAGAGCACGTGACGCCATACACCGGGTGACGTCTGAATAAATGAAGCAGTGGAATCCACTGAAAAGTGCGTTTGAACTTTATTCTCTGAGAAATTGACTAGGATAGGAAGCAAAAAGACAAAAACAGAATGAAGAGAGACTGGAAGAGATCGTTTGACTTATTCATCTGAAATCATTCAGTTTTACAATATCCTCAAATATTTGACTATATTTGTATTAGTAATTGTGCATTAATAAATATTCAATGGCTAAGAAGGGTTATATTCTACTAGTAGGTTACTTTTCTCAAAATGCTGCACTGAGAACTGTCTATTAAGAGCACATGTGAGTAGCCATTTTCATTAAGATAAAGACATTTTTACTAGTAATTTTTAAAGGGAGTAAACATTGTTACATTGGATTAATTAAGATATACATAAAGTCTCTATAGGTTGAAAGGATGCCCAAGGTTGGATAAAATAAAAAAAAAACTGACTTTATGTAAATGTGGATTTCCACCCTTTAGAGTCACTGCTAACTGCACAGTCACATTCTGGAAGACATGAAACTGCATAGTCACATTATGGAAGGCATGGAACTGCTGTCACATTATAGAAGACATGGAACTGCACAGTCACATTATGGAAGACATGGAATTTGTCATCATCACATATGGAAATAAATTTGGGACTTTTTTTTTTTTTTTTGGTCTTTTCGAGACAGGGTCTTCCTGTAGTCCCAGCTGTCCTGGAACTCAGTCTGTAGACCAGGCTGGCCTTGAACTCACAAAGATCCACCTGCCTCTGCCTCCAAAGTGCTAGGATCAAAGGCGTGCACCACCACGCCCAGCTTGGGCTGTGGGGATAGCACAGTGGTTAAAGGCTGAAGTTAAGAACACCAGAAATTTGGGACTTTTTAAAACCACTACCTGTGTATGTATTCTATAAAGCAACGTGATAGTCAAAATAAGTGCATATATCATTTGTATCCAAAAAAATGTGTGTTACCTCTTTTTAAAATATATACACATGTATTTTAACAAGCTTCTATGGTGTAGGTTCCCACATGGCTTTTCCTGAAGGCCTTTAGCATTGGTATCCCTCCCCATGCCCCCTTCTCTGCTCTGCTCTTCCATTCCTCACCCCATTTAACTCTTCCTGCTTTTGTATTCCCCTTTCCCCCTTTATATCACTGCATTCTACCACTTCATAGAATGGAGTCCATACCTGACTCTGATATCAGGCCTAGGAACCTGAAGGTAGACAAGTCACAGAGCATAGGGGAGAACCTAATGCTAGTTTTCTGCTAAATAGATATAGTATTAAACTGACTTCTAATGACTTATTGTTATACCCATAGATTAATGCATCTCTCCGTTCTCTCCAGTGAAGCTTCCTTATGCCACAGATGGTGATTAAAACACAAACCCACAACTGGCCAGTGTGCAGAGAACAAGAAACTTCAGAGGACTTATCCCTGAATAGGACACTTAAACTGCACCTCAGAGGTCAGGGATCATTGCAGAAGAGGGAGCAGAAAGGTTGTAAGACCCAGAGGAGGAGGTGGATGACCACAAAGAAGTACTGTTTCCCAGAAAGGTTGTAAGACCCAGAGGAGGAGGTGGATGACCACAAAGAAGTACTGTTTCCCAGAGAGCTGGTCAGTTACTCATAGGAACTCACAGCAATGAAGACAGGATGCACAAGTCCCTTGCAAGCTCAAACCAGACAAAAAAGCCCAGCATAGACACAGGTAAGTAGATAAGAAAGTCCAACCCTACCTGAGGAACTGTTGGAAACTGATGATTGCCAGGAAGGGAAGAGACACTTTCTTTCAAAAATGTGACCAAGTTCCAGTGGATGGGCCCACACCAAAGGACATTTGGGGACACAGACTCTCTCTCTCTCTCTCTCTCTCTCTCTCTCTCTCTCTCTATACTATATTTATATATATATCTATATATATGTAGCTTATACTATATATCCTATATGTGATAGTAATATATATCATATGTGCTATATCATCCATATATGGGATATGATAGATCCTATATGGTAATATATCTCATAATATGTGATATATTATATATATATATGTGTGATATATATTCATTAATAGATTGGGTGGGAGCAGTACAGGGAGGTGCAGATAAGGGCGGGTTCTAAATATCAAAATGTTGGAAATCACAAAATTCAGTTAAAATTTTTTTTAAATGTGAACTTCAAATATGAGAAGCTTTAAAAATCTATATGATAAAGGCCATGTAAACACAGTTGATAAGACTGTGTATCAAGATAAGCAAGGTAGTTGGAGTTATACCTGAAAACTTAAAATACAGAGAAAATGAGCAGCCATAATGTGTAAGACACTCTTACCTCAAGAGACGACATAACAAATGACATGAAGGAGAAAATTACAAAAGAAAATGAAGTAAATTAATGATATTTTTAAAAAATGATTAAAAATTTCAACGTGCGTGGGAGGCGTTGGTGTCTATCTCAATCAATCTTCATAGAGCAGAAACGTCAAAACCCGAGCCTCACACACACACAATACCATGAACCGTGGCTAGACTAATACACACCTACACCACATCCACACAACATAAATCGTGGAGGGGACCAACACCCCCCCCCCCCCCCCCTCTCCCTTCTTCTCCTTCCCCCCCCCCCCCCCCCCCCCCCCCCCCTCCTCCCTTCTCTCTCCCCCCCCCCCCCCCCTTTCCCCCNCAATGCTCAAATCCTTAACAGTAATCATATGTACATTCATTTTTAATTACTATTTTAAAGTATGTGCATATCTCTTATATTTACATATTGTACATAGTCAATTATTTATGTGTATGATGCTTTCCTTAATTTAAATAGAGGGAGGGGAGAGGCTCTCGTTTAAATGTTTGCTACACAAGCATGAGGAACCAAGATTGATACACAGAACCCATGCATAAAAACAGACATGCATTTATAATCCCAGGGTGGGGAGGCGGAGCCAGAAGCATCCCTGGGACCCCTGGGGCAGTGGGCCAGAATCACTCTGGGACCCCTGGGCCAGCGGAACCAGAACATATGCGGCCTGGGCCAGCGGAGCCAGAAGCATCCCTGGGCCAGTGGACAGAGCATCTGTGGGACCCCTGGGCCAGCCAGCCTGGCCTGTTTGGTGAATTCCATGCTCAGTGAGAGACTCTGTTCCAAGAAATAAGGTGGGGAGTATGAGGTTAAGATTTAAAGTAGAGGTATATGAATAGACTATACATTTGAATAGTCTTATTTTTAAGTTTTAGAATAGTTATTATGATTAGATTTTATTGTTTGGGGGGCGTTTATTTTGGTTGTTAAAATCACTTTAAAATTTTTCTTTTTTTAAAAGTAGAACTTTGGTGTTTCTAATAACTTCCACTCAGTCTTAATCACCTTATCCATCTTCTCACTGGCACCTCACAGTCCTACAAGGAATTTTGAGCAGCAGCTTCATATATTTTTTAATCCTTTTATACTAGTCAATACAAGGAAAGACTTTGACACCTTTCTAGTTCAATGTGCCACATGCTAAGAGGGTCCATAGACTACCACCTGAACAGTACAGCTCCATTTGAGAACAATCAAATGCAATGATAAATAAAGAACACCATTCATGAGATGCTTGGGGCAGTCCTACTCTAGCAAGAAATAGTTTGTGCCAACATCTCAGTAGTGTCTGGAACCGAGGTACACAACTTACTAGCGCTTGCTTTCAGAAGAAGTTCAGCTACCTGCTTTTAAGTCTCACTGTGCTGATGCAGTAGCATCTGTCTGGGACACCAGCAAAAGGAAATGTCTTCCTTTAGAATGACTCCAAGCATTCTGAGCCAAGCGGGGCCTTAAAATGCTTCCTATTATGGCTTATGGAGAAAAATGCTATTTTAAATCCCAAGGTTTATAGTGGTAATTCCAGTTATTTGTAGAGTCTGGTAATGTCTGTTACTTGAGTCTGTGACAACACCCAGGGCTTCACAATGCCATTCAGCCTTAGAAAGCTGTGAATTTTCCAAGCTATACTAAAAAGCTTTTCAACAGTAAGTTAGATGCTCCTTATCGCAGGCTTTAATCCTAGCATCCAGAGGCAGACTCAGGCAGATCTTTTTAAGTCAAGGCTAGCCTGGCCTACAGAGTGGAGTTCCAGGTAGCTGGGGTTAGGGGAACCCTGTCTGGAAAAAAAGACCAGAAAAAAAATCTTTGCCGCTTTTGGAATTTTAAGATAATTTCAATGCAGCAGCGCAAGCTCAATCATGTATATGCATTAAGGGACCACTCTCATCTGTCCTGTGGTTGCTCTATTGGACAGCTGGGCCGTACCATACCAGCTCACTCCATGAATAATTAACTCAGGTGAATCATGGCATTGGTCACAGTGGCTAGCAGGTAGTATACAGTAAGGTTCAAGTATTTGCACATGATTCCTAGCAAGGCTTCTGGGATGCAGAGACCCCACGACCTTGATGATTGTTAATCCTGGGTAAAGTTCTATCCTGGCTGAGCGAGGCTCAAGTGGGGAAAGCACTGGCTGTGCAGCATCGACATTGAATTTCAGATCCCCAGTCCCGGCAAAGCGAGGTGCATACTGTGTGTCTGCCCTCTCAAGTGTCTCCACAGTGAGATGGGAGGAAGCAAGCAGAGCCCCACGGAGCTCATGCCTGCTCACCTGCTTGCATTGGTTTACTGTTTTGCTGTTGTGAGACCCATGACCATGGCAGCGGTAGCGTGTAGAAGGAAGTTGATTTGAGCTTACCATTCCAGACAGATCAGTGGCTGTCACTGCAGAGAGGCGTGTGGTGGCAGGAGGTGGCCAGAGTGGAAAGTGGAGTGAGTTCTCACAAGAAACAGGAGGGCACTGGAAATGCAGCAAGGCTTAAAAACTCTCTAAGCCTGCCTCCAGTACATGCATCATCCACACGGCCACACCTTGTAAGACCCCCCAAAACACACACACCAACAGGACAAAATGTCAACAACCTGGTCCTGTGGGGGACGTTCTCATTCAAGTCACACTTGTGAAAGCAGCAACAAGAAACCTCATCTCAAGATGGAAGCTGAAAAAAGCTGGTGTGGTGGGCACACCTTTAATCCTAGCACTCGGGAGGCAGAGCAGGTGGTCTTTGTGAGTTCAAGGCCATCTGTCTACAGAGTGAGTTCCTGGAGCTGGGGCTACAGGGAGACCCTGTCTAGAAAAGACCAAAAAAAAAAAAAGATGGAGCGGAGCCACAACCCAAGGTTGTCTTCTGACCCCCATACACCTTGGCATGTTCATCCCCAAGCACATTTCAGACATGACACACATGCATGCACATCTACACACATATAAATCTGGTGAAATTTCTAATGAGAGTGACGAAGCTGTTTAAAACAGTTTTAGAGACAGGGACCTCAATTTTGTCCTTGGTCAGAGAGCATGTTGACTTTTCTTGAAGAATTTTAAAGAGTACTACTTGTATTTGAAAACATGAAGTTCAAAATTGATTGCTCAGCACCGCATCATATTTTATGAGTACACCACTATTCATGGATCCTATTGTTGGGTAGTTCCCAGTTTAGGGATATTACAAATAGTCCTCCTCTGGGCATTTTTATTGGGAGAAAGGGTAGAACATTGTAAAGCTTTCTGTGGGTCAGGTGACAACGGGCACACCAATTTAATCCTCTCAAACAAAAGCTATGAATGTTATTTTTCAGATGAGGCATCTAAGGTGAGTGGCGTTAGACTTTCCCAAGGTTATGCTGGCATGCCTTGGAAACTTGTCCAGACCTGGACAGGGTTGTACCAGAGATCCGCTTCTGACGGTGAAGCAGTGTGCACCAGTGCCATCTAAGGTATGTATTAGTGTCTTAACTTTCCAGGGGAGTAACTGAATTTGAAAGACCTAAGAAAATGTGGCAACCACTGGATTTGTTTATAAATACCCAGTTCTCTCCTGGAACATGAGGAAGTTGTACTTCTCCATGTCCTCTGAGGTGAGGTGAGGTGAAGTGAGGTGGTAGTGTGACTTGCCTTCATCAGAAAATACAAAGTGAAGTGCTAGGAAGCATCTGGGTCTGGTAGTGTACTGTGGGAACTACCCCTGTGTTGAAACACTTCTTGTTAGAGAACTCTGCCCTCTGGACATAGCAGAGCCATTGCCATCTCGAAGTTAGAGCACTTGTCATCACGTATGAGGGCCCCTCACAAGATTGGACTTACTAACATTCCTTCATGGGCATAGGAAGAGAATGCATGAATGCACTCTCCTGGGATACAAAAGCAGTTAGTTGTTGGGAGGGGAGTGTTTGCTGGGATAGCTGTGTGTAAAGTATGCCTCGTCCTGTAAGTGGCCCCAGTTGAACTCACTGCTTCACCAGTCTAGGCCTGGGTAGGATCATTTCTTTGATCCTGTTGTTGCCCTCTTTGTCTGAAGTGAAGAGTAGACTCCCCATGAAGAGTCACAGCACTTGGTGAGACACAGCCTCTGTCACTCTGGATCTTCGCATGACTGTACGAGACCTGAATCTGCTGTCTGCCCAGGGCTGTAGAGGCAAATCGGTAAGTTCTGAGTTTCAAGGGGGATTAGGGAGATGAGAGTTTTTAACAGAAAGTACCCTAAATTGCTTTCTCGAGACTTCAGTGGATTCTCGGTACCAGAAATGTGCCTGGAATCAAGTCTGACTGCATTTGGTTTTTATTATCTTTTAGTGTTGTATGACCTGCAGTAACTCAAACCTTTCTCTCTTTTTTTTTTTTTTTGCTTGTCTCCTAACTTTGTAATAATAAAAGTACTTCAGAAGTTCATCTGGTTGTTTATGGTTAGTATAGAATTAACATGTAAAAGGAAAATCAGTGTTCAGTATGGAGCTTAATGCCCTGGTTTATGGCTCCTTAAGAAACATTTTAAATTGTGAGATTCAAGACTCTAGCTGCAGTCAGCAATGATGTTAAGTAGAAATGCCTCCATCTTGGCCTAATTTGTGACTGCACTTAGGATTGTTACGGTACAAGCTAGCACATGGCCTTTTTACATATTTTGACCAGAATTGAACTGACACTGTCAGTCAGAGAAGCTAGCAAATAAACCTTAGATGAAACTTAGTGCTGTTCTGCAAAACTTATTCAGTTCTGCAAAACAGAGTTATTCCAAGAGGTTCCATGTTTGAGAATCACTGAGCTACAGTCTTTGAGTTTTTGTTGTAGTGATTGTCAGGATTGGATATAAATCCCAATATGAGGGCCCTTCATTAAAAATATCCTTCCATTTGGAAAAATATAGCTCTTGACTGCATTCAGTTTTTGTGTATGTGAGAGGATTTTACAGGAGATAAATCCCTGAAAGAATAGTTATTGATGTCTTCATTAGAAACAGCCTTTCTGTGCTTCACCATGGGTGGTAATTCCCCCATGTTCCTTGAATTAACCTGAAATTATATCACAGTCTGTTAGGATCATATAGTCACCTGCACGTGACCCCATGCACAGGGTGACGTCGGAATAAAGGAAGACAGAGAAAGGCTGATAGCACGTGACCCCATGCACAGGGTGACGTCGGAATAAAGGAAGACACAGAAAGGCTGATAGCACGTGACCCCATGCACAGGGTGACGTGGAATAAAGGAAGACACAGAAAGGCTGATAGAGCACACTTGACGCCGTACACAGGGTGACGTCAGAATAAACGAAGACGAAAGGCTGATAGAGAACACGTTACGCTGTGCACAGGGTGACGTCGACTAAATGAAGACACAGAGAAAGGCTGATAGAGAGCACGTGACGTTGTACACAGGGTGACGTCGGAATAAAAAACAGAGAAAGGCTGATAAAGACGTGACGCATGCACAGGGGTGACATAATAAAGGAAGACACAGAAAGGCTGATAGAGACACGTTACGCTGTGCACAGGGTGACGTCTGGATAAAAAGATACACAGAGAAACTGATAGAGAGCACGTGACGCCATACACCGGGTGACGTCTGAATAAATGAAGCAGTGGAATCCACTGAAAAGTGCGTTTGAACTTTATTCTCTGAGAAATTGACTAGGATAGGAAGCAAAAAGACAAAAACAGAATGAAGAGAGACTGGAAGAGATCGTTTGACTTATTCATCTGAAATCATTCAGTTTTACAATATCCTCAAATATTTGACTATATTTGTATTAGTAATTGTGCATTAATAAATATTCAATGGCTAAGAAGGGTTATATTCTACTAGTAGGTTACTTTTCTCAAAATGCTGCACTGAGAACTGTCTATTAAGAGCACATGTGAGTAGCCATTTTCATTAAGATAAAGACATTTTTACTAGTAATTTTTAAAGGGAGTAAACATTGTTACATTGGATTAATTAAGATATACATAAAGTCTCTATAGGGTTGAAAGGATGCCCAAGGTTGGCTGATAAAATAAAAAAAAAAAACTGACTTTATGTAAATGTGGATTTCCACCCTTTAGAGTCACTGCTAACTGCACAGTCACATTCTGGAAGACATGAAACTGCATAGTCACATTATGGAAGGCATGGAACTGCTGTCACATTATAGAAGACATGGAACTGCACAGTCACATTATGGAAGACATGGAATTTGTCATCATCACATATGGAAATAAATTTGGGACTCTTTTTTTTTTTTTTTTTTGGGTTTTTCGAGACAGGGTCTCCTGTAGTCCAGCTGTCTGGAACTCAGTCTGTAGACCAGGCTGGCCTTGAACTCACAAAGATCCACCTGCTCTTGCCTCAAAGTGCTAGGATCAAAGGCGTGCCACACCACGCCCAGCTTGGGCTGTGGGGGGATAGCACAGTGGTTAAAGGCTGAAGTTAGAACCACCAGAAATTTGGGACCTTTTTAAAACCACACTCTGTGTATGGTTCTATTAAAGCAACGTGATAGTCAAAATAAGTCATATATCATTTGTACAAAAAAATGTGTGTTACCTCTTTTTAAAATATATACACATGTATTTTAACAAGCTTCTATGGTGTAGGTTCCCACATGGCTTTTCCTGAAGGCCTTTAGCATTGGTATCCCTCCCCATGCCCCCTTCTCTGCTCTGCTCTTCCATTCCCCCCCATTTAACTCTTCCTGCTTTTGTATTCCCCTTTCCCCCTTTATATCACTGATTCTACCACTTCATAGGATGGAGTCCATACCTGACTCTGATCACAGGTAGGAACCTGAAGGTAGACAGTCACAGGACATAGGGGGAGAACCTATGCTAGTTTTCTGCTAAATAGATATTAAACTGACTCTAATGACTTATGTATACCCATAGATTAATGCATCTCTCCGTTCTCTCCAGTGAAGCTTCCTTATGCCACAGATGGTTGATTAAAAACACAAACCCCAAAATGGCCAGTGTGCAGAGAACAGAAATTCAGAGGACTTATCCCTGAATAGGACACTTAAAACGCATCATCAGAGGTCAGGGATATTGCAGAAGAGGGAGGCAGAAGAGGGGCAAAGTTGTAAGGACCCAGGGAGGAGGTGGATGACAGGTATGTCTACAGAAATGATTGACCACAAAGAATACGTTTCCAGAAGAAGCTGGTCAGGTCAGTTACTCATAGGACTCACAGCAATGAAGACAGGATGCACAAGTCCCTTGCAAGCTCAACCAGACAAAAAACCCAGCATAGACACAGTAGTAGTTAAGAAATCCAACCCTACCTGAGGAACTGTTGGAAACTGATGATTGCCAGGAAGGGAAGAGACACTTTCTTTCAAAAATGTGACAAGTTCCAGTGGATGGGCCCACACCAAAGGACATTGGGGGACACAGACTCTCTCTTCTCTCTCTCCTCTTCTCTCTCTCTCTATATATCATATATCTATATATATATATATAATAATATCATATATCATATATTTGATATATATAATATTATATAATATATATTTATATCTATTCTATATCGATGGGTGGGAGCAGTAAGGAGTGCCGATAAGGGGGTTCTAAATATCAAAAAATGTATGGAAATCACAAAAAATTCAGTTAAAATTTTTTTTTAATGTGAACTTCAAATATGAGAAGCTTTTAAAAATCTATATGATAAAGGCCATGTAAACACAGTTGATAAGACTGTGTATCAAGATAAGCAAGGTAGTTGGAGTTATACCTGAAAACTTAAAATACAGAGAAAATGAGCAGCCATAATGTGTAAGACACTCTTACCTCAAGAGAGACATTAACAAATACATGAAGAATAATTACAAAAGAAGACATTCAAAATATCTACAAAATGCTTAAACTTTCACCGTCGGGGTGGAAGAGATGGCCATGGTTAGGGTTAGAGCGCCACCCCTCTTACAGAGGACCCGGGTTCGATTCCCCGCATCACATGGTGGTGTAGAAACACGTCTTTTAACTCCAGGTTCCAGGGGAATCCAAACACCCCTCTTCTGACCTCCATGCCATTGCATGGACACGACACGGGGTGCCACCAGGACCTACATGCAGTACCCACCCAGATACAAGTACATTTACACATACAAAAAACTAAATAAAATTTCAAAAAAAAATGTTTTTTTTTTTTTCTTACTTCAAGAATAATCAAAATACTCAAATGAAAGTTGTGTAGCACTGAGGACAGTGTCTCCTGACTGAGAAGTTAAGCTTTCATGAGAGATTTCATTGGCTACGCATAGCCACATAAAATTTAGAACCTGAGTTGGTGTGCTGCATTCTTCAATTGAATTCTTTAAAAGCTACATGTCAAGGCCAATCTCAAAAACACTTTTTAAATTATTTTTGTTTTTTTGAGAATGGGCTCTCTGTAACCCCAGCTTGCCATGGAACTCACTATATAGACCAGGCGGCCTTGAACTCACAGAGATCCGGCCTGCCTCTGCCTCTTAAGTGCTGAGGTTTAGCGCATCCCCCCATGCCCAGCTTGGACATCTGACGTTCTATCACCTATCTGTGTGTTTATTTTGAGACTGTTAAAAACTTTTCCCAGCGTCAATGGACAGCTCAACTTTGATAAAACTTATTGCAAAAATAAATTTTATAATGCTAATAATATTCTAGAAACAAAAATAAATTGTACATCTATTATGACAATCCCAAAATCACCACTGGAGTCAGGAGATTTGTGGTTTTTTTTCCATTCATTTTATTTTTGGAGACTAGCTGCTATCACCTCAACATTAGGCAACGTAACTGCACCACTGAGCTACATCCCCAGTTCAGCCAAATAACATTTTTAAGACACAAATCTGAAGAGGGTAAAATTGGCCTAAGGTTTGCTTATCCTGATTTAAACCAGCATGAATTT
The DNA here is from genome assembly GCA_009823505.1 of Rhizomys pruinosus. Classification (NCBI taxonomy): domain Eukaryota; kingdom Metazoa; phylum Chordata; class Mammalia; order Rodentia; family Spalacidae; genus Rhizomys; species Rhizomys pruinosus. The sequence goes on from VZQC01002643.1 coordinate 2,772,298, forward strand.
GCCATGATGGAATCAGAGCTGGGCTTTCCTCTGAAAAGAACGAGAAGGAACTAGAAGCCCCTAAGTATACGGCTCCATCCCCAAGCAGAAAAAGTAGATCGCAGTTGTCCTAAATCAATGATAGAGCCATGAGCAGACATTGCTGAGAGACCTAGTTACCCACAGGGTGATGAGGGAGCACCTCGTTTTTAGCTGCTAATTCCCTGGTAGTGGCCTGCTACCCTTTTGGTGGTACTGGTGAGAAGTGAAGCATAAGAATGGTGTAGGAATAACATAACACATAAAACAATTTCTTCAAGACTGCACTAAATTGAAATAATTTGCTACTATATTCAGCTTATGTGGAGATTAGTTATTTTTCACATGTAGGAATAAAATGGTTTAAGTTTATTTTAAAATAGCAATTTCCATAAATCAGATTTAGTATAGTATATTAATAATATACTGAAACCCTCTTACCCTTGTATCTTGCTAAAGTTTTAATTTTAGAAACTAAAAATTCTAAAAGGTAAAAGCATAGCTAGGAAATCAGCTGTGGGGTGGGGATGTAGCTCTTCTGCTGGAGGTCTCAGGCCTCTCTGGGTTTGCTTCCCAGCACTTACCTACGGCCAGGTGGGGTGGTAGCATGCCTGTCATCCCACTACTCTAGAGGAGGCGGCAAGACGTTTCCGAAGTTCACGGTCCTTTTCCTCTCTATTGTGAAATGAAGCCAGCTGTGCCAATGAGCCAGTGTCTATTAAAAAAAAAAAAAAAAAAAAAAAAAAAAAAAAAAAAAAAAAAACTAGAAAGACAAACTACGAGGTAGAAACAGCTGCTTCCCTGTATTAAAACGTGCTACAAAGCTGTCAGTTTGGTACTGGTCAGGTCAATGGAAAAAAACAGTATTTGCAAAGGTCAATTCAACCATACAAAATCATCCAATATATGATAAAAGTGTTATCTCCCATTTCAAGGACAAAGACGCTATGCTTAAGGCAGTGTGGAGACTACCGAAGTCGATCCATTCCTTCTGTCACAACCCCAAAATAAAAAGCCTGAGAGAAACTACTTGCAGCACATATCACTAATAAACCATTCATCTTTAATTTATTGTGATCTAAAATCATAGCAAAGAGACTTACAGAAATCTTGGGGGAATTGGCAGACAAGTAAACTAATGAGCAAACAACTAAACAAAATAAACCGTTCCTTTATCGCATGGAAAGATAGGTAATTTCTTCCACATAAGAATAGATGAAGCCAGGCATGGTGGTGCATGCCTTTAGTCCCAGCATTCTGGAGGCAGAGGCCGGTGTGATCTCTTTGGGTTCAAGGGCCCCTGGTCTTACAGAGCGAGTTCCAGGCCAGCTTGGGGCTACGCGGGCCCCTGTCTAAAAAGACCAAAAAACAAAAAAAAAAAAAAGATAAAAATCATAAACCAAACAAAGACCCATTTTTACCCATTGAACTATTAGAAATTCAAAAGCTTTGCATTACATTCTATTGGTAAGGTAGACAGGTCCCACCATCTGTGATCAAAAGATATGGAAATGGGCCATTCCTCCAGAGGGGAAATTGGCAAGCGCTAACCCACTACATCTGTCTAAATGTTGGAGTACTTGTCTTGGGGAGATGAGAACATTCACTCATCGTGGACAGGGAGCCAACAACAGGCCAAAGATAGGATTTTGCCTAAGTCTATCTTAGTGGACTCATGAGGTTAATTGGGAAGTTACTTACAGGAGCATGAGCAACTGAAGGAGGGGAGGGGCCATATCCAGGCTTTGGGGACCGGATGCTACTCTTGGAGTATGCCACTTAGGATCCAGCCCTCTAGTGCACTGCCCTCGGGCCCTTCTGCTTCCCCCAGAGGAAGTTAGTGGGGATCAGTCTCATTAGGGTCTTGTGCAGGTCACCACACTGCTGATTTCAAGATGGCAGTCACCATGTTGTGCCTGAAGAACAGTGCCACAGCAATAGTCAAATCTCAACATACAATCTCTGAACTTACCTTTTCCCCAGCAACATGAAGTGATAGGAAATTACTTTTGAATGAAATTTTTCATAAAAATATTATTTGGTAAATACCAAGCGTAAAAAAGTGATGTGGTATATGTAACCCATGGTGTACTGTGCCACTCTTAAACAATAAAAAAGAGCACCAATGTGGAAAGAGTTTAGGAGATATAAATCTGAAGAAAACTGGAAAAGCATATTAAAATATAGTAAAGTTAGTATAAAAAAGAAAAATATATGTATATAAAATAGCTTATAACAAAAAGGAACACAGGAAGTACAAACCAGAGAACAATCAAGTAGATTATTTACAAGGGTCAGGGAAAATTGGACAGGAACACAGGAAGAAGTGACACTTCTCTGATTATATGTTTCATGTGTTGGAAGCATGTTAATATTTTACACATTTCAGTTATGGAATCCGAACAAGAAGGTGAGGCTACAGTTGAGAGTCATACTCCTAGTTGATTTTCAAATGAACACCATATCTCAGGGAAGAGAAGAGAGGGAGGAAGAAATGACTAGACAGTTTCTTAGACACAGTACTTAACTATGAAAACTATAAAGCTAGGGCAAGCGGTAAAGGAAGAACTTTGAACAAATCACATCTTGTTACTATCATGGTAGCATGGCAAAGCTATTCCAGTCTACATGAAGTGCCCTAGATCTCAGAATACATGGAAAAAAAGTGTGTCAATGTCACTAGGAAAAAAAGCATAGAAATTCGAAATAGTAGACAGCAAGAATTAGAACTCAAGGCAATTGGTAAGTGATAAGTTAAAAGGAGCAAGGGGCTCCTCCCCTCCTCCCCTACCAAAAACAAACAAAAAACACCGAGAGACCCCTGAGGACCAGATCCTCAACTGACCTTGAGAAAACAAAAACCTTGGTTAATCTGGGTAACTGTGTAGCCTTAAGCATCCAAAAGGAAAGTATAACCAGATATAAATAATCAGTAAGACTAGAGAAACTGTACTGCAGACATAGAACTTGAGATCTTAGTAAAGAGACAAAAAAAAAAAAGAGAGAGTACTGTTGTTTGGCCTGTCTTCAATTCTTACTGGCAAGTGCATCAACTCTGTGGCTGCCATGGCTTTTGGCACTCCTTCAACAGGGACATGAGACACAGCTTTTTAAACCTTCCCATATGGACTGAGGACTCGTGTCTCTTCCAAGGCATCCTCCAAAACCTTCAATGCCAGATGGGGGACTACTGAGATGCTTACCCAGCTTTTGGACTAAACAGCTAAGAGGAATTCAGCCTCCTTAGAACATAGACTGCCATTGTTAGACTTACCTGGGCTTTATCCTGGCGGCCAGTTGCGAGGGATCAAGACAGGGGACGTGTGCTTACTGGACTTCATTTGGTGGGACCATGGGAGGGAAAGACCCCATGGGAGCAAAGGTCAGGATTGATTGTTTTTTTGTGATTGCCAAGGAGGAATTTTGAGCACTTCCTTAAGGAAAACATGACTCTTGTAGGAAAAAAAATCCTACAATTCAATTGATATGTGTCTGTATATGGTGTGTGTGTGTGTGTGTGTGTGTGTGTGGGGTATATATTATATAATATATATATACAAACTATATATACTGTAGCAATACAAGTTGGAGAGAACAAAAAAAAAAACTCAAGGCATTTTTCTCAATTCAATACTTGTGTTTGAAATTCTGCGTGCGTATGTCCATGCGTATGTATTCTGTTGGTTTTCGTGTGTGTGTGTGTGTGTGTGTGTGTGTGTGTGTGTGTGTGTATGTATGTGTGCACTCTGTAGTTGAAGAGCCAAGAATCAAAGACCAGAGTAACAATGAGCAAAACCAGCCACAAGACCTTGGTCCTTACTGAAAGGAACCAAGGCTACTAGAAGCAATCAGAATCTAGGATTCTGGATAGCTTATAGAAATCTCTGCCTGCAGTGCCAATACTTATTCTTCTGCTTATATTGGAAGAGGCCCACCACGATTACTTCCACCTACTCTTTACTGTTGTTTGTTTATTTATTTATTTATTTATTTATTTATTTATCTTTTCAAGAAAGGGTCTCCCTGTAGCCCAGGCTGTCCTGGAATTCTCTCTGTAGACCAGGCTGGCCTGGAACTCACAAGGATCTGCCTGACTCTCCCTCCCAAGTGCTAGGATTAAAGGCATGCACCACCACACCCAGCTTTAGTTTATTTTTAACTGATATGTGAAATTGGCACATATTAATGAGGTGCCATGCTCCATTAAACTCATGTAGTCATTGCATAATGTTCACATCTCTAGCCTCTCATGAAAATGAAAGGCATACTTTCATGAAGTTTTTAAAGATCCTCAGGACAGCAAAGAATTTCCACCAATCCAATTGTCATTTACTCCTCTCCTGTTTCTCTGCAAAATGTTATTTGAAGGCCATATAGGATTTTAATATTCATTATAGTATTCTTTCCTTATTTGCAGTTGGTTCTGCATTTTCATTCCCATGTGCATTTGTCATACATTACAGATCTGAGTTGCAATGATTAACATTGGCTGTCACCTAATGTGATTTAGACTCATACTGGAAACAAACCTCTGGGTTTGGCAATGATGGACTTTCTAGATTGAGTTAATTGAGGCTGGAGGATCCACACTAAATGTGGGAGGCACCACTCCATGGGATGGAGTCCTGGACCAAATAGAAAGGAGAGCTGCAAAGCAGCATTCATCTCTACTTCCTTACTGCAGGCACAGGTGATCCAGTATCTCAAGCTCCTGCCATCACACCTTACACACCCTGAGGGACTCTACCCTGAAATTATAAACCCAAATAAACCCTTTTTGCCTGGAGTTGCTTTGGGTAGTATTTTGTCTCAAGAACAAGAAAAGTAACTAATATAGAAGTTTTGCTAGTATACAAAATAAATGTCAGGCCACAACAGGCTGAATAACACATACACAAAACACTACAGTATGTCACAGTTGAAAATTCATCCAGAGGATTTGCACCATGGATGTCCTGAGACTTAGCCAAGAATATACCTTACCAAGCCTACTGGTTGGTAACAACTGCCAAACTATTCTACTTTGCTTTTCTGTTGTGATAAACACCATGAATTTGGGGGAGGAAAGGGTTTGTGTCAGCTTACACTTGCAGGTCAGAGTCCATGACTGAAGGAAGTCAAGCCAAGAACTCTGGCAAAAACTGAAGCAGAAGCCATGGAGGAGTACTGCTTACTGGCTCATTTGCTGGCTCATACTCAGCGACCTTTCTTATGCAGCCTAGGCCCGTCTGCCTAGATATGGTACATCCACAGTGTGTGGGACCCTTCCACGTCAACTAGCAATCAAGAAAATTCCCCTATAGACATGGCCACAGCAATCTGACCTAGGAAATTCTTCAGTGGGGATTCTCACTTCTCAGAAGATTCTAGGTTGTGTCTCGGTTGATTCTAACTTACCAGAACACATCAAAACATTGGGGAAGTTTTATCAGAGAAAACTGGTATTATAATAAATTGCCCTTCTGTGATCTTCCAGCTATCCATATGATATTTTTATTGCTGATGGGATTTGAACAAGGACTGCAGTTTAGATCAGCGACAGAGTATGTGCTGGTCTCTGTGCAACCTACCTGCAGAAGTTACCTTTACCCAGATTTGCAGCTTTGCAAAGCCATTTGCCTTTATGGCATTATCCAGAGCTGAGCTCTAATCCAGATGGTCTGGACTTAGGGATACAGGCTCAGAATGGTTACCTCTCATCTAGGTGGTACTTCTTTTTCTAGAGGAGAGTCAGGGAGAGGAACTGAAAGCTGTTGTCTCCTGGATTTCAGAAAAAAGTGGAAATCTCATTTAAAGCTCCAGGAAGGATCTATGCAACGAGGTGAATTCTGAGTCCTGCAGTTTTGTTAAGTGTGAGCCACTTTCCTTCTTCCCTGTCAGCTTTCGTGGCTGCTTCTTCAGAGTAACCCTTGAACAAGATCAAGGCCCACCCGACATCAGTCACGTGTACCTTCTCACTAACAGTTTTAATGTTTGTTTGCTTAACTTGCTTTTCTCTGGATAAAAAGAAAACAGACTGCATGTACCTTGGAGGGAACATGGGTTTTCCTCCTCTCTCTCTGACCGTGATCTGCCGCACACTGTACTTTCAAGTGGCTTATGGAAAGGATTAAGAGCAAAGGACAAGAATGACAAATAGACACTGTTTCTATTGTCAGCCTCTGAAGTTCCATGACCAGACTGAAAGTTCAATTGAGGTCTACGAAAATATTAGCTGATGCCAAAAGGCCACCAGCCAAAATGTGTCTCTTTGTGAAGGAACTGAATAGCTACCAACAGCTAGAAAATTTTTAAAAGCTTGGCAATGATGGAAGAATCCTATGAAAAAAAAGAGAATTTATCTGAATTAAGTAGATTTACAAGAAAGAATGCCTTCTACAGTTCCTAGGCCTCTAAGTATTAGATTAGTGAAATTTTAATACCAAGAGATAATATTCACCCTTTACACTATGATTTTAAAGAAAATAAATCTGAGCTAATTTGGGATCCTATAAGGACAAAAACTAATACACATTACATTAATAGAAAATGAAGTTTACAACAAACAAATATATAACCTAAGAATATTCTATGTTATTCATAATGTCAGTCACATGAAATCCAAAGTGACTTTTTCAGTAGTAAATTTAATTGTAATAAAAAAATAAAACTTGACCTTCACAATTTTCTGCTTTTAGAAATTTTAATTAGAAATATCTGTTTTTGTTTAAAAATATTAGGTAACACAGGAAAATAGACTGAATAAATGAATTAAAATCACTGCTAAAAGCTGAAACTGTTTTGCATGCACTATAATTTAAAATTTTAAGGTAAAATACATGATTAAACAATCATTGAGACAAATATTGGGATTTTGTTTACTGATCAGATTATAAGAAATTACAAATACTTCCAAAATTATAGTCACTATTTTTTTTTTGTTTAGAAATGAATTTATTGCACTTTTGCAAAAATCTTTTTTTAAATTTAATTTTTATTGATGGTTTGTGCATTTCGTACATCATTTTCCAATTCAGATCAGGCATATTTCCCTTTCCCTTCCCCCCCACCCCCACCCTATCCCAGATCATGTATTCTGCCATAACTGTCCTGCATCTTTCAGGTTTTTTTTTTTTCATTTTTTAGCTATAAGTGATAATCCATGAGTATAAACATCCTTCGTGCAAAACCAATCTACAGACTGTTGTGCCCAAACCCCCACAGTCCCACCATTCAGTGGGGGGTGACAGGTTGTTTGTTGCAAAAACCTTTGTATTAAATGATCATCAGACATTTGACTGTAGTGACAGAAAATCAACAGTAGATGGCAGTGTGGTTCTCTAACAAGACAAACTCGTTCCAAAATCATTTGTAAATCAGCAAAATAGTCAAATGAGATTTAAACAGCATGGTAAAGGCTAAATTGTTTTTAAAGCAAGTTTCTCTACTTCCTGTAGCCTAAGGTACCTCACGTTACCTAAAGCTTCTTTCTTTAATCAGTCCATAAAGAAATTGGTGCTCTATGAAACAAATTCTTCTGAGAAATACAAATTAGAGAGCCATCATTTCAAGAACAGTGTATTTGGCCTGTGAACCTAGACATGTTTTTCAGTTCCCTTTAAAATCATCTTTATCAGGGCTGGAGAGATGGCTCAGCGGTTAAGAGCGCCAACTGCTCTTGCAGAGGACTGGGTTCGATTCCCAGCACCCACATGGTGGCTAAGAACCGTCTTTAACTCCAGTTCCAGGGGAATCCGATGACCTCTTCTCACCTCTGCGGCATTGCATGACATGGGTGCACCAACCTACATGCAGACAGTACACTCATACACATAAAAATAATAAATAAAAATTTAAAAAATAGTAAGTCCTGAGAAATTGTACTTCAGGTATAAAACTTGAGATCTTATAAAAATAAAATCATCTTTATCATCATCCTTGTCCTTGGTCATCATTTCATGGGTCAGTAGCTTCTTAAATATCTATATATGAGAGCACATGCTAAAGAAGATAATATACAGTTAAACCTGAATTATATTACCAAATGTGTAATGACCTTGAGACAGTCACTCAGTCACTGCAGTGACTTTCTTGGTCCTCAGTTTTGACATTTTACAAATGAATATCTATCTTTATCAGCTCTACAATACTGTCACTGGTACTTATTTTGTATCTTTTCTAACAAATTTGATGTTCTCCCCAGATTTATCATGACTCTTAACCCATTAGGTTAAAAGTTCCAACTGAATTTTAACAAAAATACAGACCATACCTCCCTGAAGTGTTGTAAGACGCACCTTCTTCAAACTGAGACCTGAGGATCTTCATAAGTCAACCTGTGGACTTCCCACATTTCACATCAAAGTCTAACAGAGGCTGAAATTATACCATTACTATATATCTGAGAGAGTCAAGCTTATCAAAAATTCTACATGTTGTTTGGTCAAAATGTGCGATAATGAACAGTTTCAAACCCAGTAAAGGATTGTTCTGCAATTCCAGAAAAAAATGTATTCATTTTCCACTTGAAACAACATGGAGATAAATATCAGCAGCTTTGCATTTATACCCTTTCATCTATATGAGATACTTCAAAAGTTGGAGTAGCTGAGCACCCATTGAGGAGACACAGCAACCCCTTCTGACCAGACAGACATGGAGAGCTTTGCCGGGTCCCCTCCACATCCAAATTCAGTGGCCAAGAGCTCTATCCACTTTTGTTATATCCCTTAGGGAATAAATTATTATCCCTATGATGTTACCTGAGGCTGGACCCATATGGAAATACTTCATTACTGTCTAGTAGCCAAACTGAAGCAGCAAAAAGCAAACCGTCTGGACAAGAAGACATAGTAAGAATTTAGTGAGAATGAAATGAAAAAAAGTATCTGTATTGAGAGATCTACGATGTTTGCACACATCCTCATATGACAGTGCAGTTCAATCGTATTTGCTTCTAACAAGAAGAAAAAAAGATCATTAATTTTTAAATGTTAAAGGTAAGGCACAGGCATGTTTTCATTTTTATAAAAATGATTTGGCTAAAGGGCTTCAAGATCAAAAGGCAAGATCAGCTGGGCGTGGTGGTGCAAGCCTTTAATCCTAGCACTTGGGAGGCAGAGGCAGGCAGATCTTTGTGAGTTCAAGTCCAGTCTGGTCTACAGAGAGAATTCCAGGACAGCTGGGGCTACAGGGAGACCCTGTCTCTAAAAAATTAAAAAAAAAAAAGGAATTATAGAATATAATATATAAAGTGCAAGTATTAATTTGTTGATTCTATTCAAAAAGTTAGTATTTAGTCTGATGTAGGAAGTGAAAGTGATAGTTCCAACTCTATACAACAAACTCCCATGTCTCATAACGGGCACTTGAGTATTTGACAGAACACACATTCCAGCCTCTTGTCTATCGCTGTCTACCTCACTTCTCTGATGAGTGGACAGCTAAGCATTCCACCAGTCTTAGAGTCTGTATGACATAGATATAACACCCCTGAAACCAGAATTACTTCTGAGTCATTCTCCATCTGGGGAGATTCCTATCAGACCCCAAACCCTAGCCCCAAATCATCTTTTTTTTTTTGGGGGGGGGGTCTTTTCGAGACAGGGTCTCCCTATAGCCCAGCTGTCCTGGAACTCACTCTGTAGACCAGGCTGGCCTTAAACTCACAAAGATCCACCTGCCTCTGCCTCCCAAAGTGCTAGGATTAAAGGCATGTGCCATCACGCCAGGCTATCTTTTCTATTTAAGCCCTATTTAAGCCCTTGTTATCTCCCTCTTTCTACTTCCTGTAAGCAAATAGAACTTCCCCTCTCTGTGGCAGAAGTCTGATGCTCAGCATGACACACAGAAGTGGATTAAGTTCACATCCATCTTCCCCTCTGTACTGTGTATTCCTAGAAGAAGCATGATCTAATTCTTTCTGTGCCCCTACGTCCTAGCACAACATTGGCACATAATGAAAAATAGACCAGTACTTAAGAAAGAAAAGAAAAGAAAAGAGAGAAAGAGAGAGAGAGAGAGAGAGAAAGAAAGAAAGAAAGAAAGAAAGAAAGAAAGAAAGAAAGAAAGAAAGAAAGAAAGCAAAAGAAATTACACTCAACAGGCTATTGTGATAAGTCAGTCAACCTAAATTCAGAAGCTGGGACTATGTGTGAGAAAATGTAGATAGAGGCTATTGTTAACATGGGAAGAACATTTGAACCTGACAGGAGGGCTCTCCATTCATAGGTTAGCAGATAGTTGTAGGTTCCGAGTGGAAACGTTCAAAACAGTAAAGAACTTTGAAGACACAGCAGTAGAAAGCACACAGTAAGGGACTCTGGGGAGAGGGGAAGCAGTGACTAGACTTGGGGGTCACAGCTCTGTAAAAACTAAAGGGGCGGAGAGAGGTAAATGAAGGAATCTTGAGAAACCAGATAATGTGCTCCAAAACCATGGGATGTCACAGGAGTCCAGAAAGAGGACCAGAGTTGGAGGTCGGGTCCAATCTAGAGAAGGGCCTAGAGCCTTCTTTACAGTGACCTCTGAGGGAGCAGCTTCACCTGAAGAAGGAACAGAACGCAGAAGAGTCATGGGAGTGGACGACGACAGCAAGAGTGCTCTGCTCTCTGATGTGTGAGCCGTGACAGGGATGAGGGGCATTGCTGCAAGTTCTGGGACTTGTTTCTGGTTGTGACCTACATTGTCTTGTGATTTAATGTCGGTGAAACCAAGTTTCACTAAAACTCCAACTCCCTAAAGATACTAATCAATTTAAGACATTAACAAAATAATCTGTGGAGCTAGAGATACAGCTTAGTGACAGAACACTTGCTAACATGTCCAAGTCCCCAAGTTCAGTTGCTGGCAGTATACACACACACACAGAGAGAGAGAGAGAGAGAGAGAGAGAGAGAGAGAGAGAGAGAGAGAAAGAGAATGAGAGAGAGAGAGATTTGTATAGGTTTGAGGTTGGTATGGGAAGTTAGTTCATTTTTACTCTTTAAGTGCACATTATTCTTCATACATATTAACTGCTAATGGGTGTGTTGTTGTTGTTGTTTTGTTGTTTTTTTTGGGGGGGGGAGGGGGGTTGGTTTGGTTTGGAGGAATTGGCCCAAAAAGACAAGGAAATTTTTAGAGTTCCTTCCACAGAAATGCAGATACACAGATATGGACACAGAATACTATTAAAGGCTACATCTTTTGTAGTTAGTAAAATGTTACCTTAGTCTAGGGACATGTCAACCTTGGGGAATTGTCTAAAATCTATAACCTCTCCAGTTGTGTGTATCTGGCTATGTTAACATGAGTTTCCTCTCAGTGAGTGGGCTTTAGGTCCAATTGGTTAGCCATCAATTTCCCCCAAGCTAGAAGTACCATTATTGCACCCATGTCGTACGCTCTCCTGGTCATTGACATGGATATTTGGTCTTGAGGCTGATGTTGGAGCATCTATTGATGATCTACCTTAGTGGCTTGCATAGTGCTCTCCACAGCTATGAGAGCTAGCCTTCAGGGGTGGTGGCTTCCAGGTCAGATCCAGCTCCATTGCTCAAGATCTGGTCTCCAAAGTATGTCCTGTCTTCTGCAAATAGGGTCTTACCTTCAGGTTCTGGGAGGCAATCAAGGGTTGTGGCAATAGCCTGTGTAATTTTGGGAGTCTCTTGGACTACCCTGGTCAATGACTGAAGGGAAGGTTTTTCCTGTCTAGTATTGTTTCTTGATATGCAGCCTTCATCTTTGCATATGGACTCATGTAGAGGTATGGTAATTTGTAAATAGATTGTTAGACTAATATGATTCTCTCAGGTTTTTTACCCCAGCAAGGCAATATTTATCTCTCCTCTCTCCCTTTACCCGTCTATCCCTCCCTCCATGTCTTCTCCATTTAAAATATCCCCATTTCTCACTTGATACAGCCAGCCTCCTATGGCCCCACTTCTCTTGGGCTCCTTTTTCCCCTCTATCCCCAATGTTTCCTTCTATAACCCTTCCGTTCCTTTCCCATTTAGATGCCCTGATTCTATCCATTTCTCCCTTAGTTGCCTTTCACCTACTGGCCTTTTCTGTCAGCTTCTTTCTTTCCCTTTACCTTCCTAGTTCCTTTTCATTCACCTGGTTCCTACAGTTACATCTGGATATATACTTACCTAAAGGATTTGGTACTAGGATCCACAAATGACAGACAATATACTTTTTTTTTGAGTCTGTGGCATTTCACTTAGCATAAAAGCTTTTAGTTCCATCCATTTAACTGCAAGTTTCATGATGCCATCTTTCTTTAATGCTTCATAGAACTCCATCATGTAAATGTACCACATTCTTATTATCCAATCATCATTCAAGGGACACTTTTGTGCTTCCAGCTTTTCACTATCGTGAAAAGAACAGCAACAAATATGGATGTGCAAGTATCCTTGCAATAGGATGAATCCTTTGGGTATACACCCAGGGGTGGTATGACTGAGTCAAATGATAGGTTCTTTTTTTTTTTTTTTTTTGTTTTCGAGATAGGGTCTCCCTGTAGCCCCGGCTGTCCTGCTCTTTGTGCTCAGGGTTGCTTTGACTATCCAGGTTCTTTTGTGCTTCCATATGAATTTTAGGATTTGTTTTCTAATTCTGCGAAGAAAGTCATGGGGATTTTTATTGGGATTGCATTGAATATCTATATTACTTTGGGTAGGATGGTCATTTTTACTACATTAATTCTTCCAATCCATGAGTATGGGAGGTCCTTCTATCTTCTGGTGTCTTCCTCAAAGATTTAAATTTTTCATTGTAGAAATATTTAATGTCTTTGGTCAGGTTTGTTCCAAGATTTTTTTGGAGCTATTGTGATTGGGAGGGTTTCCATTTACTCATTCTCCAATTGCTTGCTATTGGCATATGGCCAGATGTGGTGGCACATGCCTTTAATCTCAGCACTTGGGAGGCAGAGGCATGTGGATCTCTGTGAGTTCAAAGCCAGCCTGGTCTACAGAGCCAGTTCCAGGCCAGCTGGAAGACCTGTCTCAAAAGGGAGACAGGGAGACCTTGTCTCAAAAACACCAAAAAGAGAAAGGCTACTGATTTTTGTAGATTAATTTTGTAATCTGCCACTTTACTGAAACTGTTAATCATCTCTAGAAATTTTCTGGTGGAATTTTTGGCATCCCTCAGTTATAATATCATGTCATCCACAAAAAGGAATAACTTGACCTCTTCTTTTCCAATTAGTACTGCTTTAATTTCCTTCTCTGCTATAGCAAGAGTTTCAAGCACTATATTGAAAAGGAGTGGAGATAGTGGCAGCCTTGCCAGGTTCCTGACTTTAAGAGGAATTCTAATTTTTCTCCATTTAGGATGATGTAGGCTGTGGGTTTGTGATATATATATATAATTATTTTGAGGAATGTCACCTCCAGTCAAATTCCCTGTAGGACTTTAAACATAAAACCATGTTCAATTTTAGAAAAGGCACTTCTGCATCAATTGAGATGACCATGTGGTTTTTGTCTTTGAGTCCGTTTATATAATTTATGACATATATTGACTTGCATATGTTGAACCATCCCAGCATCTCTGGAATAAATTCTGCCATAAATCCATCAGGGTCTGGGATTTTTTTAGTTAGGAGGTCTTGTATTACTGTTTCAATTTCATTATATGTTATGGGTCTGTTTAAGCTGTTGATTTTCAAGCTTTGGTGAGTTCCATGATTTCAGAAATTCATCCAGCTATTTTAGGTTTTCAAATTTAATAGAGTATATGTTTTTAAAGTATTCCAAAATAATGTTCTGGATCTTCTTCTTGTCTGTTGTGGTGTTTCTCCTTTCATCTCTAGTTTTGTTGATTTGGCATTGCTTTCTTTCTTTCTTCTTTCTTTTGGTTAACTGGGCTAAAGTTCTGTCTATCTTGTTTATCCTTTCAAAGAACCAGCTCTTGGACTCATTTGTAATGTTTTCTTTCTTTCTATTTCATTCATCTCTGCTCTGACTTTTGCTATTTCTTCTTGTCTGCTGGGTTTGGTTTTCATTTGTCGTCTTTCAAGTGTCTTAAGTTGCAGTGTTAATTCATTTACTTACTCTCTTTCTGTTCTTTTTTTATTTGTAGGCACTTAGAGCTATAAATTTATCTCTTAGTACTGCTTTTGAAGAGTCCCAGAGGTTTTGTTGTGTTGTATTGTAATTTTCATTTAATTCTAAGAATACTTTTATTTCTGTCTTAATTTCTCCTTTGACTCATTCATTACTCAGGAGTGTGTTGTTTAATCTCCATTCGTTCTTGTTGTTACCAGGGGTTCTTTTGGTGTTGAATTAAGCTTTTTTGCATTCTGGTCTGATAGAATGCATGGAATTATTTCATTTTTTATTTGTTGAGGGTTTTTCTGTTCCCCACTATGTGCTCAATTTTGCAGAAAGTTCCATGGGGTGCTGAATAGAAAGTATATTCTTTGGTGCTTGGGTGGAATATTCAGTAGATGTCTTTTATGTCCATTTGGTGTATTATATTGTTCAGTTCACATGTCTCTCTGTTTCTTTGGCCAGTTGACCAGTCTGATGGATACAGTAGGGTATTGAAGTCCCCTACTACAAGTGTATTGGGATTAATCTGTGCCTTAAAGTCCTGTTCTATTGTATTTATGAAGTTTGGTGCAACGGAGTTTGGTGCATATATATTCATGATTGTGATATCTTCTTGGTTAATTGTTCCTTTAATAAGAACAAAGTGACCCTCTTTATCTCTTCTTATTAGTTTTAGTTTGAAGTCTATTTCTCTGATATTAGAATAGCAACTCCTGCTTGCTTCTTAGTGCCATTTGCTTGGAATGTTTTTTTCCACCTTTTCACCTTAAGATAGTGCCTATCCTTGAAGGTGAGATGGGTTTCTTGCAGACAATACAAAGATGGATTTTGCTTCTTTATTTTTCAAAGCCAATTTTTATTGAAGCTTTGTGCATTTCATACAAAATTTCCAATCAAATCTAAACCCGTGTCCCCTTCCTTGCCCACCCCCAACCCCACCCGAGGTCATGCATTCTGCCAAACACGTTTTTCATCTTTTTTCTCAGTCTCTTTTAAAATTTTCAATGCAAAAGTTTACTGTTTCGAGCAGAAGTTCACCATTTCAGTCAGTTCTTTGACCCAGTCTTTTTGTTGTTATTTGCATCACTCCAAAATATGCATGCCACATCTTCAGCTTATGATTTTTCTTTTCTTTATTAGGCTGAAATATGTCATGTTTGAAGTCTCCTCCTTGGCAAGCCCAAACAACCATCAGTCCTGCCCTTGTGCTCCACACTGGGATCTTCCCTTCCCATGGTCACCAAATAAGGTCCAGTAAGCACCGCATCCTGTCTTCATCTTCCTGTACTGTTTCTCTGTGATACAGCCTGGGTAGTCCAACAATGGTAGTCTATACTCTGAAGAGGCTGAAACCCCAGTAGTAGCTCTGTCTGTACAAGCTGGATGTCTCAGCGGTCCCCATCTGGAACTGAAGGTTTGAAGGATTCTGAGAGAGACATGACTCTTCAGTCCATATTGGAAGGTTGAAAAGCTGTGTCTCATGTCTTTGAAGGATGGCAAAGCAGTGGCAGCCTCAGGGTAGCTGCACTTGCCAGTAAGACATGCAAAACAACTGTGCTTTTTTTTTTTTTTTTTACTTTTTGTCTTTTTACTAAGATCTCAAGTTTTATACATGAAGTACAATTTTCTTAGGCCTTACTAATTATTTATTTCTGGTTATACTTTCCTTTTGGATGTTGAAGACCACACAGTTAGCCCAGATTAATTAACCAAGGTTTTTGTTTTCTCAAGGTCAGTTGAGAATCTGGTCCTCAGGGGTCACATGGGGTTTTTTTTCGAGGCGGGGCGAAGGCTGGCTCCTTTTGGCTTTTCATTTACCACTTCCATCTACTGAAGGACAAAGTCAGGTCTTGTTAGACCAGGCTTTCCTTTTTTTGAAGCATGAGCATACTTTCCCCTTTATAGACTGGACACTGGCTAAAGTCCCACTAGTGGATCTCTAAGACCTCCTGGTACAGGAAGACTGGTGACTCACATTTGCAAGACATTTCAAGAGATGCCCCCATGCATAGTCCCTTGGAACTTAGTTGACCTCTGAGGGCAAGGAACAAAGTTATCCCTTAAGACCCTTGGCCAAATTGGTATGGGCATTATGTATGGTCGTTAAACATCCAGAAAGGCTAAGTTACACCAGCCTAATACTTTTAACTACTCTACAATATTTTAGAAAAGGCTTGGACAAAAGCTCAAGCAGCCTTGTATAAGAAATACTAAGAAGGGCTGGACAGATGGCCTAGTGGTTAAGAGCACCGACTGCTCTTGCAGAGGACCCAGGTTTGATTCCCAGCACCCACATGGTGGTTGAGAACCATCTTTAACTCCAGTTCCAGGGGAACCTGACACCCTCTTCTGACCTCAGAGGCATTGCACGACACAGGTGCACAGACTTACATGCAGACAGTACATTCATAAACATACAAAATAAATAAAATTAAAAAAATTTTTAAAGAAATACTAAGAAGCACTCCCATAAAATAAATACTCTGGTTAGACATAATGTCATGACAAACTAGTTTTTTATCATTGTTTTGATCTTATATTACTCTAAAATATGCATACATACCCTCCATCCATATATCAAAAATTCCTAAGTATGAAAATAAATGAAAAAAAAAGAAAATAAATGGTAGCTTAGTTCTAGAAACTGTTAAGGGATTCACAATATAAAAGCACAGTTGTTTTCAGATCACAAGGAATATAACATTAATGTTGCTCAGTTTGCCTTACAACTAGGTACTTGGCGCTAGCATCCACAGATGAGAGATTCCATTTGAGATTTTGTTTCGTTTTTTTTTTTTTTTTGCTTTTAAAGAACAATTTATTTATTTTTTAGCTGTATCTTTTTTTATTGATGCTTTGTGTATTTCATACATTATTTTCCAATTCAGTTCAGGCATATTTCCCTTTCCCTTCCCCCCACCTGCCCCACCCCATTCCAGATCATGCATTCTGCCATAACTTTCCTGCATCTTTCTCTGTTTTTTTTTTCATTTTTTAACAATAAGTGATAATTTATGAGTACACGCATCCTTCATGTAAAACCAATTTGCAAGCAGTTGTGCCCAAACCCACACAGCCCATGGGTCCCACATCCAGCTGGGGGGGCTTGTATGTTCAATCAAGTTGATCAAATGAGTGTCCAGACTATATTGCTGTAATTTCACCATTCACCCCAATCACAGCCCTTACATTCTACCATGCCCCCTCTTCCGCAGATTGTTCCCTAGGCTTAGAAAAGGGGCACAGGTGGATGCAAAGCAAAACAGTCTACTTTCTCTGGAGCTGTTGTCTTGCACTCTGGTCAATTCTGGCTGTTTCCTTCATGGGCTGACAGATTTTGTTTCTTAATCCATTCTACTAGCCTATGTCTTTTGATTGGGGGAATACAGTCCATTGATACTTAAAATTTTTATTGACAGATATATATTGCTTCCCATAATTTTCATTTATATTTGCATTCTTGATCTAGGTTAGTATTTCCACAGTTGTACCTTCATTAACTACTTTCTATTGCTGCTTGGGTATAGTTTCTTTCTTCTGCTGTTTGTATTGCTTCAAGTATTCTCTGAAGGTCTGATTTTCTGGACATGAATTCTTTCAGCCTATTTATGTCATGGAAGATTGTTCTTTATCTTTCAACTATAATAGACATTTTTGCTGGGTAAAGTATTCTGGGTTGGCATCTATAGTCATTTAGAACAGGGACTACTTTGGCCCAAGATCTTCTGGCTTTCATAATTTGCATTGAAAAGCCAGAAATTCTGACGGGATTTCCTCTATATGTGACTTCTTGTTTCTCCTTGCAGCTTTCAGTTCCTCTCTTTGTTTGAACATCTAGTGTTTTTGCTGTGTTGTAGCATGGGGAATTTCTTCTCTGGTCCTGTCTATTTGGTGTTCTATGTGCATCTGGTGTATTTGTGTGTGTATGTCTTTCCTTAATTTGGGAAAAATTTCTTCTACAATCCTGTTGAAGATCTGGTCAATATCATTATCCTGAAATTCTTTTCCTTCCTCTATGCCTATGCTGCATAGGTTTGGTCTTTTCATAGTGTCCCACATTTCCCGAATATCCCATTCCTGTGTTGTTGTTGTTGTTTAATTTTTTATAATCTTTGCTTAAGCAGTCCAGTTCTTCCACTTTATCATCCAGTCTTGATATTCTATTTTCTACTTCATCCATTCTGTTACTGAGGCTTTGTCCCATCATTTCCAGATGGCTTACTGAGTGCTCCACTTACTTTTTCGTTTCAGCCTGAGCCTTATTCAGTATTTCTCTTTTGTGAAATTAGTCAGAAGTTTATCCCTATCTTTTTTTAGGCTATCTCTGTCTTCTTCTAGTTCTTTGATTGGTTGTTTGTGTGTTCTTTACATTCCTTGAATTCTTTGATCATGATAGTTCTTTTAAGTTCTGTGTTCTGGGTTACATCTAAGGGCTCCTCATTGGAGAACTCTTCTACAGGACTAGTAGCACTTAGTGGAGACATATTATTTGGGTTTTTCATTTTATTGCTTTTTTATTGTGATTTTGGCATGTGGATTTCTTTTGTTGTTTGTGATTCTGGTATGAAGCTCAAGTTTCTTTGTTGAATTGAAGACTGACTTTGCTTGTATTCTTCAGGTGGCTTTGTTGTCTTCTCATTAGATATAAAAGGCTGGTTGGTCTGTGCTTCAGGTTCTCACTTTTGAATTTGTACTGAGAGGACTAGCCAGTTCTCACCCAGCTAGTCAGGAGCTCCTCCAGAGGCCCAAGTCCAGTATCAATCAGGCAGGCTTGAACCCACAGGACCCCTGCACCATGTGAAGCCTGCCTGTAGGCTCTCAGGGTGGGCTGGAGATGTCTGGATCTGGGTCTAAGGGGCTTTAGGTGTTCCCACACTAGGGGGTAGGGAGTTTGGAATGGCACAATTGGGGGCTTTCACCATCAAACAGAGGTCAACCTCAGGGGGTCACTGGCACAGTAGAACCCACAGGAACACCACACCATGTGGAATCTATCTGTCAGCCAAGGACAGAAGAGCCTAGCCTGACACCTTGGGAGGGGATTCAAGTGTTCTGGAACTAGAAGGTAGGGAGTTTGGAACAGCACTTTGCGATTGGGAGCTCTTACCACCAAGTAGAGGTCAATCTCAGGTCTTCACTGGCAGAGTGGAACCCATGGAACTGATGCACCATGTGGAGTCACCTCTGTTATTTTTTAAAAGGCATATTTGAGTCTAATTTGTGCTCCCCAAATACTCTCGAGTGTGGGTCCATCCCCTGGAGGCTGGTCAACCTCCACAGCATTATACCCTTAAAGAAAGCTCTCCCTTCCCAGCAGCTATCAATCAGCAATACTCCCTCGCTTGGAGCTGTAGCTTCTTCCCCACCTCTCTGCTACAACTTGGATTTTTGCCTGACTTGGGCTTGTACAGGCAGGTCTACTGTCACAAGCACTATGGGTCCATATGTCCAACTGCCCCGTTGTGTCAGGAAAACATGGTTTCCTGACATTCGTGCTTCCATCCCTCTTCCACAATCGTCCCTGAGCCTTGGCAGGAGAGAGTGTGACATTGGTGTCCTCGAAGTCACTTTTTGCTTGACTTTCTCCTCTTATCATTAAACATGGTGGGCTGTATTTTTTAATGGAGTAAGTGGAGGGCCAACAGGTCCCTACCCCATAGATGAGTGTTTTCTATTGTGTTGTTCCCTATTTATTACCAAAGAGATCTTTAAAGAATCATCATTGAGGAAGATAATTAAAATCCAATTAAATCTAGGCTTTGTTGGAGATCAAATATATTAATTAAATAAAATGTTCAGAGTTATTTCACTTAAGAAGTTATACTTAATGGATTTCTCCAAAGAAGGTGATTCCTTCCCAAGGGGACAACAAAAAACAACTCAGAGGAAAACCTAAAAAGAGCTAAGAAAACTGTGGAAGTGTACTTGGCTCCTAGTAATCACAGACAAGGCAATTCCTACTGAAAAGCAACGTGAAGAATAGTCATGGTCTACATAAAATTTGTCTTGATATAAGTTGCTTGTGTGTTTTATGCACTACTTATGTGTATGTTAGTGTCTCCGTGTCCCTGCCATGTTCTAAGACCCATACAGTATTTAGTACACATTAACTGACCCACAGTTATTTATTGCATGAGTGAGTGATTTTTTTTTCCAGAAACTTCCACATTCTGTCAATATTGCATTTTCCTGACCAGAAGACCTCTTTTTTGAGCTTCTTTCTGTTCTTGATACTTTACCATTCTTAGGGTACCATCCTCTGGTCCACTCCATGCATTTGTAATACATGTCCTCTCCTGGAGGACACAGTTCGTGGAGACAGTGGTTTATTGTCTGCTCTGTTAGAGAGGAGAATCTTCCATGTTTCATTCTGTTCCATGTTCTATTCTCTCCTCAGGAAGTGAATATAACAGAAAGGGTACACAGCCATTTTTTGCTGTGATCTCACTATTCATCCCCCTCCCTTGGCCCTTACAATCTGAAGCACCCACCTCTTCCAGGAGAGTCCCTGGGCTTTGGAGGGAGGGTGAAAGAGTGAGAGATAGGAAGATCCATTTTTTTTCTCTGCAGTGTCACATCAAAGTCTGGCGGCTCATTTAGAAGTCTCCTTTTAATTCTAGTAATAAAACATAAATAGTAACAATTATTAACCATTATAACAAGTTATGCTGTGGATACAAACACATATGCTTGGATGGTATCTTGGTCTGGGCATTATAGCTCTTGGACAAAGCAATGGCAATAGCTTCCTAATGTAGCCTGTAAAGTCTACTCAAGACAGGGGGCACCAAGGCTGCAGTAACAGCTGTGCATCCTACCCCCTCCCCACCCAGCGATCAGGCCATAGATCAAATTGGAATTGTTTTTTCTGGGTGTACATGTACCAGGCTACCACTATTGGACTACAAGTTTGCCATGTAAAAGTGCAGCTTGCGAGGTCTATAGTAAAACTTCAGAGAGCGCATCTTTCCAGCAGTTTGCATAGTGCTCTCTGGCACCATGAAGGTCAGCTGTTGATGTGCAGTGCAGGGTCTCAGCATAATAATTGTTTTTCTCACATCCAGATCACACCATAACTTCAGCAGTAAGGTCTTACTGTCCATTTCTTGCATGCACCCAAAGTTATAGGCAAATGGCCTTTGTTTGGGGGGCTTTTAGAGCCTCCCTAGCCAACAGCTCCTGGTAGGGCAGCCCACAGCTGGCACTGAACCTTTATCTACCTATGCTTTTTATTTACCCATGAGGCAAATTGCATCCTAGAGGGAGGATGTATGTTCCTTCCCTCTCTTGTTTCCCAGAGCCCCATGTCCTGATTTATACTTTTCCAGAAGGCAGGGATTATATCACATACCTATAGACAGGAACCAAGCTGAAAGGGTTTGCCATGCCAAGTCAGAATGTCACCTTCTGGACTGCATACTGCTGGTTCAAGGAGGTAGAACCCAGCTTTTCCTGAGCCAAATTACCTTGTTATGGGCAAAAGAAATGTCAGAGTTAAAACTTGAATAATACAGGGAAACATGGAGAACATCTGTGTCCATTTAATCTAATAGCTGTATCTGGGAATCCAGTACAAGTTTTGAATGGATTGAAAATTAAGAACAATTCTGTATCCCTATTTAGCTTAAGTGTGTTACTATTATCTATGCTGAGAACAATAATCTATTTTTATTTTATACAGGATGTTTTTAGCTAATGCCATGAGACTTAATAACATTTACAAACTTAATAACATTTACCCCTAGTTATTAAATTTTAATAAGTATTCACCGGGCATGGTGGCACATGCCTTTAATCCCAGCACTCAGGAGGCAGAGGCAGGTAGATCTCTGTGAGTTCAAGGCCAGCCTGATCAACATAGTGAGTTCCAGGCCAGCTGGGACTAAAGGGAGACCCGGTCTCAAAAAGACCAAAAAAATTTAATAAGTATTCAATATTTATTCATATATATATATATATATATATATATATATATATATGTATGTTGAACTGTTGTTTTAAATATACCACTATAAAGTATATACTTGGAGATGTCCTTGCAAGTCTTGGGGTAGGTTTTAGGTGCCCAATTCTCTCCAAATGTCCAGAGATGTTTTACATAGGTTTGGCAAAAAGCCTGTTCACTCCAAAGATGTTTTACCTAGTGGTCAAATACCTTACATATAAAACTTATCTAAATGCAGAAATGAATCGGAGAAGAACTAATCATTCCTTTAAATTAACTACCATTCTTAAGGATCAGGGGCCCTATTGTGATTTAACAGTCTTACCATGCAAGACAGTTTATTTATCTGAGAGTAGGTTACCAAAAACCTTATCTTAGGTTTCAGGAGTGTAAACAGTAAGTAGAAAGAAGCCATATGTGCTCAGTAAAACATTAAATTGATATTATATATTTGTGATCCCATTAGTTACTTTTAATATAGACATTATATACCATGATAGAAGTAGCAATAACTTTTGTTGAAATTAGTTCATCCCTTAACTGTTCTCAACTTTACAATGTCTTAAATCTAGATGTGAAACAATAGAGACATATATTTCACACCGTGTCTATAGCAATAACAAACATTTTGACATTATCTTTACTGATCAGTTACTCATTTTAACTTACACATGGGGTTTGGTGTTAGAAACCATAAATGAGGAATAACATACATTGTTTTTCTGAGATTGTGTGGGTTTTCTCTTCACTTCTTTGATTGCTTCTTTTGCTATACAGAGGCTTTTTAGTTTAATAAGGTCCCACTTGTTGATTATTGACCTTAGTTCCTGAGCAACTCCTGTCTGATTTAGAAAATCTTCTCCTATACCTATATCTTGTATGTTACTGCCAATCTTTTCTTTTTTTTTCTTTTTTTTCATTTTTTTTCTTAGTTTTGTTTTGATTTTATTTACTTTTTTGTTTATTTTTTAAGGGTTTCTACAATATAACAGTACAGTTATTTTCAGATCACATTAATGTTGCTCAGTTTGCCATACAATTAGGTAATTGGTGCTAGCATCCACAGATGAGGGATACCATTCATCGTTTGTTTTTCTGGGACTGTGTTACTTAGCATGATATCTTCTAGCTCCAGCCATTTACCTGCAAAGTTCATGATGTCATCTTTCTTTACTGCTGCATAGAACTCCATTGTGTAAATGTACCACAATTTCTCTATCCACTCATCAGTNCTACACAGGAGGGATCTCTATACCAGATTTTAAACTATACTACAGGGCTATAGTCATAAAAACAGCCTGGTACTGGCACAAAAACAGACCTGTTGACCAATGGAACAAAACCGAAGATCCAAATCTGAGCACATACAATTTCAGCCATCTCATATTTGACAAGGGGGCCAAGAAACCACAATGGAGAAAAGACAGCATCTTCAGCAAGTGGTGTTGGCAAAACTGGATCACCACTTGTAGAAGAATGAAATTAAACCCCTACCTCTCGCCCTGTACAAAAGTCAACTCCAGATGGATTAAAGACCTCAACGTGAAACCCCAAACTCTGAAGGTGATAGAAGAAAAAGTTGGCAGCAGACTACAAGACATAGGCTTAGGAAAAGACTTCCTAAATCAGACAGCAGCTGCGCAAGAATTAAGGTCGACAATTGACAAATGGGACCTCATTAAACTCAAAAGCTTCTGTACATCAAAAGAAACAATCACAGAAGTGAAGAGAAATCCCACAGAGTGGGAGGAAACCTTCACTGCAGAAACATCTGACAAAGCATTGATATATATAAACTACTCAAAAAACAAAGAAGAAAACAAATGACCCACTCAATAGATGGAGCAAAGACCTGAACAGAGACTTCACAAATGAGGAATTAGAGATGGCTGAGAAACATCTTAAGAAGTGTTCAACATCACTAATCATTAAGGAAATGCAAATCAAAACCACTTTAAGATATCATCTTACTCCAATAAGACTGGCTAGGATCAAGAAAACAAATGATACCAAGTGCTGGAGAGGTTGTGGGGAAAGAGGAACACTCATCCACTGCTGGTGGGGATGTAAACTTGTACAATCTTTTCTTTTAACATGTTCAGAGTTTCAGGTTTCACATTGAGGTCTTTGATCCGTTTAGAGTTGACTTGTGTGCAAGACGGAAGGTAGGGGTTTAGTTTCATTCTTCTACAAGTGGTGATCCAGTTTTGCCAGTTTTGCTGAAGATGCTACCTTTCCTTGAATAATTGACTAACAAAATCTTCTACTACCAGTGCTGCTAAAGAAAGATACTCTGGATGAAAATGTCATTTCTTAACACCTTATAGAGAACAATGCACCTCCCCAAAGTAAATGTCAAATTCCAGTTCTGTTCATGAAATGGATCAGTGAAGGAGGCTCATGATCTGCTTCATAGGGGCCTTTAGAATGTCTTAAATCCTTTTAATATGTATGCATTATGTTGAGTCTGATTGCAAATCTTTAGCTTTCCACATCCATCTGTAAAATCAGTAACAGTGGCAGCTAATGTTTCAGTTAACTTGGTAGTACAGTAATGTGAATCTGTATTCTATAATATATTTTACACAATAATAATCAGACCTTCATTGATCCATCCCAAATTAAGTGCACATTACTCCCCGTTGAAGCTCTGCAGACTAAATATGATACAAAAATAATTAATACTGTATTCTTCATCCAATGCTGAGCTTTAAGAGGAGACATGACCCAATGGATGTATTTACTAATCTGAAAGAAATAAGCAACTACAAAAGCAGAAGGCGAATCTTTCATAGTCGGACCAAGCTCTCTGTAGAAGATACTCCCCTCTGCCCAGGCAGTGCTTCAGGTTAACCGACTGGGAGTTTACGGGAAGGCACCTCCAGCAGGTGTTCTCAAGGAGAAGGTATATGTCAGCACCATTTATATCATGTTCACTCAGAATGTTTGTGTCAGCAGCAGAACTGTTGGCATGTCAGCATCTCTACTTTACACCCCCCAAAATGAGTACAGTTTAATTAGACCAAAGCCTGAGAATGGTTTGTTGATAGCTCAACCTGGATGTAATGGCTTCCTGAGGGAAACATTCCTGCCCCACCCTGGGAAACCACCTAATATTTGTCAGTGAAAAGGCTACACCTCATGGCTTATTCCCGTTAAGAAACTATTCTTAAAAAGTAATAACACCTTGGGGGCTGGAGAGATGGCCCAGCGGTTAAGAGCGCCGACCGCTCTTGCAGAGGACCCGGGTTCGATCCCCAGCATGGCGGCTGAGAACCGTCTGAAACTCCAGTTCCGAGAGAACTCCAGTTCCAGGGGAATCCGAGACCCTCTCCTGACCTCCGCGGCACTGCACGACACGGGTGCACAATCCTGCGTGCAGACAGTACATTCCTACACATACGGAAATAAATAAAATTAAATTAAAAAAAATTAAAAAAGAAAGTAATAACACCCCACCCCCCTGAATCAAGTGGAATATTTATGATGAGTTGGGATCAATGATTCATGTGGATGCCTAGAGCCATCTGCTAGTCCAAACTTCAGCCAAGTGCTGTGTGTTCTTCCCTACCAAGTTAGATTGTTTCTCTGCTCCATTTAAATGACAGACAGCTTCTACAGAAAGAACTAGAAGAATAGGACTATCTTACAGGCTGGGAAAGGCTGGATAGGACTGCCTTACAGTCCAGTGTGGGCTGAATAGGACTGCCTTACAGTCAACTGTAGGCTGAATAGGACTGCATTACAGTCCAGTGTAGGCTGAATAGAACTGCCTTACAGTCCAGTGTAGGCTGAATACAACTGCCTTACAGTCCAGTGTAGGCTGAAGAGAACTGTCTTACAGTCCAGTGTAGGCTGAATAGAACTGCCTTACAGTCCAGAGTGGGCTGAATAAGAATGCATTACAGTCCAGTGTGGGCTGAATAGAACTGCCTTACAGTCCAGTGTGGGATGAATAGAACTGCCTTACAGTGCAGTGTGGGCTGAATAGGACTGCCATACAGTACAGTGTGGGCTGAATACGACTGCCTTTCAGTCCAGTGTGGGTTGAATAGGACTGACTGACAGTCCAATGTGGGCTGAATAGAACTGCCTTACAGTCCAGTGTGGGCTGAATAGAACTGCCTTACAGTGCAGTGTGGTCTGAATAGGACTGCCTTACAGTCCAGTGTGGGCTGAATAGGACTGCCTTACAGTCCAGTGTGGGCTGAATAGAACTGCCTTACAGTGCAGTGTGGGCTGAATAGAACTGCCTTACAGTCCAGTGTAGGCTGAATAGGACTGCCTTACAGTCCAGTGTGGGCTGAATAGAACTGCCTTACAGTCCAGTGTGGGCTGAACAGAACTGCATTACAGTCCAGTGTGGAATTAATAGAACTGCCCTACAGTCCAGTGTGGGCTGAATAGAACTGCCTGTCAGTGCAGTGTGGGGTGAATAGGACTGCCTTACAGTCCAGTGTAGGCTGAATACGACTGCCTTACAGTCCAATGTAGGCTGAATATGACTCCCTTACAGACCAGTGTGGGCTGGATAGGACTGCCTTACAGTCCATAGTAGGCTGAATACGACTGCTTTACAGTACAGTGTAGGCTGAATAGAACTGTCTTACAGTCGAGTGTGGGCTTGATAGGACTGCCTTACAGTCCAGTGTGGGCTGAATAGGACTGCCTTACAGTCCAGTGTGGGCTGAATAGAACTGCCTTACAGTCCAGAGTGGGCTGAATAGGACTGCCTTACAGTCCAGTGTGGGCTGAATAGAACTGCCTTACAGTCCAGTGTGGGCTGAATAGAACTGCCTTACAGTCCAGTGTGGGCTGAATAGAACTAAGAAGATAAGAAAAAGGAAGAGGAAGGAGGGGAACAACCAATAAAGGAAAAGAGAGACAGAAAGGAAGAGGAGAGTTCACAAGAGAGGGGAAGGGAAGGGAAGGGAGAGGAAAAAAAAAAGAAAGAAAAAAAGGAAAGGTGAAGGGAATAATAGGAAGAAGAAAAGGGAAGGAAAGGAAGAAGGGAAAAAAAAAAAGGAGGAAAAGAAGAAGAGGAAAAAGAGAAAGAAGGGAAAGGAATATGAAAAAAAAGGAAGGGAAAGAAAGAAAATGAAACGAAAGGAAAAGAAGAAGGAAAAAGAAGAGAAAGAAGGAAGAAGATGAAAGAAGAAGAAGAAGTAAGAGGGAAGTAAGAAAAGAAGAAAAGAAGAGGAGAAGAAAAAAGGAAGATAGAAAAGGAAGAAATAAAAAGGATAAAGAGATTGGGAGAAGAAGATGAAGGAGAGGAGAGGAAAAAAAAGGGAAAAAAAAGGGAAGTAAAGGGGAGAGGAAAAGAGAAAAGGGAAAGAAAAAGTAGTAGAGAAGAAGGAAAATAAGGGGAAGGAAGAGGGGATAGAAGAAAAGGAGAAAGGAAATAGGGAGAGAAAAGAAAGGGACGGGAAAAAGGAGAAATGCAGACGAAAATGAAGGAAAGAGGGAGAGAGAAGAAAAGGAAGGTAAAAAAGAAAGGAAAAAAAAGGAAGGAGAAAGTAAAAGAGAAAGGAATTAAGGCAGAAGAGTAGACAAAAAGGGAAGGGAAAGCATTAGAGGGACAGTTAGCATAAAAAGGGAAAATTAGAAGATTAAGATTAAAAATAAATCAGAAACAAAAAGCAAAAAAGGAATGATAAAGAGGTCAGAGTAAAAAACATACAACTGGACTGTAAGGCTTCGATTCAAACCACACAACCCCCAGCATACATATGACGCTAAGAAATCAGTCAGGCATCCCAAAATGGATTGGTTATAAAGGCAGAATAATTCTATTCAGGCCCAAACTTAAGGCGAGGAAGTCAGTCATAGTCAGAAACCCAACTGGAATGTAAGGCAGCAATTTCAGCCCACACGGCACAACTGTAAAGCATCGGTGTACACACTGGACGGGTAAATGTATTTCTCAAAAAAAAGAATTCAGCCATACTAAGGATGTAAGGAACCTATTCAGCCTACACTGGACTGTAAGGCAGTCCTATTCAGCCTACTCTGGACTGTAAGGCAGTCATATTTAGCCTACTCTGGACTGTAAGGCAGTTGTATTCAGCCTACACTTGTCTTTAACGCAGTTCTCTTCAGACCACACTGGACTGTAATGCAGTTCTATTCAGCCTACACTGGACTGTAACGCAGTCTTATTCAGCCTACACTGGACTGTAATGCAGTTGTATTCAGCCTACACTGGTCTGTAACGCAGTCTTATTCAGCCTACACTGGACTGTAATGCAGTTCTATTCAGCCTACACTGGACTGTAACGCAGTCTTATTCAGCCTACACTGTATTGTAAGGCAGTCCTATTCAACCTACAGTGGAGTGTAAGGCAGTCCTATTCAGCCTACACTGGACTGTAATGCAGTCGTATTCAGCCTACACTGGACTGTAAGGCAGTCTTATTCAGCCTACACTGGACTGTAAGGCAGTCGTATTCAGCCTATTCTGGACTGTAAGGCAGTTCTATTCAGCCTACACTGGACTGTAAGGCAGTTGTATTCAGCCTACACTGGACTGTAACGCAGTCTTGTTCAGCCTACACTGTACTGTAAGGCAGTTCTATTCAGTCTACACTGGATTGTAAGGCAGTCGTATTCAGTCTATTCTGGACTGTAAGGCAGTTCTATTCAGCCTACACTGGACTCTAAGGCAGTTCTATTCAGCCTACACTGGACTGTAACGCAGTCTTGTTCAGCCTACACTGTACTGTAAGGCAGTTCTATTCAGCCGACACTGGACTGTAAGGCAGTCGTATTCAGTCTATTCTGGACTGTAAGGCAGTTCTATTCAGCCTACACTGGACTGTAAGGCAGTTCTATTCAGCCTACACTGGTCTGTAACGCAGTCTTGTTCAGCCTACACTGTATTGTAAGGCAGTTCTATTCAGTCTACACTGGATTGTAAGGCAGTCGTATTCAGTCTATTCTGGACTGTAAGGCAGTTCTTTTCAGCCTACACTGGACTGTAATGCAGTTGTATTCAGCCTACACTGGTCTGTAACGCAGTCTTGTTCAGCCTACACTGTATTGTAAGGCAGTCCTATTCAACCTACAGTGGAGTGTAAGGCAGGGAGAAGTCCAAGATCAGCCTAAACAACTGGGGACTGAGATAAAGGTCAGAGAGTATCTATCAGCACTAATTTCAGCCCACATGGACTGTAAAAGGCATGGGGGAGATTCGATAATTCAAGACCCACGCTGGAACTTGTAAAGCAGTAAACTAGTCCTTCAAGAGAACATCCAAGCCTACCCTAGGACTGTAAGGCAAGTTCTATGTACAGAGCAGATCCCACACTATATGTGCACGGGAAGCCAGTTTCTATTCAGCCCGACACTGAGCTGTAGGGGGATACGATTACTATGCGCCTACACTGGCCGGTAAAGGCGGTCCTATGTCATCCTACAAGATAAGCCCACAATAAAAAAGAAGGACTAGTTAGGGATGAGTCTTTCTATGTCAGGAGCCTACCTGGACTGCAACTCAAGTTTTAATATTCAACAGGACAAAGGCCTTCTCTGGCTGAGAAGGGGAGTTCGTATTCAGCTCACGAGCTGACTGGGTAAGGCAATTTATCGGATTCATTCAGACAACTGGAACTGAGTAAGGCAGAATCCACTGCAGGGTCTAATACTGTGGACATGTCACGGGCAGTCCTATTCATAGCAAAAAAAGGAAAATTCATGCCGCACCACTGGACTGTAATGCAGTTTTATTCAGCCTACACTGGACTGCAATGCAGTTTTATTCAGCCATAAAATCTGGACTGAAAAGAGGCAGATCGCCGATAAGTTAAAAGACAGAAAGCAGAGCCTACTGAAGGCTGGACTGAGGGTGAAGTCAGTCCAAAAAATTCAGCCCGAGTAAGGCACTGAATGTAAGGAGCAGTAATCAATTCACCCACATTGGAATGTGAAATATCAAAAAATAAAATATTAACAGGGAGAAGGACCGAAAAACAAAACCTGGACATAAAGACAAGAAATACCTATCAACACCAACGACATTGAACTAGCTGAAAATGAAAGCAAGAAGGATGTCTATGTGCAGCCATAACAGTAGCCTGTAAGGACGAGTAATCAGTATTCAGACTAGGTAAAAGAATCGAGAGCGCGGTACAAGACTGAGAAATAGAACACTGGACACATTAAAGGGGACAAGAAAATAGTCTTAAAAAAAAAATATACAGAAGAAAAGAAAGAGAAAGAAAAAACTATACATAGAAAAATCAGAATAACCACAAAAAACACGGGAAAATGGGAGTAAGGCAGAAGTAGAGTAAGGATTCCATACCCAAAAACAAGGAAAAACAATTGATCTGAGAAGGACGAGAGGGGGAGCCAATTCAGAGAAATGTAAAATCAAAAATGCAGAGCAGGAATTCAGGAAAAGGAAATCCAGACCATAAAAAAACAAGGAGAAAAGCCAAAATAAAAGGAGGAGTGCAAGCTGGAACTGAATAAGAAAGCAGAATAAATCATAGAGGAACTATATTCAAGCGGGCACATAATGGAGTACCGTGGTAAAGGCCATAAAGTCAAATGGGGAATTGAGGAAAAGTAGATCAGAGAAAAAAGAGAAATCAGTCTACAGTCCCAGTTCTATTCAGCCCACCCTGGACTATAAAGCAGTCCTATTCAGCAGCAGCCCACACTGGACTCTAAAGCAGTTCTATTCAGCCTACACTGGACTGTAAGGCAGTCCTATTCAGCCCACACTGGACTGTAAGGCAGTTCTATTCAGCCTACACTGGACTGTAAGGCAGTTCTATTCAGCCTACTCTGGACTGTAAGGCAGTCGTATTCAGTCTATTCTGGACTGTAAGGCAGTTCTATTCAGCCTACACTGGACTGTAAGGCAGTTCTATTCAGCCCACACTGGACTGTAATGCAGTTCTATTCAGCCTACACTGGACTGTAAGGCAGTCGTATTCATCCTACTCTGGACTGTAAGGCAGTCCTATTCAGCCTACTCTGGACTGTAAGGCAGTCGTATTCAGCCCACACTGGACTGTTAAGCAGTCCTTTTAGCTAACACTGGACTGTAAGGCAGTAATATTCAGCCCACACTGGACTAAAAGGCAGTCATATTCAGCCTACACTGGAAAGTAAGGCAGTTCTATTCAGCCCACACTGGACTGTAAGGCAGTCCTATTCAGCCCACACTGGACTGTAAGCAGTTCTATTCAGCCTACACTGGACTGTAAGACAGTTCTATTCAGCCCACACTGGACTGTAAGGCAGTCCTATTCAGCCCACACTGGACTGTAAGGCAGTCGTATTTAGCCTACACTGGAATGTAAGGCAGTCCTATTCAGCCTACACTGGACTGTAAGGCAGTCATATTCAGCCCATATTGGACTGTAATGCAGTCCGATTCAGCCTACACAGGACTGTAAGTGTACAGACTCCATTGGACATTGCTAGTTCAGCCACACATGGACTGTAAGTGTTCTTACTTCAGCCATCTCTGGATCTGTAAGAGCGCAGTCACCTATGGTTTAAGCGTGCATTCAGCCTACACTGGCACTGTAAGGCAGTTCTTATGTTCAGCCCAGCATTGACTGTAAGGCAGTCTTTTCAGCTACACTTACGTATGGCATCTATTCGCTCCTGGTACTGTAAGGCAGTTCTTCACCCATGGCGTAAAAGTCTACCTACACTGGACTGGAAGTCAGTCTATTCAGCCTACACCTGGCCTGTAAGGCAGTCCTATTTTCACACCCACACTGGATACGTAAGGCAGTCGTATTCAGTCCTACACTGTGACTGTAAAGCAGTCTTTCAGCCCACACTGACGGTAAAGGCAGTCCTATTCATGCCTACTGGACTGTATAAGGCCCCCCCCCCAGTCACTTTCAGCCCACAGGCTGATACTGTAAGGCAGTCGTATTCAGCGTACTCTGGATGTGAGGCAGTTCTATTTCAGCCACACTGGACTGTAAGGCATTCTTGTTTCAGCCTACCTGGATTTAAGGCAGTCGTATTCAGCTCTACTCTGGATTGTAAGGCAGTCTATTCAGCGTCACATGGACTGTAAGTACTCATGTCAACCTGGATCTGGACTTAAGCAGTCCTATTCAACCTACACGCTGGATCTGTAAAGGCAGTCGATTCACCACACTGGACTGTAAGGCAGTAGATTCGCCCTGATTGGCAGTCTAGCCCACATGGACTGTAAGGCATCGTCATTCAGCCCACACTGGACTGTAAAGAGTACTATTCAGCCCTACACCTGACTGTAAACAGTCATTCAGCCCACAACTGGACTGTAAAGCAGTTCGTATTCAGACTAACACTGGACAGTAAGGCATTCTGATTCAGCCAACACTGGAACTGTAAAGAGTTCTATTCAGACCTACAGTGGCCTGTAAGGCAGTCACTATTCACCTACTCTGGACTGTAAGGCAATTCATATTCAGCCTACATTGGATTGCAATGCAGTTGTATTCAGCCACACTGGCTGTTAACGCAGTTCTTTCAGACCAACACATGGACTGTAAGGCAGTTCGTATTCAGTGCTAGCTCTGGACTTTAAGGCGTCATATTCAGCCTACACTTGACTGTAAGGCAGTCTATTCAGTCCTACACTGGACTGTAAGCAGTTCTATTCAGCCTACCTGGCTGTGATTACAGCTTGGCTAAGGCAGTCCTATTCATGCCTACACTGGACTGTAAGGCTGTCCTATTCAGCCCACTGGTTATGTAAGGCAGTCAGATTCAGCCCACATTGGACTGTAAAGGCAGTTCTTAGTCAGCCCACACGGACTGTAAGGCAGTCTGTATAGGCCTACACTGGACTGTAAGCAGTTCTATTCACCCACACTGGCTGTAAGGCAGTCGTTTCAGCCCACATGTAACTGTAAGGCAGTCCTATTCAGTCCTACACGGATTGTAAGGCAGTCGTGTTCAGCTATCTGGACTGTAAGCAGTTTTTTCAGCCCACACTGGACTGTAATGCAGTCGTATTCAGCCCACCTGGTATGTAACGCAGTCTTTTCAGCCCACACTGTATCTGTAAGGCAGTCCGTATTCAGTCTACACTAGGATTGTAAGGCAGGTCGTATTCAGTCCTATCTGTGGACTGTAAGGCATCTTTTCAGCCTACACTGGACTGTTAATGGCAGTTGTATTCAGCCTTACATCTGGCTGTAACGGCAGTCTGTTCAGCCTACACTCCGGTATGTAAGGCAGTCCGATTCAGTCTACACTGGATATGAAGGCAGTCTATGTCAGCTACTCTGGAGACTGTAAGGCAGTTCTATTTAGCTCCACACTGGACTGTAAGGCATTCTCTGTTCAGCCCTCTGACGGACAGTTTATCTGCCTAAGAGAAACATTCTATTCTGCCCACACTGGATGCTAAGGCAAGTCCTACGCTTATGCCCTACACTGTGACTCTCTAGTAGTCTATTCAGCTACACTGACTGTAGGGCAGTCGTATTCAGCCCATCGGATGTAAGGCTGTCATACTTCAGCTTACTCTGGACAGTAAGGCAGTTTCGGAGCCCACATGGACTGTAAGGCAGTCGTATTCAGCGCTACTTGAACTGGGCAGTCGCTATTCATGCCTACACTGGACCGGTAACAGTACCCTATTCAGCCTACATGGATCCGTAATGCAGTCCTATTTCAGCCTACTACTGACTGTAAGGCAGTCGTATTCAGCCTAAAAACAAAAAAACGGTTTCTGATGGAAGGCAGCTCTATTCAGCCACACGGACTGTAAGGCAATCCATTCAGCCTACAGTGGATATGAAGGCAGTCTATTCAGCCCACACTGGACAATAAGTCAGCCTATAGCACTGGCTACGCTCCTATCAGCCACACCCTGGATGTAAGGCAAGTTCTTTCAGCACACACTGGACTGTAAGGCATCCTATTCAGCCTACCTTTGTAAGGCAGTCCTATTAACACCACAATTGTCTAAGTGTCGTAAAGCCATACACTGGACTAAAGGCAGTTCTATTCAGCCTCACAGTGTACTTAACAGCAGTCTGTTCAGCCACACTGTACTGTAAAGCAGTCCTATTCAACCCACAATTGTCTGTAAGTCAGTCGTATACAGCCTACACTGGACAGTAAACAGTTCTATTCAGCCTACACAGGACTATAGCATCTTGTTCACCACTGAGTACAGTCTACAAACATTTAAGTGTCTAACGCCCACGGACAGTACAGTAGCAAGACTAGTAACGGCAGTCTTATTCAGCCCTACACTGTACTGTAAAGGCAGTCCTGTTCCCTACTTGGACTGTAAGTCAGTCTATAAGCCTACCTATCTTCTATTCAGCTACAGACACTAAGCACTGCAGCCACTGTACGAAGGCAGTCTTTCAGCCCACACTGGATATCAGTCCATGAGCACGCGAAAAGCTGCGTTGCAGCCTACACTGGACTTTAATGCAGTCGCTATTCAGCGTACACTGGACTGTAAGGCAGTATCTATTCAGCGCTACATTGGGACTGTAAGGCAGTCGTATTCAGCCCACGACTGTGGTGATCGTGTGGTTAGTTTGTTTTCCATGGAAACGATGCAGCCCTTACTAGGAGTTCATCGCCAACACTGACACTGTAAGGCTCTATTCGCAACATGATTCAGTCTATAGCCCACACTGACTGTAAGAGCATTCCTTATTCAGCCACATGTTTACGGTAAGCAGCATTCAGACACACTGGACTGTATAGTGGTCTATTCAGCCACATGGACTAAGCTCCGATAAGTCAGTCCTATTCAGCCACAATAACTGTAAGGCAGCTTCTACTATTCAACCCTTAGCACTCACTGAAGGCGTCCTATTCAACCACAATGTCTGTAGCATGTTACACCTGGATAACCTCCTATCCCACATCTACTGTAAGGCATCTCGTTACTCTTTAACAGCACCTCCACCGCTGGATGTAAGGCCACGTCGTTTCAGCCCACCCTGTGAGTGGGTAAGGCAGTCGATACTCAGCCGAACTGGACTGAAGCAGTCGTAAATTCAGCCACTCTGACTGTAAAGGCAATCAGATCTCAGCCTACACTGGATGGGAAGGCATGCGTATTCAGCCACCACCCTGGAACTTTAAGGCAGTCTGATTCAGCCCCAATAGACTGTAAGGCAGTCTATTAGCCCACAAATTGGACTGTTAGGCAGTCCAATACTCACCTCAAATTGGACATTAAGGCAGTCCAGTTAGCCTACACTGGACTAAGGCATCCTATCCACCCTAGCATGGACGTTAAGGCAGTTCTATTTAGCCCGCTGGACGTTAAGGCACGTGTCTATTCAGCCTCACACTGGACTCTAGGGCAGTTTATTCAGCCTCACATGGACGTAAGGAGTCTGTATTCATGCCACACTGGACTCTGAAGGCAGTCTATTCAGTCCCTGACTGGATTGTAGTGCAGTTTACTATATCAGCCCACTCTGGACTGTAAGGCTGTTCTGTTCAGCCCACACTGGACGGTAAACAGTCGTATTCAGCCTACACTGGGACTGTAAGGCATTCTATTCAGCCGTTACTGAACTGTAAGGCAGTCTTTCTTCAGCCTACACTTGACTGTAAGATCAGTCCTTTCAGCCCACACTGATCACTGTTAAGGCAGCTTCATGCTACTCTGGTTGGCAGTCTATCGCCACTCGAACTGTAAGGCAGTTCTATTCAGACCACACTGGACGGGGGGGGGTGTAAGAGTCTTATTCTATTCAGCCGACACTGGACAGTAAGGCAGTTCTATCAGCCACATGCGTAAGCATCGTCTGCCTGTTACTTAGGCAGTCCTATTCAGCCCACACGTACTGTAAGCAGTCTCTATTCACATGAGCCACGATGCACGAGTGTTAGCTACACGCTATGGCAGTCGTTTCAGCCTACACTGTTGACTGAAGCAGTCATGTTCAGCCTACTACTGGACTTAAGCATCGTATTCAGCCACACTGGACATGTAAGGTAGTTCTTTCATCAGCATACCTGGATGTGAGCTAGTCCTATTCAGCCCAACTCTACTGTGGATCTAGCCTAGGCTAAAGGCGTAATTCAGCCCACACAAGACTGTAAAGCATCCTATTACAGTCTACACTGGATGTAAGGCAGTCCTGTTCAGCCACTCTGGACTGTCAAAGGCCAGTCAATTCAGCCCACCATGGGTACATCGGAACCACCTGATTAAGATCATCCTATTCAGCCACACTGGACTGGTAAGGCAGTTCTTATTCAGCCGCACAGTGGACTGAAGTCAGATCCCTATTCACCACTCGTGGACTGTAAAGCAGTATCTATTAGCCCACACGTGCACTGAAGAGCAGTCTATCAGCCCTACATGGTAACTGTAAGGCAGTGCCCTGTTCAGCCCAACACTGGATAAAGGTCAGTTTCCTATCAGACCACACTCAGGACTGTAACGGAGTTCATATTCTCAGCCCACACTGGACTGGAAGTATTTCAACTTCACTAACCCGGACTTTGTAAGGCATTTTCTCAGCCCACACCTGACTTAGGCAGCTCTTTCAGCCACGTTATGGATCTGTAAAGCATCTTATCTCGCCACACATCTAACTGTAAGGCGTCATTCATCCCTACACTGGTACTGTAACGCAGTCTTGTATTCAGCCTACACTGTATTGTAAGGCAGTCCTATTCGTCACACTGGAGTGTAAGGAGTCCTATTCATGCTATCATGGACTGTAAGGTATTCTATTCAGCCTACACTGGATGTGAAGCAGTCAATTCAGGCTACACTGGTGTGTAAGGCAGTCCATTCATCGCCTACACTGGACTTGTAAGGCAATCCTTTTCAGCCACACTGGACTGTAATGCAGTCATATTCAGCCTACATCTGGATGTAACGCAGTCTCTATTCAGCCTACATGGACTGTAATGAGGTATTCGCTACTTCTGTAACGCATCTCTGCAGCTACACTGTTGAGGCATTTCTATTCAGTCCACACTGTATTGTAAGGCAGTTTATTCACCACTACCTGGACTGTTAGGCAGTCTATTACAGCCTACACTGGATTGTAAGGCACATTGCAATTGGTCTGCTAATCAGCCAATCACCAACTTGGACTGTCAAGGCAGTACTATCAGCCCACACTAGACTGTAAAAGCAGCTCTATTCAGCCTCACGGACTGTAAGGAAGTCGTTCACCACACTGGACTGTAAAACGAGTCCTATTAGACCTACATGGACTGTAAGGCAGTCTATTCACCCACACTGGACTGTAAGCAGTCCTAAATTCAGCCCACACTGCACCGTAAGGCNCAGCCAACAGTAAAGCAATTTGTGATCCTTCAGAAAATGCAGTGCAAGTAAAAATTATTAGTCAATGTTAACAGATTAACATATGACACCTAATATATTTTACCCAGGCCCTCATGTCTGTAACTGGACGTTCTATAATTATGTGCCTGAAAGGAGAGCGTTAGTGTTTAGAAGAGGACCACTGTTAACTCTTTAAAAAAATTCTTTTAATCCTTTTTGTAAAGAGCTGGCGTGGTTATGTGAGCTATTGGTTGGGGATATTAGCCCAACACTAAACATTGCATTATTCTTTTTGAGTCTCTATCAGGACCTTGGTGTGAAGATTTTTGGTTATTAGAAGAGAACCCTGACTTGGCCCAAATAATCATGATAAACATCTCATACTTGCAGACTACCCCATAAAATTACTGCAATAAACATCATGCTTTGACTGGACGTGGTGGCACAAACTTGTAATCCCAGCACCGGAGAAGCTGAGGCAGGACAATATCAAGTTCAAGTCCAGTCTAGGCTTATGTAAATAAGGACCCCGTATAAAATTTAAAAAAAAATAATAAACAAAGAGAGTAACCCTCTAAAAGTGTCCTGGTGTGCAGGTGTGTCCATGTGAGCATATGGATGTTAGATCTGAATCCTTTACGATTATGTGTGTTTCATTTTTTTAAACATTTCTTTATTGATGCTTTGTGCATTTCATACATCATTTTCCAATTCAGTTGCAGGCCCATATTTCCCTTTCCCTTCCCCCCCCACCCCCACCCCAACCGAGATCATTGCATTCTGCCATAACTGTTCCTGCCTATTTCTCTCAGTTTTTTTTTTTTTTTTCATTTGTAATTACCCCTAAGTAGTTAGGAAACTAGGTAAGGGACATTGGAGGGATCTTTCAATGGAAGGAAATAAGAATACAAATATATTACAAAGGAAGACAGCGGGAAACCACGGAAGCCGATTGAAAATGGGGTGGATTTTGGAGACAGCGAGTAGAGGGAGAGAAAAAAGGGGGGATACCCGGCAGAACACTAAAGACTTTTGAAGAAACTTATGGAAACCCCTATCTGCTAGGGAGCTCTCCCTAAAAACAGCCATATACATATTTAAAAGTCCTATTAATAAGATTTATCTATCTGGACCAATACTAATAGACTACACTTCATCCTAGCAATTAAAAACTCCCCAAGTACCCATAATGGTTTACTTCTCTTTGAAATGTTGGCCAGTGGGATCTCATAGACTCCCAAGCATTAGAAGCTATTGCCCTTGCTCTTGTTCACCCCCAAGGCCTCAGCTATAAAACCTTATCACTGAAGTCAACGTACACTTGAGTCACGCTGGTGCAGACCTGGAAGCTACATCCTTGCTGGCTAGTTTTCATAGTGGTAAAGCTACGCATGCAAAAAAGGAAAGCACAACAATCAGGCCTTGCCAACTGTGAACCTGTGAGCTGCCACAAGTAAGTATTGGCCCAGGGAGATATGCCCACTTCTACAGTAGTGGAACAATTGTTATGGTAGTAATAACCACCCTGTAATCCGATTTAAGACCCACTCCATGAGAAGAAACCCACACCTGGCACCATTTCTCTGGCCAAGAACTTGTGGTTACATTGGCAATAGGCAAAAGAGGAGACCTTTTTCTGTGTTCTATTAAATGTGACCACAAGTATTAAAATTATTCTTAATGACTTATTACTATACCCACAGATTTAGTGAGTTCTCTCAACCCTCATTCAGAGAAAGGTTCTTCTTGGCACTATAAAAAATCAATGAACACAGATGCCCCAAACTTATGACACTGTTGCAGAGATGAGACTTTACAGCATGATCAACCCTTAATGGGCCATCTGCATAAACACTCCCTGCCTCAAGCATCTTCATGAAGAAGGGGTCAGAAAGGCGTTAAGAGCCATAGGTGGTGGACCACAAGGAAACAGACTTCCAAACAGCCAGACAGTTACTCATATGAACTCAAAACAATTGTGACAGCGTGCACAAGACCCACGCAAGCTCAAGCTGGACAAAATCCCAGTATAGAAATAGCAGGAGGTGGACATGACTAAACCCTATCCCTAGTGGAGGATCTATTTATTGTTAATTGATAGATGCTGGGAGAAAAGAGAAAGTTTTCTTTAATTGTGTAACCCCTGGTAGGTCAACCATAATCCAGGCATATTTAGAGAACATTTATTAGACCGTACAGGGGAAAAAGAACATGAAATAGGGTGGGTAGGAAGGTGGTTGTGGATTTTGGAGGAGTTGGGAGAAGGGGAATGTGATCAAGCTACATTAAATAAAGTTTACAAGAATTTAAATAAATAATTTAAATATAAAATAAAAAAGAACAATGTTCTAAAAGTATCCCTTGTACATATATATACTATGTGTATATATATATATATGTGTGTGTGTGTGTGTGTGTGTTGTGTATGTGTGTTGCACCTCTGCACTCTGTGTTCCAGAACCCAACATATTTTAATCAGGAATGTAAGTTTAGTTATAGGAAAGTATAACTGAAATATAAAGGGGACTCCAGTTCCTGGTCCAGAAGGTACAAAACCCTGGAAAGTGACCACTCGATTTTGTTTCAAGTTTACTTTCTCGGTAGTTATCATCATGAAGAATCTGAATTTCTCCTCTAAATTCTTAGCTATAGCTTTTATCTCCCCTCTGATGCCTATTCCTAGCATCTGGCTCTCCACAGGAAGGGCTCCATAGAATCACTGTTTTCCAAACTTAACTGGATTTAATTCTTCCATCTATACAGTAATTGTTTTATCCCTCAACAAAATCTCTTTCTGAGTTTTTCCCAGAGCTGAAAACTGGAGCTCTGTTCTTAAAATTATTACTCAGTCCTACTGGGAATGGAGAAAGTGAGAAGACAGAGGAAGAAGTTTTTCCACTGAGGAATGGTCCAAATAGACTCAACAATTCAGGTAACTGAAAAACTGTGCAGCAGTGGCAGGCCATATGTCTGTATATCCCAAATTTTTAATTGGCTATTAGCTCTCTCCCTTGGAGGAATAACCCACGCTTGATGCTACAAGCTTACATTCTCTAATTGTCAGGAGATGTTATAAACCACAGCAAAGAACCCTTTCATTAACTTAACAGAAGAAAATGTAATTCATGGATTAACTACCATCCAAACATCTGTGTCTATACCTAAGTAACCTACCATAACAATTGTAATGTTTAAATACCTATATAATTGCACGTCGCTTCATTAGTAGTATCGAAAAGTTAATATATTATTACTGTTTAAATACCATATATATCTAATTGTTTGTGCTTCATAGAGCGATTGACAAGGTTATGCCTGGACAAGCCTTGTCAGCCATGAAAGGGAAAAAAAAAAAAAAAAAACATACAAGCCAGAATTGACTTAGAGACCAAGACAACAGCTTCCAGATAAATTAGACTCTTTTGTTCCTCATCCACCTGTGCCCATTCTAAGCCTAGGGAACAATCTGGGAAAGAGGGGTCGTAGATGTAAGGGCTGCGATTGACAACGTGTGAATGGTGAAAACTACAACAATATAGACTAAACACTCATATTTGATCAATTTGTTTGTACATACAAGCCCCACCCCCCTTCTGCGATGGTGGGACCCATGGTCTGTATGGGTTTGGGCACAAAAAAACTGCTCACAAATTGGTTTAAATGAAGGATGCTTGTACTCACAACTTATTAACTATTGTTAAAAAATGAAAACAAAACAAAACAAAAAAAAACCCCAGGAAAGATAGCAGAAAAGTTACGGAAGAATATATGATCTCGGATGGGTAGGGATGGGTGGGAATGGAAAGGG
This sequence comes from Rhizomys pruinosus, assembly GCA_009823505.1. Classification (NCBI taxonomy): domain Eukaryota; kingdom Metazoa; phylum Chordata; class Mammalia; order Rodentia; family Spalacidae; genus Rhizomys; species Rhizomys pruinosus. The sequence continues at coordinate 2,813,352 of VZQC01002643.1, forward strand.
GGTATATGCCTTGAACTGATTAGGAAATGATGTATGAAATACACAAAAAGCATCAATAAAAAAAAATAAAAAAGAGAGTTCTGAAATATCCTTATGCCTTTTGCTGCTCAAAGATGTACTCTGCTTTTAGAGGTACTAATATTTGCTCAGAGGTCTCCTTGAACAGCCTACTCTGGACTGTAAGGCTGTCCAATTCAGCCCTTTTTCTGGATTTTAAAGGCAGTCGTATTCAGCCCCCACTGCGACTAGTAAGGAAGTCGATTCAGCCACACACTGGAGTGTAAAGCAAGTTCTATTCAGGCCCACATGGACATTAAAGGCAGTTGTATTCAGCCCACAATGGACTGTAAAGCAGTTCTATTCAGCCCACACTGTACTGTAAGGCAGTTCTATTCGGCCCACACTGGACTGTAAGGCAGTTCTATTCAACCCACACTGGACCAAGTAGGGCAGTCGTATTCAGCCTACACTGCACTGTAAAGCAGTCCTATTCAACCCACAATTGTCTGTAAGTCAGTCGTATACAGCCTACACTGGACAGTAAACAGTTCTATTCAGCCTACACAGGACTGTAAGGCAGTCGTATTCAGTCTACTGTGTACTGTAAGGCAGTCGTATTCAACCTACACTGGACTTTAAGGCCGTCGTATTCAGCTTACTCTGGACTGTAAGGCAGTCATATTCAGCTTACTCTGGACTGTAAGGCAGTCGTATTCAGCCTACTCTGGACTGTAAGGCAGTCGTATTCAGCCTACTCTGGACTGTAAGGCAGTTCTATTCAGCCTACACTGGACTGTAAGGCAGTTCTATTCAGCCTACACTGGACTGTAAGGCAGTCGTATTCATCCTACTCTGGACTGTAAGGCAGTCCTATTCAGCCTACTCTGGACTGTAAGGCAGTCATATTCAGCCTACTCTGGACTGTAAGGCAGTTCTATTCAGCCTACACTGGACTGTAAGGCAGTCCTATTCAGCCTACACTGGACTGTAAGGCAGTTCTATTCAGCCCACACTGGACTGTAAGGCAGTTTCCTATTCAGCCCACATTGGACTGAAGGCAGTAGTATTCAGCCCACACTGCACTGTAAGGCAGTCCTATTCAGCCAACACTGCGACTGTAAGGCAGTTCTATTCAGGCCACACATTTGACTGTAAGCAGTTGTATTCAGCCCACAATGGACTGTAAGGTGCCACGTCCTATTCAGCCTACAATGGACTGAAAGGCAGTCCTATTCAGCCTACACAGGACTGTAAGTAAGTTCTATTCAGCCTACTCTGGATTGTAAGGCAGTCCTATTCAAGCCTACACTGGACTGTAAGCAGTTCTATTCAGCCTACACTGGACTGTTAGGCAGTCCTATTCAGCCCACACTGGACTGTAAGTCAGTCCTATTCAGCCCACACTGGACTGTAAGGCAGTTCTGTTCAGCCCACACTGGACTGTAAGGCAGTCCTATTCAGCCCACACTCTACTGTAAGGCAGTCATATTCAGCCTACTCTGGACTGTAAGGCAGTACTATTCAGCCCACACTAGACTGTAAGGCAGTCCTATTCAGCCTACACCGGACTGTAAGGAAGTTCTGTTCAGCACACACTGGACTGTAAAGCAGTCCTATTCAGACCACAGTGGACTGTAAGGCAGTTCTATTCAGCCCACACTGGACTGTAATGCAGTTTTATTCAGCCCACACTGGACTGTTAGGCAGTTCTATTCAGCCTACCCTGGACTGTAATGCAGTAAGGTCTATTCAGACCCAACACTGACTGTAAAGGCAAGTTTCTTCAGCCCTCACTGGACTGTAAGGCAGTCCTGTTCAGCCAACTCTGGACTGTAAGGCAGTTCAATTCAGCCCACACTGGACTGTAAGGCAGTCATATTAAGCCCACTCTGGACTGTTAGGCAGTCCTATTCAGCCCACACTGGACTATAAGTCAGTCCTATCCAGCCTACACTGGACTGTAAGGAAGTTCTATTCACGCCTACAGTGGCCTGTAAGGCAGTCCTATTAAACCCACACTGGATTGTAAGGCAGTCATATTCAGACCACATTGGTCTGTAAGTCAGTCCAATTCAGCCAACATTGGACTGTAAGGCAGTACTACTCAGCCCACACTGGACTGTAAGGCAGTCCTATTCAGCCTACACCGGACTGTAAGGAAGTTCTGTTCAGCACACACTGGACTGTAAGGCAGTCCTATTCAGCCCACACTAGACTGTAATGCAGTTCTATTCAGCCCACACTGGACTGTAATGCAGTCTTATTCAGCCCACACTGGACTGTAAAGGAGTTCTATTCAGCCTACCCTGGACTGAAAGGCAGTTCTATTCAGCCAACTCTGGACTGTAAGGCCGTCATATTCAGCCAAGTTTGGACTGTAAGGCAGTCCTATTCAGCCCACACTGGACTGTAAGGCAGTCGTATTCAGCCTACACTGGACTGTAAGGCAGTCGTATTCAGCCTACTCTGTACTGTAAGGCAGTCCTATTCTGCCTACTCTGGACTGTAATGTAGTTCTATTCAGTGTACATTGGACTGTAAGGCAGTCCTATTCACCCCACACTGGACTGTAAGGCAGACCTATTCAGCCTAAAACTCTGGAAGAAACAGATAAAGCCAAGTTCACTATCAGCCCAACATGGACTGATAAAAGGCACATTCTAAATTCAGCCAACACTGGATGAAGCAAAGTTACTAATTCAGAACATAACTACATGGACTGTAGGAAAGATATACAATATTCAGCCCACACTAGGGAACTAGAAGGCACTATCTAATAACAAGCCTAACTGCACAATGTATAAAGGCAGTACAGATTTTAACAGCCACTAAACATGGGGACTGTAAAAGGAAGTCCTATTCAAGCCAACTCTTTTTTTTTTTTTTTAATTTTTTAAAATTAATGTTATTATGAAGCTAATTGTGCATTCATACAAAATTTTCCAATTAACAGTCAGGCTATATTTCCCCTTTCACATACCACAACCCCCACCCCATCACCATGATCATAAACATTCCGCAAACATAACAATGCTGCATACTTTCTCTCAGTTTTTTTTTTTTGTTTTCATTTTTTTATCAGTAAGTGATAATTTGTGATTATAAGCATCCTTCATGCAAACCATATCTGCAGGCTGTTGTGACCCAAAAACTACAGCCCCACCATCCCAGTGGGGAAAAGAGTGAACAGAAGTTGATTTGTTCAATCAAGATTGATTCAAATGAAGTGTCCAGAAAACATCGACTGAGTTTCACCATATCACCCCAATCGCAAGACCCTTACATATACTAACCAGCCCCATATCAGCCACATGGGACTGTATAGTGCAGTCCTATTCAGCCCACTACTTGACTGTAAAGGCCAGACGAATTCAGCCTATCGTTCTGGACTCGCAAGGCAGTCGTCAGCCAATTCTAATGTGACTGTTAAGTGCAGCTCCTAATATAATCAGCCTAACAACTGGAACTTTAAGCAAGTCTTTTCAAAGCCTTCACTCTGGACTGTCAAGGGCAGTCGTTAATTCCACGCCTATACTGTGATCTGAATAAGGCAGATCGTACAGCCTTACTCATGGATGTAAGTGATTCTATTCCAGCCCACACTCGAGACGTTCGATAGGCAGTTTCATATCCTCAGGCCCACACGTGGACTGTAAAGCAGTCTGAATTCAGCAGCAGCCACACTGGACTCTAAAGCAGTCTTTATTCACCAACTACCCCTGAACTGTAAAGGCAGTGCTATTCAGCCGAACACACTGGACTGTAAGGAATCTTCAGCCTTGCGAACGTTCTTTCAGCCTACTCTGGATTGTAAGGCAGTCGTATTCAGTTATTCTGGACTGTAAGGCAGTTCTTTCGCCATGTGTAGCAAGATTCACCTACACTGGACTGTAAGGCAGTACTATTCAGCTCAACACTGACTGTAATGCAGTTCGTATTCAGCCTACACTTGAGCTGTAAGGCAGTCAGTATTCCCACTCTGGACTGTTAGGCAGTCCATTCTGCCCATACCTGGACTGTAAGGCAATCTTATTCAACCAACACTGGACTGTAAGGACAGTCTTTCAGCCTAAACTGGACTGTAAGGCAATCGATATTCAACCTACACTGGATCTAAGGCAGTCTATTCAGCCCACCTAGGACGACTAAGCAGTTCTATTCAGACACACTTGACTGTAAGGCAGTCCTATTCACCACACATGACTGTAAGCAGTCGTATTACGCCACATATAGACTGTAAGACAGTTCTATTCAGCCCACACAGGACTGTAAGGCAGTTGCTATTAAGCCCACACTAGTGATGTAAGCGCATCGTATTCAGCCCTACATGGACATGTAAGCAGTCATGATTCAGCCCTACACTGTGACTGTAAGCAGTCCATATTCAAGCCACAATTGGATGTAAGTCAGTCCGATTCAGCCTACACTGGACTGTAAACAGTCTAATTCAGCTCACCCACACTGGACTATAACGCAGTTCTTTTCAGCCTCACTGCTGACTGTAAAGCAGTCCTATTCAATTCAGCCACTCTGTCTGTAAGTGCAGTCGTATACAGCCGACTCTGGACATGTAAGGCATTCATATTCAGCCTACCGTACTATAAGGCAGTGTGTTCAGCCACACTGGACAGTTAGGTCAGTCCTATTCAGCCACACCTTCGTAAGGCATCTATTAAACGCAGTAAGCAGCTATTAAGTCCTACACTGGACTGTAAGCAGTTCACTGATTCAGACCACACACTGGACTGGTAAGGTCAGTCTATTTCAGCCTACACTGGACGTAAGGGCCCCCCCAGTTCTATTCAGCCTACACTGGACTGTAAGGCAGCATCATTCAGCCTACACTAGGACTTTAGAGGAGTTCTATTCAGCCCAACACTGGACTGTAAGGCAGTCGTATTCAGCCTACACTGGTACTGTGTAAGCAGTCCTTTCAGCTCTCACTGGATTGTAAGGCAGTCGTTTCAGCCTAGAAGTGGACTTAATGAGTCATGTTCCATCTGCTGAAGCGCCATTAGCAACGCTGAAAATCTGATATAGGCAGTCCGTATTCAGTCCACACACTGGACTAGTAAGGGAGCAATTAGCCATACGTGAGAGCATTCAGCCCCAACAGGACTATAAGCAGTCTTTCAGCCAACTGGACTGTAAGGAGTTCCTATTCAGACGCTATGGACTGTTGACAAAATCAGTTCAATTCAGCCCACACTGGACTGAAGGCAGTTCGATATTCAGCCACAACACTGGACTGTAAGGCAGTCGTATTCAGCCAACACTGGACTGTATAAGGCAGTCCTATTACAGCCACATGGACTGTAAGGCGTCCTATTCAGAGCACTCAATAGGACTGATTAAGGCAGTTTATCAGCCCCCTGACATATTAAGGCAGTCCATCAGCCTACATGGACTGTAAGCAGTTCTGTTCAGCCCACACAGGACTGTAAGGCAGTACTTTATTCAGACCCACACTGTCTGTAAGGCAGTCCTATTCAACCACACTGGACTGTAAGCACAGTTCTCTGTTCAGCCCTACACTGGACTGTAAGCCAGTCCTATTCAGCCTACACAGGACTAGTTGTGCAGTCGGTATTCAGCCTACCTGTGGAGATGTAAGGCAGTTCTATTCAGCACTGTGGACTGTAAGGCAGTCGTAGCAGCCCACACTGGACTGTAAAGCAGTCCTATTCAGCCCCTACAAATAAGGACTGTAAGGCAGTCGTATAGTCCCACACTGGACTTAAGCATCTTGTTCACCTACCTGGACTTAAGGCAGTCCTATTCAGCACATTGGACTGTAAGGCAGTCCATTCAGCCTACACTGGACTGTAAGATCAGTCCTACTTAGGCCTAACACTGGACTGTAAAGGCAGTTCTATTCAGCCCACATCTACACGTGTAAGGCAGTTCAATTCAGCCACACTGGAATGTAAGGCAGTATATTCAGCCCACACTGGACTAAAGGCAGTCATATTCAGCCTACACTGGACGACTAAAGCAGTTCTATTCATCCTACACTGGACAGTAAGGCATCTATTCACACATGGACTGTAAGCAGTCTATTAAGCCACTGACTGTAAGGCATCATTCACCCACACTGTGAACTGTAACGGCAACTGTATTCAGTACCACATGGACTGTAAGCAGTCACATTCAGCCACATGGACTGTAAGAGTTTATTCAGCCTACTCTGGAGTGAAAGAGCAGTTTCTATTCAGCCTACACTGGACTGTAAGCGGTCTATTCAGCTACACTGGACTGTAAACAGTCCTATTCAGCCCACATAGACTGTAAGACGTATTCAGCCTACACTAAGACTGTAAAGCAGCTATTCAGCCTACACCGGACTGTAAGGGAAGCTTCTAGTTCAGCCTACACTGGACTGTAAAGCAGTCCTATTCAGCCTACCGGACTGTAAGGCAGTTCGTATTCAGCCCACACTGGATGTAAGGCAATCATCACCCACACTGGACTGAAGGAGTTCTATTCAGCCCACACACACTGTAAGCAGTCTGATTCAGCCCACATGGACTAGTAAGGCAGTTGTATTCAGCCCACAATGGACTGTAAAGCAGTTCTATTCACCTACACTGGAGTGTAAGGCAGTTCTATTCAGCCCACACTGGACGAAGGCAGTCTATTCAGCCTACACTGGACTGTAAGCAGTCCATTCAGCCTACACTGGACTGTAATGCAGTTGTATTCAGCCTACACTGGTCTGTAACGCAGTCTTGTTCAGCCTACACTGTATTGTAAGGCAGTCCTATTCAGTCTACACTGGATTGTAAGGCAGTCCTGTTCAGCCTATTCTGGACTGTAAGGCAGTTCTATTCAGCCTACACTGGACTGTAAGGCAGTTCTATTCAGCCTACACTGGACTATAACGCAGTCTTGTTCAGCCTACACTGTATTGTAAGGCAGTCCTATTCAGCCGACACTGGACTGTAAGGCAGTCGTATTCAGCGTACTCTGGAATGTAAGGCAGTTCTATTTAGTCTACACTGGACTGTAACGGCACTGTTCTAGACTAAGCAGTCCTACAGCCTACTACTGGACTTTAAGGCAGTCGCTATTCAGCCATACACTGCACTTGTAAGGCACGTAATTATTCAGCCCACAATGGACTGTAAGTCAGTCGTGTTTCAGCCTACTCTGGACTGTAAGCAGTCTTATTCACGCCTACACTGGACAGTAAACAGTTCCTATTCAGCCCACAGGACTTAAGCAGTCTATGTTCAGCCACACTGACTGTAAAGCAGTCCTATTCAGACCCACAATGCTGTAAGCAGTCTATACAGCCTACACTGGACGTAAACAGTTCTATTCAGCCTACACAGGACTATAAGCAGTCTTTTCAGCCACACTGACTGTAAGCAGTCCTATTCAACCCACAATTGTCTGTAAGCAGTCTATACAGCCTACACTGGACTAGTAAAAGTTCTTTCAGCCACACAGGACTATAAGCAGTCTTTTCAGCCTACACTGTCTGTAAGCAGTCCTATTCAACCCATGCGTAAGCAGTCGTATACAGCTACACTGGACGTAACAGTTTATTCAGCCTACACGACTATAAGCAGTCGTTCAGCCTACACTGACTGAAGCAGTTATTCAACCCACATGGACTGTAAGGCAGTCATTCAGCCTACACTGGACAGTAAGGCAGTCTATTCAGCCCACACTGGACTGTAGGCAGTCTATTCACCATGGACTTAGGCAGTCCTTAATTGATCCCACACTGGACTGTAAGGCAGACCATTCACCCACACTGGACTGAGGCATTCTATTCAGCCCACTGACTGTAAAGCAGTCCTATTCAACCCACAATTGTCTGTAAGTCAGTCGTATACAGCCTACACTGGACAGTAAACAGTTCTATTCAGCCTACACAGGACTATAACGCAGTCTTGTTCAGCCTACACTGTACTGTAAAGCAGTCCTATTCAACCCACAATTGTCTGTAAGTCAGTCGTATACAGCCTACACTGGACAGTAAACAGTTCTATTCAGCCTACACAGGACTATAACGCAGTCTTGTTCAGCCCACACTGAAGTGTAAAGCAGTCCTATTCAACCCACAATGGACTGTAAGTCAGTCGTATACAGCCTACACTGGACAGTAAAGCAGTTCTATTCAGCCCACACTGGACTGTAAGGCAGTACTTCAGCCACACTGGCACTGTAAGGCAGTTCCTACTTAGCCCACACTGGTACTGTAAGGCCGTTTTATCTGCCCACACTGGTACTAAGCAGTCATTCAACCCCATGGACTGAAAGGCAGTTAATTCGCCTACCTGGACTGTAATGAGTTCTATTCAGGTACATGGACTGTAAGGAGTCTATTTAGCCACATGGACTGTAAGTGTCCTATTCAGCCCACACTTACTGTAAGGCAGTTCCTATTCAGCCCAGACTGTAAAGCACTGATCAGTTTAGCAGATTATATTCAGAACTATCACTTGCACCTGAACGGCAGTCTATTCAGCCCACTCTGGACTGTAAGGTAAGCAAGTCAATTCAGCCCACACTGGACTGTAAGGCACATACTATTCCAAAGCACCAGTACTCAACTGTAAGATGTAGTTATAGGCAGTTATCTCAGCCCCACACTGAAGACAGTATAGCAGTCGCTAGTCCAGACCTACACCGGACGCTAAGCAGGTTCATATTCAGCAGCCTACATCTGTGACTGTAACAGGCAGCTACTATTCAGCCACACGGAAGGACGTTAATTGAATGGACTGTGGCTGTATTATTTTCAGCCTACACTGGACTGTGAAGGCAGTTCTATTTCAGCCACAACTGGACTGTAAGCAGTTCGATTCAGCCCACCTGGACTGCTTATAGGCAGATCCTTCATCGCTAAGCCACGCTGGACTGAGCTAAGAAGCATGTCTATTTCAGCCCACACATTAGGACTGCTAAGGCAGATCCATATTAGCCACATCTGGACTGTAAAGCAGTCCTATTCAGCCAACCTGGGAATGCTAAGGCACAGACATGGAATTCTGGACTGACTAAGCGTACCTACGCTGGACTTAAGGCAGTCCATATCAGCCTACCCTGATGTAATGTAGGCAGTCGTTATTCAACCTACACTAGGACCTTAAGGCATCGCCTATCAGCTCATCTACTGGATGTCTTATAAGGACATCTATTAGAGTACTATTAGTCTACACAATGGATTGTACAGGCAGTCGTATTCAGCTATCTGGACTGTAAGGCAGTTCTTTTCAGCCTACACTGGACTGTAATTGCAGTCTGTATTCAGCCTCACTGGTACTGTAAGCAGTTCTATGTTCACGCCTACACTGTATGTGTAAGGCAGTCCTATTCAGTCTAACACTGGATTGTAAGGCAGTCGTATTCAGCTACTCTGATGTAAGGCAGTTCTATTTAGCACACTGGACTGTAAGCAGTTTTTCAGCCACCTGGATGAAGGAGTTCTATTCAGCCCACACTGTATGTAAGGCAGTTCTATTCAGCGCCACATCTAGACTGTAATGCAGTACTCAGTTACACTATTCAGCCTACATCTGGACTGTAAGCATCCTACATCAGTAGACCTATTCAGCCTACACTGGACTGTAAGCAGTCCTGTTCAGCCTACACTGGACTGTAATGCAGTTGTATTCAGCCTACACTGGTCTGTAAGCAAGTCGTTTTCAGCCTACACTGTATGTAAGGCAGTCTCTATTCAGCTACACTGGATTGTAAGGCAGTCTATTCAGCTATCTGGATGTAAGGCAGTCATGTTCAGCCTCTCTGGACTGTAAGGCAGTCGTATTCAGCCACATGGATGTAAAGCAGTCCTATTCAGACACAATGACTGTAAGGCAGTCGTATTCAGCCCACTATGGACTGTAAGGCAGTCATATTCAGCCACACATGGACTGTAAATGCAGTTCTATTCAGCCTACACTGGACGTGTAACAGGCAGTTCTATCAGCCACTCTGGACGTAAGGCAGTTTATTCAGCCCACACTGGAGTAAGACAGTCCTTCGCCTACACTGGACGTCAGTCAGTCTATTCACACACTGGAACTGTAAGGCAGTCCTATTCAGCCACCTCATGTAAGGCAGTCGCTATTTAGCCCACACTGGACATGTAAAGGCAGTAATTATTCAGCCCACACTGGACTAAGGCAGTTCTATTCAGCCACACTGGACATAAGCAGTTCTATTCATCTACACTGGACGTAAGGCATGTCTATTCAGCCTACACTGGTACTGTAAGCAGTCTTATTCAGCCACACTGGACTGTAAGACAGTCTTATTCAGTCTACTCTGGACTGTAAGGCAGTCGCTATTCAGCCATACTCTGACTGTAAGGCAGTCGTATCAGCCTACACTGGACTAGTAAACAGTTCTATTCAGCCTACACTGTAAGGCAGTCGTATTCATAGACTGGCAGTTCTTTTCAGCCTACACTGACTGTAAAGCAGTCTATTCACCACAATGCTGTAAGTCAGTCGTTCAGCCTACACTGGACGTAAACAGTTCTATTCAGCCTACACGGACTTAACGCAGTCTTGTGTCAGCCTACACTGTGACTGTAAAGGCAGTCCTATTCAACCTCACAATTGTCAAATGTAAGTGCAGTCGCTATACCAGCCTATTCACTCAGGACTAAAATTTGTAGCACAACGACGTACATCTATTAGCTGCTTAAGCATCCTATCACCACACTGGACTGTAATGGTAGTCCTATTCAGCCCACACTGGAATGTAAAGCAGTCCTATTCAGAATGTAGTCTGGACACTCATTTGATCAACTTGATTGAACAAACAACCTGTCACCCCCCACTGGATGGTGGGGCTGTAGGTGTTTGGGCACAACAGCCTGCAGATAGGTTTTGCATGAAGGATGCTTGTACTCATGGATTATCACTTATAGCTAAAAATGAAAAAAAAAACTGAGAGAAAGATGCAGGACAGTTATGGCGGAATGCATGATCTGGGATGGGGTGGGGGGGGGGAGGGAAAGGGAAATAAGCCTGAACTGAATTGGAAAAAATGTATGAAATGCACAAAGCATCAATAAAAATTAATTTAAAAAAAAAAAAAAGAGTTGGCTGAATAGGACTTCCTTACAGTCCAGAGTGGGCTGAATACGACTGCCTTACAGTGCAGTGTAGGCTGAATAGAAGTGCCTTACAGTCCAGTGTGGGCTGAATAGAACTGCCTTACAGTCCAGAGTAGGCTGAATAGAACTGCCTTACAGTCCAGTGTGGGCTGAATAGAACTGCCTTACAGTCCAGTGTGGGCTGAATAGAACTGCCTTACAGTCCAGAGTAGGCTGAATAGAACTGCCTTACAGTCCAGTGTGGGCTGAATAGAACTGCCTTACAGTCCAGTGTAGGCTGAATAAGACTGCGTTACAGTCCAGTGTGGGCTGAATAGAACTGCCTTATAGTCCAGTGTAGGCTGAACAGGACTGCCTTACAGTCCAGTGTAGGCTGAATAGGACTGCCTTACAGTCCAGTGTAGGCTGAATAGGACTGCCTTACAGTCCAGTGTAGGCTGAATAGGACTGCATTACAGTCCAGTGTAGGCTGAATAGGACTGCCTTACAGTCCAGTGTGGGCTGAATAGAACTGCCTTACAGTCCACTGTGGGCTGAATAGAACTGCCTTACAGTCCAGTGTAGGCTGAATAGGACTGCCTTATAGTCCAGTGTTGGCTTAATAGGACTGCCTTATAGTCCAGTGTATGCTGAATAGAACTACCTTACTGCCCAGTTTGGGCTGAATACAATTGCCTTACAGTGCACTGTGGACTGAATACGACTGCCTTACAATCCAGTGTGGGTTTAATAGGACTGCCTTACAGTTCAATGTAGGCTGAGTAGAACTGCCTTACAGTCCAGTGTGGGCTGGATAGGACTGACTTACACTCCAGTGTGGGTTGAATAGGACTGCCTAACAGGGCAGTGTGGGCTGAATATGACTGCCTTACAGTCCAGTGTAGGCTGAATAGAACTGCCTTACAGTCCAGTGTTGGCTGAATAGGACTGCCTTACAGTCCAGTGTGGGCTGAATACGACTGCCTTACAGTCCAATGTGGGCTGAATAGGACTGCCTTACAGTCCAGTGTGGGCTGAATATGACTGCCTTACAGTCCAGTGTGGGCTGAATAGGACTGCCTTACAGTCCAGTGTAGGCTGAATAGAACTGCCTTACAGTCCAGTGTAGGCTGAATAGGACTGCCTTACAGTCCAGTTTGGGCTGAATACGACTGCCTTACAGTCCAGTGTGGGCTGAATAGGACTGCCTTACAGTCCAGTGTGGGCTGAATACGAGTGCCTTACAGTCCTTTTTGGCCTGAATAGGACTGCCTTACAGTCCAGTGTAGTCTGAGTAGAACTGCCTTACAGTCCAGTGTGGGCTGAATATGACTGCCTTACAGTGCAGTGTGAGCTGAATACCACTGCCTTACTGTCCAGTGTGGACTGAATACGACTGCCTTACAGTCCAGTGTGGGCTGAATACGACTGCCTTACAGTCCATTGTAGGCTGAATAGGACTGCCTTACAGTCCAGTGTGGGCTGAATACGACTGCCTTACAGTCCAGTGTAGGCTGAATACGACTGCCTTACTGTCCAGTGTGGGCTGAATAGAACTGCCTTACAGTCCAGTGTGGGCTGGATAGGACTGCCTTACAGTCCAGTGTGGGCTGAATACGACTGCCTTACAGTCCATTGTGGGCTGAATACAACTGCCTTACTGTCCATTGTGGGCTGAATAGAACTGCTTTACACTCCAGTGTGGGCTGAATACGACTTCCTTACTGTCCAGTGTGGGCTGAATACGACTGCCTTACAATCCAGTGTGGGCTGAATAGGACTGCCTTACAGTCCAGAGTAGGCTGTTCAAGGAGACCTCTGAGCAAATATTAGTACCTCTAAAAGCAGAGTACATCTTTGAGCAGCAAAAGGCATAAGGATATTTCAGAACTCTCTTTTTTATTTTTTTTATTGATGCTTTGTGTATTTCATACATCATTTTCCAATTCAGTTCAGGCATATATCCCCTTTCCTTCCCCCCACCCCACCCCTACCCATCCGAGATCATATATTCTTCCGTAACTTTTCTGCATCTTTCTGGGTTTTTTTTGTTTTGTTTTGTTTTCATTTTTTTTAACAATAAGTTATAGTTTGTGAGTACAAGCATCCTTCATGTAAAACCAATTTGTGAGCAGTTGTGCCCAAACCCACACAGCTCATGGGTCCCACCATCCAGAAGAGGGGTGGGGGCTTGTATGTTCAATCAAGTTGATCAAATGAGTGTCTAGTCTATATTGTTGTAGTTTCACCATTCACCCCAATCGCAGCCCTTACATTCTACCACGCCCCCTCTTCCCCAGATTGTTCCCTAGGCTTAGAAATGGGGCACAGGTGGATGAGAAGCAAAAGAGTCTACTTTCTCTGGAGCTGTTGTCTTGGTCTCTAGTCAATTCTGGCTGTTTTCTTTCATGGGCTGACAGCTTGTCCAGGCATAACCTTTCAATCCTACTAATGAAGCACATGCAATTAGATATATACGTATTTAAACCGTATAATATATAGCCTTTCGATCCTACTAATGAAGCACGTGCAATTATATAGGTATTTAAACATTACTAATTGTTATGGTAGGTTACTTAGGTATAGACACAGATGTTTGGATGGTATGTTAATCCATGAATTACATTTTCTTCTGTTAAGTATGACAGGGTCTTTGTGTGGTTTATAACATCTCCTAACCATTAGAGGATGTAAGCTTGTAGCATCAGCCGTGGGTTATTCCTCCAAGGAGAGAGCTAATAGCCAATTAAATTTGGGATATACAGACATATGGCTGCCACTGCTGCACAGTATTTTCAGTTACCTGAATTGTTGAGTCTATTTGGACCATTCCTCAGTGGAAAAACTTCTTCCTCTGTCTTCTCACTTTCTCCATTCCCAGTAGGACTGAGTAATAATTTTAAGAACAGAGCTCCAGTTCACTCTGGAAAAACTCAGAAGAGATTTTGTTGAGGGGAAATAAAACAATTACTGTATAGATGGAAGAATTAAATCCAGTTAAGTTTGGAAAACAGTGATTCTATGGAGCCCTTCCTGTGGAGAGCCAGATGCTAGGAATAGGCATCAGAGGGGAGATAAAGCTAAGCTAAGACTTTAGAAGGAGAAATTCAAGATTTCTTCATGATGATGACTACCAGAAAGTAACTTGAAACAAAATCGAGTTGTCACTTCCAGGGTTGTACCTTCTTGACCAGGAACTGAGTCCCTTATATTTCAGTATATCCTATAACACACTTTACATCCTGAATTAAAATATGTGTTCTGGAACACAGATGTGCAGAGGTGCATACACACATACACACACACACACACACACACACACATATATATATATACACATATATATATATGTACACAGGGATACTTTTAGAACATTGTTCTTTTTTATTTTATTATTTTAAATATTTTATTAATTCTTTGATAACTTTATTTAATGTAGCTTGATCACATTCCCCTTCTCCCAACTCCTCCAAAATCCACAACCACCTTCCTACCCACCCTATTTCATGTTCTTTTTCCCCTGTACGGTCTAATAAATGTTCTCTAAATATGCCTGGATTATGGTTGACCTACCAGGGGTTACACAATTAAAGAAAACTTTCTCTTTTCTCCCAGCATCTATCAGACACAAATAGCTCCTCAGCTAGTGATGGAAGTTCATGTCCACCTCCTGCTTTCATACTGGGATTTTGTCCAGCTTGAGCAGGTCATATAGATGCTGTCACAATTACTGTGAGTACTATGTACATTGCTCTATTGTAGTCATCCACCACCTATGGCTCTTAACGTCTTTCTGACCCCTTCTTCCATGAAGATGCTTGAGGGGAGGGAGTGTGATGCAGATGGCCCATTTAGGGTTGATCAGTCTGTAGTCTCATTCTCTGCACAGTGATCATATTTGGGGCTCTGTGTTCATTGATTTATAGTGCAAGAAGAACTTTCTCTGATGAGGGTTGAGAGACTCACTAATCTATGGGGATAGTAATAAGTCATTAAGAATAATTTTAATATTGTGTCCATTTATTAGAACACTAGAAAAAGGTTCTCTCTTATGGCCTATTGCCAATGTAACCACAAGTTCTTGGCCAGAGAAATGGTGCCAGGTGTGGGTTTCTTCTCATGGAGTGGGTCTTAAATCGGATTACAGGGTGGTTATTACTACCATAACAATTGTTCCACTACTGTAGAAGTGGGCATATCTCCCTGGGCCAATACTTACTTGTGGCAGCTCACAGGGTTCACAGTTGGGCAAGGCTGATGTTTGCTTTCCTTTTTTGCATGCGTAGCTTTACCACTATGAAAACTAGCCAGCAAGGATGTAGCTTCCAGGTCTGCACCAGCGTGACTCAAGTGTACGTTGACTTCAGTGATAAGGTTTTATAGCTGAGGCCTTGGGGGTGAACAAGAGCAAGGGCAATAGCTTCTAATGCTTGGGAGTCTATGAGATCCCACTGGCCAACATTTCAAAGAGAAGTAAACCATTATGGGTACTGGGGGTTTTATTTGCTAGGATGAGGTATCTAATTATAGTATTGTCCAGTATAAGATAAATCTATTTAACCTTTTATATGTATATCTGTTTTAGAGAGCTCCTACAATAGGGTTCCATAGTTTCTTCAAAAAGTCTTTAGTGTTCGTAATCCCCCCTTTTTCTCTCCTCTACCCTGTCTCCAAATCCCACCCCATTTAATCTTCTGTTCCGTGATTCCCCTTTCTTCCTTTGTATAATTGTATTCTATTTCCTTTCCATTGAAAGATCCCCCCATGGTCCCTTACTAGTTTCCTAACTTCTAGGGGTATTACAAATGAAAAAAAAAAAAAAACTGAGAGAAATATGCAGGACAGTTATGGCAGAATGCATGATCTCGGTTGGGGTGGGGGTGGGGGGGAAGGGAAAGGGAAATATGCCTGAACTGAATTGGAAAATGATGTATGAAATGCACAAAGCATCAATAAAAAAATGTTAAAAAAATGAAACACACATATCTAAAGATTCAGATCTAACATCCATATGCTCACATGGACACACCTGCACACCAGGACACTTTTAGAGGGTTACTCTTTGTTTATTATTTTATTATTTAATTTTAATACGGGGTCTTAATACATAGCCTAGACTGGACTTGAACTTGATATTGTCCTGCCTCAGCTTCCTCGGTGCTAGGATTACAAGTTTGTGCCACCACGTCCAGTCAAAGCATGATGTTTATTGCAGTAATTTTATGGGGTAGTCTGCAAGTATGAGATGTTTATCATGATTATTTGGGCCAAGTCAGGGTTCTCTTCTAATAACCAAAAATCTTCACACCAAGGTCCTGATAGAGACTCAAAAAGAATAATGCAATGTTTAGTGTTGGGCTAATATCCCCAACCAATAGCTCACATAACCACGCCAGCTCTTTACAAAAAGGATAAAAGATATTTTCTTTAGAGTTACCAGTGTCTCTTCTACATTAACGCTCTCCTTTCAGGCACATAATTATAGAACGTCCAGTTACAGACATGAGGGCCTGGGTAAAATATATTAGGTGTCATATGTTAATCTGTTAACATTGACTAATAATTTTTACTTGCACTGCATTTTCTGAAGGATCACAAATTGCTTTACTGTTGCCACTGCACAGCCACTATTCAATCACTTTGAAGAATTATAAAGGACAGGAAAAAAAAAAAAAACTCTGAAGATGAAAGAAGGGAAATGCCTTTCCTCCCTAATAAAAAGGAAAAAGGAATGTGACAGGATTACTGACTGCTGGTCTTATATGCACTCCAGAGCAAATGATCAAACAAGTCATTGCAATACTTCATAAACACCCGTGAATACAACTTTTTGGAGACCATCATATTAACTAGGATCATATAGGGACATTGCATTAATATAATAAAACCATTTTATTATAAAGCAGTTTTAATATTGATGAGATTCTGAGTCTAATGCATCATGGTGCTATGGATATGAGTCTAGCCTTGTCTCTTTCACACACTCCCCCATGTGATTCTGAGTAATGATAACTTACACTTTTATTTTCTGGATTCTTCACCAGTAAGATCTGACTGAAACTTTTTTTGGCAATGTCCCTTGGACTTGTATCTATAGTGAATGTCTCCTTGGGTAGTTGCTTGACTCATGATATCCTTACCTGCTGTGGTCTGTCCTATTTGAAGCAGGATGTTGGGGTGGAAATGTTTATATCTGGACAATAAAATCCTATTCTCTATTCCCTTTTCCATATCAGATTATATAAACAGAGATACTTCATTCAAACGTACTTGATCAAATTTTCTCTTTCAGAGAAAATGGAAATACATAAAGGCATGTAAACCAAATGGAAATACATAAAGGCATGTAAACCACAGGAATTGGCAATCTAGAGGGACCAAATTAAATTTTCTAAAATGTGAAAGAATGAATGGAATTAGTAAAAAAGTAATTTGCTTTGTCAGAAGCCTTTTTCTTACAGCACCCGGGATCAGCAAGAGCATGAAATTCTGGAAAGAAACACATTTCCAAAGTCTTGTCTTTGACCTGTTGTACCCTTTAACCCTCTACTCTTACCTGGACTCAACTGGATCCCACAGTGTTGTAAGACACAGGGTTACGGTATCATCTTGGGCCACTATGACCAGACCCTGATTTCACAAGGTTGTTAGACAAGGGAGATTCTGTTGATAACCAGCACTGTATTTCTTCCATGGGACTGTATGAGATCAAGTTGTCAGAATGGTGTCACACTGGTGTGGAGGCTCTACACATCCTATGGGCCCTTGTCCGAGGATACTACTAGTGGTAACAATGTAAGTTTCCTTCCTGAGACTTTTGTATATAATTCATTATAAATATTATATGGATGTTTATATAAACATAGCATCTTATAATATAGACATCATAAACATGTCTATATTATAAATTTATTTGTATTCTTATATAATAAAACTCATGTTATAGATTATGATAAAGAATACTTCCTCTAATTAAATACCATGTACATGTAAAAATAGATGGTAAGTGTAACTCTCTCCATTCATCAAAGAAGCTTGTTTTTCCAACATATGGAAACTAATACAGAGATCCACAATTGGTCAAAATTCAGAGAATAAGAGACCAGGTGGTGTCCAGCCCCAATTGATATATCTACAATGTACTTAAATACTCTTAAACTTAAGGCTCAGGGAACATTGTAGAAAGGGGGCAGAAAGATTGTAAGAGCCAGAGGACCAGGACACCAGCTATTAGATAGTGTCTTCTAGACCTTTGGAAGCTACTACTGTATGAAATCTCTACAATATGGCTGCCTACAGAAGACTTGCATAAGGACAACAGCAGTTGTCCTCAGTGGTCATCCCTAAACACATCTACATCTGAACAACACTAAATGGACTCAGTTGAGGCAAAATGATATCAATACATCACTCAAACTAGTGTTGATAAATGGCAGTAGTATTAATAGTAGTTTTAAAATAGAATTAAAGTTGGACTATTTTGATCAAAGCTACAGCTTTAAAAAGGTAGGATTAAAAGAAAACCATAAATAAACATTTCTCTGTAATTCTATTCATGCCATTTTGTATCCATTCATGCAGAGTAGATGCATCTCCCTCCTTAGAACTGGGCAGAGCTAGAAACTCTCAGCTTGGAAACTCTCGGCAGGAAGCCATTATGAGGGACAGCAGTACAGATGTGTCTTGTAAGCCCAGTCAACCGACGTGGTGTCTTGGGACCCTCTGAAGTGTCTGTCTAAGCATCAGTGCAAACGTCTCAAGCTTTGACCTTCACGTTTCATTGTTTCTACTTCATCTACCATTTTGAGTTGGCTTTCTTATTCTGTTACACATCACTGAACAATAATTAATCCTATAATTTCATGACTTAGAATCTTTTAATTCTACGTGAAAACTAAGATTAGTCAAGAAAAATAACTAAAACTAAGCCTTGCAAACAAGTTTTATGTATGTGTGACTCTTAAACATGCCAAGTATATTTTTAAATCTTTTTTAAATATATTCAGGCATTTGTGTTAACACATTAGCCCTGTCAGTGCTTGGTCAAGCCTGAAAAATCAAGCTCTGACTCATGACTGAAAAGAAAGTTTTCATGCTGGAAAACTGTCAACCACCTCATGATTATATTTCCCAGTTTATGGGAGCTCATTATACCAATATCATTTCCTCTTAAAAATTCACCCATGACTTACTGTCAGATATATCACCTTCAATTAAAGGTTATTCTTCCTGATAATGCTTCTCAACTTTTTCTTTAAAAATGGGAAGTAGCTAGCAACTTTGAGAAAATCAGCTTGATCATCACATTTTATGACAGCCAGCATTACTCTCCTGCTCCTTCCTCTCTCTGGAACACCACAGTTTTTTATGCTCACACTGTCTGTGCATGTTTATGACATCCATCACCAGGAGCCATTCTTGCCAGGCCAGAGACATGGCGCAGAGGAGGGAGAGACAGTGCTAGCCAAATCCCCTGTAGACTATGTCAGAGTGAGTGATGACAGAGGAAGCTCTCATAAGAGCAGCAGAACCTGTGGGAGTCTAGGATGCTTTATCTAGGTCAGAATTTGTGCAAATCTCCCGTGTTGGGTATTTTCTTGACTAAATCATTTAACATCCCAAGTTCCCAAACTAAAGATATTTTTCAGTGTTTTGTTATCTGACTTGATGGGTATGTAACAATTGGTGCTTAATTATAAACCAAATCAAGAACTTAGGAAAGGATCACAGTCGTACATGAAAATGCTAAATGCAAACATTAGCTTGTCACTGTCAGTAGCTTTTCTCAGAGGGGAGAATTATTGGGTTCTCTGTTTTATTTATTCCAAATTTCTGAGCACAGCTGTGAGGTTCTTCATGATTTGCCTGACCATCTATTGTTGTTTACTTTTTATAGTTCTTTAAAAAATATAATATATATCTATTATATATATATATATATACCATGTATGACCTATGGTGTGCATTATCCATCCTGATTGCTTTGGATTTGCATTCTCCCTAAATTACCCTATCCAGGTGCAGTTGAGTGGCGAAGTACACATGGAGGAGAGCCATTTGGCTGTGGCTTAACATTTAGAACCACTTCAATGTTGAGATGTTGGCATTACCTTCAAACGATACTTTACATAGTCACATGCATAGTCTCACATAGTAGTCATCATTTGTACATTCACCATGCCCTGTTGCTTAGATGGCTTTTAAAAACAAGGCCCATGATGATCTACAAATAACATCCACTGTGTATAATGATTTCAATGTTAACATTTAAAATATACTATGATTTTCAAGAACTTTGTGTTATTTCTTCAGTGTTTAATAATCTGGAACCCTGGACAACTCGAAGTGACTTGAGCTCTGAGAAATTCTCTTGCCAGATCCTTTCTGCCTTTGCCATTCTTACAGCAGCAGTTCTGACTCATTTCCTTCTCCTAGAGCAGGTGCTGTGCTCTCCCATCTGACCACAATCTTTTGCACTGTGTGGTGTGCTCTTGTTTGGAGGTCCCTCCCTCACACTATCAAGGTGAAAAAGCAGAGAGTTACCTTGTTAAACCCAAGTTTCCAGAGGAGCAAACCCTTCTTCACTTTCTCAAAGGACCAGCTGGTACTGAGAACACATTACTCTCTGTGGTTAGCTGGCACTGGTCAGAATATCTGCCTACTTCAGTTGCCCCTTTTAAGAGGTGTGATCATTAAGTGCCTATTTTACTTATTCCCAATTTTATGCCAGTTTCCCTAGCTATTGTAAGCATGGAATGCCATTAACTATTGAACCAACACAGAGTGCAGCAGAAACACAAAGTTTGATTTTTGCAGAATGTACCATAAACCTTTGGGAAAACCATATAAAGGGGGTAACCAAATAAGAAATAAGTAACCCATTAAAATCATCACAGGAAATGCTGCTATCGCAGGCTGAAGAAACAGTCATCGACATCTAGAAGGGCTGTGCACGCAGACAGCTCACAAGTACCCTACATATTGGCTCCATCTTCAAGAAACCACAGTTGGAAAGTGTGAGGTATGCAACATCAGACAGTGTGCCAAGCAGAAGAGTAAGTCCTGCTGTACATCAAAAGACTGGTAAATTAATCTAAGGTTCAATTAGATGTTTTGAAAATACTCTTTTCACAGACTTACTCTGACTTTTTAAATATAAATTAACAAATTCATAATAAAAGACCTTCTCATGAGCTTTTACCCTGCTATATGTAGTTTAAAGAAAAAGAAAACCTGGACTAAAGAAAAGAAGTGATCCTTCTTTGATGATGAAACTGTGATGTGAATCAAGTGCTGCTGATGGTCAAGATTTACCTAGTGGAAGATATTGAGAGATGGAGGTAAAGCCCATGGATTTGGACCCTCAATGTCCTTGCTACAGCCAGGCACACACCTTCTATTCTAGGGTTGACCACACCAGTGCTTACTTTATTTTTGTTTAAGTGGATAGAAATTGGACTTCTGTCACAGTAATCCCCCACATACATATACAAAATAAAAGGCACCTGTACATCCTATATCATCACTGAGCAATATTTTGTACAATTGTGTCAGGCTCTGAAAATAGAAGAGTGTAAAAAGAAAATTATAGCCTAGGCTTTTCTAGAATTTGCAGCCTAATCCCCTTGTGGCTGGAAGGGACTACAATATGAATTTTACATTTATCTAATATTAACATTTGTATTATAATTCATGCATGGTGTATCAATAAACTGACAGATCCAGCATGGATATTAATGATTGGAGTATTTTTAAGGAAATAACCATAACCTTTCAATGAAATGCCAGCAAGAAAATACATACTCCATATACTATTCTTTTGCTATTGTCAAAGTCAGAATTCAGCAAATGAAGAGCTGTAAGATTTAAGCCAATTTCTTATGTTAGCCTGGGGTGTGTGTGTGTGTGTGTGTGTGTGTGTGTGTGTGTGTATATTTGTGTGTATGTATGTGTGTGTTTGAGTGGGTTATGGCAGGGTTGATGTGCTGGTGTATTTAGAAATGGAAAGGCCCATTCATAAGGAGGGAAAGGCATAGAGGAATAGAGGAATAGAGAGAATCAGGGATGGTCATCAGATACTGACCAAAGTGACTCAAGCCAGATTTTCAGATCCTGGTAAGTTGTGATGGCTTAGAAGTGTATGAAGGGCGGTTTGCTCCTAATGATGACAGAGTGATAGTTGAAAATTATTATTTTATTCAAAAATTGGATTTTTATGATTATGCCTATACCATGATATTCATTTTTATTCCAGAATCCATTCCTGAGCAGGAAAGAAGAGACTGAATTTCTTCTCTGTTAATGAGCTAGGAATGGAACATTCCCAAGGAAGCTGTTGGGAAAGGTCTGTCCAGATTAATACTGGCAACCAAGTGTTTCTTGTCATCGGAGACATCAAGGCTGAAAATCATATGAGCTAGTACGAAAACTCACAACTGGACCCAAATATCTTGATTTCTGTAGAGTGTTTGTTTTTTAACCCATTTATAATAAAGAAAATCATGGATTCTCAATCTTCAAACAGCAAACAGGATAAATTTTAACACATAGTTATTAAATGGCCCAGGAGAAATAAACTCATATCAAATGAAGCTGAGCCTGTTATTTCTGGAAAGCCATTTCTTCCCCTGTTCCTTAAAGAGCAATCACACTGATCTAGAGGGAAGTTTATTTTTATCCTTTCTAACTTAACTTGTTTATTGCAAAGGAGGTTAATATCTTCCCTAAACTTGGGTTTCATAACATGGCATTAGAACCTGCTAGCTAATGCTTATTCGAATACCTCCTATAAAACAAAACATCATTGGCTTGGATCTGCTCATTTAAACCTCAATTTTCAAAAGCTTTCAGTGTCAATTACCTCCCACAATAAAGCAGTACACCTACCTCTTGATAATGCTGAGCATCATCTCATCAATAGCCAGCCTGCTTATGCTTCATAGTAAAATGCAATTGCTTAGAGTTACTGCTGAGAGTTAGTCTGCCTTCATCAACTGAATTCCTAAGGAAACTAGAACCTCAGAAGTAAACCCAATCTTATTAAAACAAACTTGCAATCAAAATTTCCAGCAGCTATGGGACTTCCTAATTCCATTCGTTTGATACATGCTACTCAGCAGTTTTAAGGATATGTTTTCTAGACTATACTAAGGTCTCTTCCCATTAGAGGAAAAATATTGAATGGAATGCAATTCATACAATATTAATAACTTATACTACTTTATAGCTTAATAATAAAGTTATTTATGCTGCCAGAGGCATTTCATGACATTAACAATGAAAAGTAGACAGGTGGGCCACGTCTGTGCCAGTTACTAAGGGCAGAATAGCATCTCTCTGCAAGGCTACATAGCAGGACTGAGTCTGAGGGAAATGACTCTGGAACAAGCCCTTGTATGACACACTGAAGAATAACTGATAACTCAATCAATCTCTGTCCTATCTTTTGGAACCAATGAATAGCTATAATTGTCATTTAGAGTAACATAGTCTGGATATAGATCAACTAGCTGCCAACAACAAATGTACCTCTTTCCCAGGTCAAATATAGCCTTTCAAGATCTAATGACATACTTTGTATCTTCCCTTTCACATATTAGCACAAGTAATGTCCTCAACCATGCTACCCTTATTCATATAGACCTGTTTTTATCTTTGACTATGCGCTGTTTTACAAAACTATATCCATGATATTTTGTATTACTTCCTGTGTGCAATTTCAACTAGAAAGCAATAGTCAGTTGTAATCAGGACTTCTCCATCTCCTATAAGAACTGCCACAATAGTAAATAAAAGACTGAATATTTTCATAAATAAAGGAATACAAAGCTAACATTTTGTCTGATAAAAGGTTATAATACAGTAGTTTTCCATGATCAGATGTGAATTGTACAAAGAGAAGGAAGCTGTGTCATAAATAATTCAAAACAGAAGGTTACTTAAAAGTCATTTATATTTTACTTTGAAATGCATTAAGGCTGGCCACAACCTTACAGAAACCACACAAATATAAAGTAGCCAACAAATGATGAGCCCTGTGTTGTAGCAAGCAAAAGATGAAAAGGGCAATAAGAAACATTGGATATGTTTTGCCTGCTCAGCCTTCACCCCAAGCCTAACAGCATTTTAATATCCTCCTGCGTAATTATCCTCCCCATCTTGTGACTCCTAGTGGGAAAGTGAATTCAGACATCACTCCAGGCTCCTTTCACTAATTTCTTTGTTACTGCCCAGCACAACCAAATGCTGGTCTCTCAGTAACATTTAGACAATCTACACTCTTTTCTAGGGCTTTGGAAAACAGGCCAAGTTAGGCAAAACCAAAAAAAAAAAAAAAATGCATAGGGGCATTCCAGAGCTGGAACACATCCAAGGAGGGTGTTTATAAACATTTGCTCCTAAGAAAATTCTCAATACTCAAGTCCTATGAACATAAAATAGGGTTCTTGTGATCTACTTTTAGTTGCTAATCAATTTCTTTCCAATAGAATTTAAAATTGATTTCTGTTGTTTGAGCCCTAGGCTACTACTATGTTGCTCCCAAGAGAAAAGTGAAAATGGAAAACCAGGACACAGTTGCAATGCGGCACAAGAGTACAATCCAAGAGTGTAATAGAATGCTACGAGCAGAACTGGGGTCGGTGAGGGCAGAGAGTATTAAGGCGGCTGCTTACTGTGTACGAGTGAAGGATAAGGAAGAATAGAGCAGGCTAGGCAGGAAAAGGCTAGCAATCACAGAAAAAACAGACACGCCCTGAAAATACAGATGTGTGCTCAGTTGTTCTGCATTCCAGCCTTACTCCTCAGCACAGCCCAGTGTATATTTCTCTGGAGTTTCATGACCCTTTTGTGCTCTCGCAGTACTTTGATGATCAAAGTGTCAGTAACTGTCCCAGCTGTAGGGTTCTTCCACCTCCACAAACGTCTGAGTGCACAACTTATTTACATTTTCCTGTTTCTTCTTGTTGTTGTTGTTGTTCCAAGAACTTGTTTTTTCTTTCTGTTCTTATTTAATTTTTTTTATTTGAACAGGTAAGTGCACATGGGTAATACACACAAGGAGTGTCCATATAAATCCAATTAGTCAACACCTGAGTCCAGTTTTGGTATGACCCAGAGTCCCTAAATCCAGTTGAAGATGTTTGTTTACACAAACATGTTGATCAAATAAAAAGAAAAAAATATCCAGTCCGTTTTGCTGTGATCTCCCAATTCTTCCTCCTTCCATGGCCCTTACAATCTGACTGCTGGGCTTTGGAGGGGAGGGTTAGGTTTCTAAATTGATGATCATAATCTAAACTTTCCCTCACAGGATATTTTTTGACAGGGTCTCCCTAGTTCCAGCGCTCTTGGAACTATATAGATCAGGCTGGTCTCCATTTCACAGAGATCTGCCTGCCTCTTCCTCCTAAGGGCTGGGATTAAAAGCGTGTTCCATCATGCTTGGAGTTAGTTACCTCATAAGGATTTTGATGAGGTTACAATACAATAATCTAATCCTAGCACTCAGCCCATGTCATTGCGACACCAATTTAGCTACCTCTTCAGTTTGTCTCTGTTTCTCACCGGCCTGGGCCATGGGGCTTCTGAGCCCTTCCTGTCCCCTTCTCCAGGCCACTGAACTAAAGAGGAGAGCAGGCCCTGAGCATGGAGCAAGATGTGATCCAGGGTCAAAGGACAGGAGGGTCAGTCCGATTAACCCTGCTCCTTGCATCCTGTGCCGGTCAGAAGCCCCTCCCCCTGGTCCCCTACAGACCTGCCCAAGGACTAACCGTTTTCTCCTCCCAGCTCCCAGCTCCCAGGAGTCAGGCTGCACTGTTTCCTCGCCCACCTATTGCCAGAGATATGCTTCCCCCTGCTTCCTCACTCCCTCTCACCTTGCACCTTCTGTCGAGATCAGGCTGTGCCCTGCTCTGCCGCTTCTCTCCATATTATCTAAAACAGTGGGTTTTCAGGTGTGCCTTGCCCTAGGAGACCCTTTTTTTTTTTTTTTATTTTTGAGACAGGGTCTCCCTTTACTCCCAGCTGGCCTGGAGCTCGCTATGTAGACCAGGCTGGCCTTGAACTCACAGAGATTCGCCTGCCTCTGCATCCCGAGTGCTGGGATTAAAGGCGTGCGCCACCACGCCCCGGCAGAGACCCATTTTACAAGCAGCATTTGATTCCGTTCTGAGGGAGAAGGAAGACTGTAGTCCTCGGATGGACCCAGAAACTGCACCATCTGCCAATCCCCACTCATTCCATCCGTCACAGACTGATAAATGGCTTATTTCTGGGAATAAAAAGGGAGCCATCCTGTACATTTACTGGGAAGACCTGAAGTTGTGGGGGCAAATGGGCATATTAAAATCATATCAGGGGGTTGGAGATATGCCTAAGAGGTTAAGAGAACTGGCTGCTCTTGCAGAGGATCCAGGTTCAGATCCCAGCACCCACATGGCCCCTAACAGCGTCTTTAACTCCAGTTCCAGGAGATCAGTCAGCCTCTTCTGATTCCGAGGGTTTTGCATGACACAGGTACACTTACACACATGCAGGCAATACACCCACATACATAAAATAAAAATAAATAAAATACTCTTTAAAAATCATACCAAGGAAACAAAATCCAAAAACTTATTAAACACACCACATTCAGGAAAAGGTGTGACTCCTTTGCCTGGACCCCATATACTGATGGTCACCTAACACTGCAATGACCCCACACCAGCCTACCCACCTGTCCTGTGATACCTGGAGTGTGTGTGTGTGTGTGTGTGTGTGTGTGTGTGTGAAGAATGGAAGCTCCCTGACTTGGGTCCATCTCCTGCCTTCACTGCAGTCTACTCAATTGTCCATCTCCCTGTTGACATGTGTGGACCCGGAGCAGGTCTTCTTGCTCCTGACCAGTTTCTTGCTCAGGATCGGCCATTTCACCTTAGATTCTGCAACTTCGCTCTCAGACCTGGCACCAACAGTTTCCAGCAGCAGACCCCTCTCACCATCAGTATGGTGCATTATCTATACACACCCTTTCTCAGCAGACTTCTGTTGTCCCTTGAGCTCTGCTGCAGCCACTTTAAATGGTATTCATTCTGTAACACACTTACACACGAGAGAGAGAGAGAGAGAGAGAGAGAGAGAGAGAGAGAGAGAGAAATATTTACTGCATGTTGTGATGACTGATAACATTAGTAATTGAAATCAGCCACTCCTCTCCTAGGGTTCTATGGTCTTTTGATCTGAACCCTGAGTAAGCAGTGAGAGAAGAAAGTGACTTGGAGGTTGTCATGAGGTCCATGCTCACACATATAGGCAAAGAACAGATACTCCTGGCTCTCTGCCAAAGAGAATGGGGCTCTTAGAGTCTTTACTCCTTTAAGCTACTCAAGAAACTTCCCACTCTGAGACTTAGTGATATGAAAAAGGACAGAAAGTCCTAGTAAGAAAGAGTGACAGCTCAAAATCCACCATGTACCCTCAGCCTCCCTGTCAGACATCTTCTAATGCCACCCTCAGCTGATACCTAGTTTAGTGAGCACTAGTGCCCAGGACTCCAAACCCTGCACAATATAAATCCTGGCAAAGGAGTTCCCAAATATCTAAGAAAAGAAAGTAAAACTCAAAAGTAAAACAAAGGGATTTATAGCATTAAACTGTATGTTAAAGGGTATATACCCATTAAGTGGTATATACTCTTTAGTGGGTCAACTGCTTCCAAATTGGTGATGAACTGGCTGTGACTTCACAATGGAACTTGTTTCCCCATGGTACTTAATAGGAGCAGAAATTTGCACTTACAGAAATATATTTGTTAGTTGACATAAGAAAGAATATTTTGAATGTTATTTTGTATTTTAAGAGGTTTCACACAACTTTATGCTGAGCATATTCCTCTCATGCCCTTCTACCCCCTAGTGTTTGCATTGATGTAGAATATCAACATGCCCGTCTCCTTCCAGTACCCTAGATCTAGTCATCTCTACCTTATTTTTCTCTCCTCTCAATCAGTTCTGCTTTGTACAGTGTCAGGCTCAAAGCAAACACTAAAATGTACAGTCAACACTAGCTGCTCCTCTAGATTCTTTAAAAGCAAACTCATTTCAGCAAACCATCTTTGGGGCTCCAAGACACGGAGGATCTAATTCAGGCTTTAGGTACAGATAAGCCACAGAAACCAACCTTTGCCAGACCTATCCTCTTGGTGCATGTGTGCCTCATTACTTGGGCAGCATAGATATAGCCTTTCCAACTAAAGGCAGCTGCATATATTTTGTGCCTTTCCACTCCAGGCACCGTACTTACCATTTATAACATGATCTTTTTTTTCTTTCTGGTATTTTTAAGACATGGTCTCCTGTTAGTCCCTACTGGCCTAGAGCTGGCACTGTAGACCAGGCTGCCCTTGAACTCATAGAGATCTGCCTGCCTCTGCCTCCCAAGTGCTAGGATAAAAGGCATGGGCCACCATGCCTGGCACTAAAGATGGTTCTTAGCTGCCATGTGGGTGCTGGGAATCCTCTGCAAGAGCAATAGGTGCTCTTAACTGCTGAACCATCTCTCCAGCCCCTTATAACATGATCTTATATGTTATTTGTGTTTAATCTTTGCATTGCTATGAGAAAATAAAATTTTAGATTATATGTGAGGTGGGTATCCTTCTACAAATATAATTTCATTACCCATGTTCCTCAGATAATGGTATTTTCCACTCCATGATATTAGGGTTTGTGCAAAATATAATATATTATCATTCAGTTCTAATACTCAATATTTTATGAGAATTATAGTCTTTTTTTTAATTTAATTTTTATTGATGGTTTGTGCATTTCGTACATCATTTTCCAATTCAGATCAGGCATATTTCCCTTTCCCTTCCCCCCCACACCCATCCCATCCCAGATCATGTATTCTGCCATAACTGTCCTGCATCTTTCAGTTTTTTTTTTCATTTTTTAGCTATAAGTGATAATCCATGAGTATAAGCATCCTTCATGCAAAACCAATCTACAGACTGTTGTGCCCAAACCCCCACAGTCCCACCATCCAGTGGGGGGTGACAGGTTGTTTGTTCAATCAAGTTGATCAAATGAGTGTCCAGACTACATCGCTGTAGTTTCACCGTTCACCCCAATCGCAGCCTTTACATTCTACCACGCCCCCTCTTCCGCAGGTTGTTCCCTAGGCTTAGAAAAGGGGCACAGGTGGATGAAAAGTAAAACTGTCCTCTCTCTCTGGAGCTGTTGACTTGGATTCTGGTCAATTCTGGCTGTTTCCTTTCATGGGCTGACAGTTTGTTCAGGAGTAACCTTTCGATCCTACTAATGAAGCACAAGCAATTAGATATATAGGTATTTAAGCAGCACTAATAGTTATGGTAGGTTACTTTGGCATAGACACATATGTTTGGATGATATGTTAATCCATGAATTACATTTTTACCCCCTGATAAATATGACAGGGTCTTACTGTGGCTTATAACATCTCCTAACCTGTAGAGGATGTATGCTTGTGGCATCAGCCATGGGTTATTCCTCCAAGGAGAGAGCCAATAGCCAATTAGATTTGGGATATACAGGCACATGGCTGCCTCTGCTGCACAGTATTTCCAGGCAAGTGAGGTGTAGCTGGTGCTGACGGTGGAGTCTTGCTTGACTCAGGGAGACCCGTATTTGCTTTATTGGTTTAGTGGCCTTTGGTAACACTCTCTGGCATTCCAGAGGCCATCTGTACACTTGCATGTGCGGTCTCAATACATCCCTCCCATGTTAACGTCAGGTCTTCAGCAGCAGGGTCTTATCGCCTCTCCTCCTGCAGGTATCCCAACTTAGGGGCAAGGAGCCCTTACCTTTTGTGGGGCCTTGGATCCCCTGGCCAACATCCCCCTGGTAGAACAATCCATTGCTGATGTCAGAGCTCCTGCATTAATATACTTTGCCTAAGTGCATAGCCCAAGGACTTTAGTATTATATTTGGTTCTGAACAGAGTATAATTCTTTTCATAAAAGTCTTATATAAACTATTGAAAAATTTTAAACTCATATTTAGATTTTATTTTTTACTAACATATGATATTTATAGGACAGGTGTACTTGCAACTGCCCAGATGGCTATATTGCTTTTCATTTTCAAACAGTAACATGCTTCTTACCTCATTTAGCAAAAGATACAAAGCATAAAACATTTCCTAGTTTATGAAGACAAGGAAATGTTAG
This sequence comes from Rhizomys pruinosus, assembly GCA_009823505.1. Classification (NCBI taxonomy): domain Eukaryota; kingdom Metazoa; phylum Chordata; class Mammalia; order Rodentia; family Spalacidae; genus Rhizomys; species Rhizomys pruinosus. The sequence goes on from VZQC01002643.1 coordinate 2,843,604, forward strand.
ACCATTCGTACACTACAGGAATAATCTTCCTCGATGTTAAGCCATTCGGTTATTTTGATCATTTTGGCTCATTAGCTAGTTTTGCCATGATGGCTGATATTTTTCTAAATACAGTGACTATAGTACTAATAGCCAATTTAGTAGCCCAATATTTCCTGGAGAAGTATCTAGAATACCAGCTTCCAACATGTGTTTTACAGCAGAAAATTGAGTCTTAATATCTAATCCAATATTTCTATTTCCTTCTTAGTACAAGGCATAAAGTTTGAAGATTACTTTATTGACCTTAACACCAGAATTCTCTGACAGCAACCTAGAAGAGCTTCAGGTGTCTCAGCACCATTCATAATAGTATACAAGTCCAGGACTTGTCTCTCTGTATGATGTGATCTGTTTGGACAATTTATCTTATTGTTCTACCTCCATCTTTGACACTTATCACATGTGAGAACTTTGAAAGTATTACTGCCATCATCTTCTGCCCTTTCTCTAGCAGCCATCAGATTGTGCAGTGCATCAGTGTTCTGTAGTAGAAAGGGCACTGTCTTTTTTTTTTCTTCTGCTTAACAGAAAGCACATGGATGTTTCAATGAGGTAAGCACTGTCACTGTATCCTATTTCTTCAAGAACAGGAAGAATCTATTCAGGAAGAGCTACAGCACCAAATATTCTGGGTTCTAGGGATCAGAAAGACTTGGAGTGCACGTTGCCCTGGGCTTTTAAAAACGGAATCAAAGAAAGTAGGAAAAGTTGGTGTAGAGAATCATCCTAGTAGAAAGATCAGCTTAGGTACCTTTTAAACTTCTTTTTTTTTTTTTTTTAACAGACTTCATTCACTTTATTGAGATGGGGTCTCCCTTGATATCCCCACCACACCCACTTTTTTATAAAAAAAACTCTAGGTAGTGGCCACGGCTGGAGCCTGGGTTCTCTGTACTGAGACTTTGGTGTGGGTCTTCACAAGATGGTCAGTGAATTCCTGATAGGGAGACTTGGTGAAGACTGTCTCTTTCCAAAGGTCTGGAGTCAGGTAGCTGTAGGTCTTAGAGATGGCATCAAAGGTGGCCTTGGCGAAATTGCCCAGGGTGGCAGTGCAGCCCCTGGCTGATGTGTAGCAGTCATCAATACCAGCCATCATCAGCAACTTCTTGGGCACAGGAGCAGAGACGATGCCAGTACCTCTGGGGGCAGGGATGAGGCGCACCAGTACAGAGCCACAGCGGCCTGTCACCTTGCATGGGACGGTGTGGGGCTTGCCAATCTTGTTTCCCCAGTAGCCTCTCCGCACAGGTACAATGGAAAGCTTGGCCAAGATGATGGCCCCTCGAATTGCAGTGGCTACCTCCTTGGAGCACTTAACACCCAGACCAACATGACCGTTGTAGTCCCCAATGGCGGATGACGCCGGTGCAGCGGGAGGGCCCGGAGGACCCGGGGGCCCAGGCTTGGGAGGTCGTGGCGGCTTCCGTGGAGGATTTGGTAGCGGTCTCCGGGGCCGTGGTCGGGGCCGTGGCCGTGGTCGGGGCCGTGGCCGCGGGGCTCGTGGAGATAAAGCTGAAGACAAGGAGTGGATCCCAGTCACCAAGCTGGGCCGCTTGGTCAAGGACATGAAGATCAAATCCCTGGAGGAGATCTACCTGTTCTCCCTACCTATTAAGGAATCTGAGATTATTGACTTCTTCTTGGGAGCATCTCTTAAGGATGAGGTGTTAAAAATCAGGCCAGTGCAGAAGCAGACCCGGGCTGGCCAACGGACCAGGTTCAAGGCTTTTGTCGCCATTGGGGACTAAACTTCTAATCTTATGTAATAGTAGAGTAAATGAACCATAAAATTCCCTTTGGAAATTGTGACTATTCATTAGATCTTTGAACATACATACTTTTCCCTCCTTTTTAGATGGAAACGAGTTAGAAGCCTCAGGCATTATTTTTATGTAGTTGAGACTTTGTAAATGGGGAAATCAAACTTTTCTATGTGGCCTGCTTGATCATCATTGCATGATCCAGTAAAAAACAGTCTACATTTGGACAGGCTCGACATTCACTATAGTTCTTATACATGCTGTCTCCTGATTCTAACTTGTACCTCAAAGTTCTAACAGGCAATACTATAACATGCGTTTGTCTCAGTTGTAGCAATGGTACATTTTTTGTGTGCAATAAAAGTGACCATTTGCCTATGACATGATATATGAGTGATCAAAGCTGAAGCAAATAAGCCAAACCAATGCATCATGCTATGGAGACTGCTGTCCTCAAGATCTTTCTCTTCATTTCATTGTTCATATTCAATGAATATGGATGTCTGGATGCTCAGCCAGGAACAAATTTCCCAGCATCTGCACAGCTACCTGAAGATTTGGGATGTGGGCTGCTGGAGTAGAATGCGTGGGAGATGGTGTGCTGCTTTTCAGGTTGGGTTTATAATAATAGCTGTCTACTCTTTTCCACTTACAAGTATGAGTTTCAGCTTGTCCACAGCCCAGCCTCTGCTGCTCAGAAAATTCAATGCCCCAGAGCAGGGGCAGGCAACCTCTTTCTATAATGATCCCAGCAATAAATATGCTCAGCTTTGAGATCAGTCAGTCCTCGATTGCAGTGTAAAAATAGTTAAAGATGACATATAAGTAAACAGACATGTATGTGTTCTAATAAAATGCACTTATAGGGGCTAGAGAGATGGCTCAGTGGTTAAGAGCACTCACTGCCTTTGCAGAGGATGCAAGGTGCAATTCCTAGCACCCACATGGTGCTTAACAGCTGTCCATGTAATTCTAGTTCCAGGGTATCATTCTCTTCTGACCTCCACAGGCATTGCATAACATGGGTGCATTTACACACATGCAGGCAATACTTACACACATAAGAAAATAAAATGCATTTGAGAAGCAGGTAGCAGGCTACGTTAAGCCCATGGGCATGTAGTTTTGTCATTCTTCTGCTAGGTTGAATAAATTATGTAGTCAAATTGGGTGTCAAAGTGGCTGCACAAAGCAGGAGCTGCTCACAAACCAAACTACTTGCTTTAAGACTGCTTGTGAGATAAAGAGACATAAAATTCATTTTCTTTTGGTCACTCTTTAGAGATTCTTTGGAAAGTTTGGGCTCTCCCCTAACCAGTGCCCCTGAGCAGACATTGTGCCCCCTTGGGGTGAACTTCACACTTGAGAACAGGCAGCACCAGGCTTCAGGCATTTGAGACTGATAGCCACGGAATCCTTCTTCACCAGGGAAGGCTCTGCTGTTCCTGCCCTGTTACCTAAGGGAGATAGTTTTGTTTGCTCAGAAGTCTGTTTGGGCTACTTACTGTCTTGCCCCTTTTTGAATCTGGCAGTTATTGTCAGAGACATGCCTTGAGCCACCCGGGTAACAGAGTGGCACCTAAACAGATGAGAAGGGGGAAAGACTTGGGTGTGGGGATTTCACTTTCTCTAACACCACTTCTCCCTTCCCAGATGTCTCTGCTGTGTCCCAGTCTTTTGCTTAGCTACAAATTCAAGTGATAACTATCATAATGTCCTTATCCTATATTTTTGTAATGTTTCCTTCTTCTAACCATTAAGTATCTTTTTTTTTTTTTTTTTTTCTTTTTGAGACAGGGTCTCCCTGTAGTACCAGCTGTCCTGGAACTCACTCTGTATACCAGGCTGGCCTTGAACTCACAAAGATCTGCCTCCCAAGTGCTAGGATTAAAGGCGTGCACCACCATATGATCTTTAAGGATTTGAACAACATAAAAATCTGAAGAATTGCCTGTGAAACAACTAACAAATACCACTGTGGCTACGTTAAGGAAATCTTCAAACTCCTAGGGGATGAGATTCATGAACTTCAGAATAAAAGGCAGCTTAGTCATTCATTTTGCCTCCCGTCATACACGACTGCCACTGGAATTCCCATTTTACTCAGTAACAGTCATGATATAAAACATCATTTTTACCTGATTATCCTATTTTGAACTTTCTTCAATTTATTATTTTGTAATTGGTCTATGATATCACCCAATGTAATGTTGTTTTTCCAATGAATTTTTGCAAGAGTTTTTAAGAAAGGAGGGTCGTACTCAAAAATATTTTTATATTTAATTTGACTAAGATTTACAGAAAGTTCCTGCTCCAAGAATGGCCTAAAACTGGGGGAGGTATTTGGCTATTGTTGCCAACTCCCGGAACATCTAGGTAACTCTGTCCTTTGTCTATAAGGAACATTTAATTAAACTTGAGAGAGGACTTTGTTGTATTCAGAAAGTATATTATAACTAAGAAAGACAGCATGCCAAGCCCAGCACCAAGGAAGCGTGACATCTTAGGAGCATATCAGGAAATGGTCAAGGCCGAGCACTCTGTCAGGGACCTCCAGGGGGTCAGGCCCCAAAGGACTTTGCTCCCCCGCTTGCCTCGAATATGACTTTCATCACAGCTCATACGCAAGCAACACTGGAGTTGGTGTAACAAGAAAATACACATAAAACTTCATTTTTCCCTGCTCTGGACATCCCTAGAAACTGATAAAGTTCAGTTTAAAAGTTTCCTTTCCTAATTATGTTCAAAAGAATTTTTTTTGCCTGTATAACCTCTTGAAGAGAGAGGAAATAAAGAGACAACAAACTTTTTTCTCATATAAACTAATTATTTGAAACAACTCAGGATAAAAAATAATGTTTATTGTGTAAACACTGGTTAAAAAAAAGAAACACAGCTGGATGTATCATGTATCTTTAATCCCAGCACTCAGGGCAGGGGCAGGCTGATCTCTTTTTCAGATTGAGGCTATTCTGGTCTACATAGTGACTTCCAGCTGTGGCTACAGGGAGACCCTATCTCAAAAAGATGAAAGAAAGAAAGAAAGAAAGAAAGAAAGAAAGAAAGAAAGAAAGAAAGAAAGAAGCTGAGGAATAGAGAATAAAGAAAAATGTTCTATGACAAAAACTTAAAGCCATTAAAGTATACATGAACATGAATACTGCAATGGTTGGCTGTGATATTAGAGAATAACTTAAAATTTGGTTCTCTGGTTTCGCTATTCATGAATTGAAGAGAGTTATATTTTATTTTTGCCATTCTATAAAATGGGATGTATTAAGGTAATCCATTTTCACATGCTTTTAATTCTTCAGAGGAAACATATCTAAAAATGTATAGCACAATTAATATATCAATTTTTCTTACGATATATTTGATTTTATTTATTAAAGTAAAACAATTCTTGGTTTAATCCTTCTCTCAAGGGGTTTATAGGAGAATAAGAATGTCATATTTTCAGTTAATATTTGTTTTGCTATCTAAACCTCTATTCATAAGGAAAAATATTGAAAAAATAATACTTGTAGGTTAAATGATAATGTTGCTAACTTAATTTTCTTTGGTGTTTTTGAGTTTTTCTGTGATTTTCATTTATTTCAATGAATTATAAAGTTAATTGTCAATTTCAATCACTAATTTGATCATCTCAAAGTCAGACAATATAATAATATACCCAGGTACTATCCCATGCTGTTGTTAAAATGAATCACTACTGAATGTTAACAAAACAAACCTCTCCATTGAAGATCCTTGTAAATAAGTCAAAGGATCTGTTAATATAGTAACAAAAGTATTTTATGTATTTTTCCTATTTCTTTTCCAAAAAAAAAAAAGACATCTCAGAAAGCAGTGAAACAATAATATACTATTCATAAGAAATATGCTTAGGTAGCCAAGTGGAAATGTCAAAACTTTAGTAATAATTTTGGATACCTGTTTCATACAGTGAGTTTTATGACCCCTTGTTGGGTAACATGTTGATCAAATTATACAAGTTTGAATTCAAAGTTAAGGTGATATTCTGATGTTCATGTGGAGTAAATCAAAATCTACTTAGATGGACCTATTCGGCAATAATTCCATTGTCATTTTGCAAGTTTTATTTTATATTTTCACTGAGCAAAAATAAGCTTATTTTAAGAGGAACTATAATCTGGATATGGCAGATATAGTGAGTAAATGCAAGTGTACAAGAAATGTGTTGGTTCTTATTGTCTTTAAATCAAATAAAGTAAACTCTGGTTTTCACCCTTCAAGGCTAACAGGAAATAAAATTTCATCAGTGCTAAGATTACTAATTCTCTGAGGATCATATCATTATTCAGGAAATAACATATGTGTGATCAGGAAAACAGTCTCTCACTGCTGAGTCATCATGGTCCCAGCTGACATATATCATAGTTAAACATTAAAATCTATGGTCCCTTAGAATTTCATAGTTCTCTGCTTCACAGAACATGGAGGTATGGGCTTGTTGCTAGAGATGAAGCTCAAACACCTCAGGTTGTCTCTCCTGTAGCTGTACAGGGAGTTATCTCTCTAAGGTCTTGCTGCACATTTGTTGGGTGTGCATGATGGTGTATTCATACACTGCACAAAAAGCTCAATAGATTTCATCTCATTCTGATAAGACTGGCTAAGATCAAGAAAACAAAAGACACCAAATGCTGGAGAGATTGTGGAGAAAGGGAAACATTCATCCACTGTGGAAAGCAGTGTGGAGAATCCTTAAAAGATTCAAAATGAGCCTACCACCTGACCCAGCCTTACCACTCCTGGGCATATACCCACAAGACTCATCCTACTGCAAAGATGCATGCACATCTATGTTTATTTCAGCTCTCTTCACAATAGTGAAAAGTTGGAACCAACCCAAATGCCCTTCAACTGATGAATGAATAACAAAAATGTGATACATCTACACAATGGAGTTCTATGCAGAAGTAAAGAAAGATGGCATCATGAACTTTGCAGGTAATGGATGGAATTCAAAGCCATTATGTTAAGTGAAGTAACACAGTCCCAGAAAAACTAAACGGAGGAATGATTTCCCTCATTTGTGGATGCTAGTACCAAATCCCCCAAATGAAAGGCAAGCTGAGCAATGTTATTGTTATATTTCTATCTGACAGCAACTGTGATGTTATAATGTGAATCTTTTAATGAGTCATAGAATTAACTTACCACTTACTTTCAGACATGGTAATTAATGTATATGAGCAGAAGGTATATATTCATATTTTAGAGTAATATAAAATTAAAAGGAAAAAATTGTGAATGCCTAAACATATATCAGAGTTAACATACAGTTTATTCCTGGAGGACATAATTCTGGTACATATATGACATATATATAGGCATACTTTGGAGCAAGACAATTGGGAGAGAACCACAACAACATGAGGACTAGGTCAAAAAATGTACTGATATAGTTAAATTCTGTCCAAAACAATAAAGCTTTGCAGAGAAAAACTTGAAAAAGACTGAGAGAAAGATGCAGGACATGGATGGCAGAATGCATGGAATGGGGTAGGATTAGAAGAAGGGAAAGGGAAATCTGTCTAAATTGAACTGAAAAATTATGTCTGAAATACACAAAACATCAATAAAAGTATTATATTTTTAAAAAGCTCAATAGAAAGATAGAAAGAATAAGAAAAGTTAGAGGCCTGGAGAGATGGCCTAGCGGTACGAGTGCCAACTGCTCTTGCAGAGGACCCGGGTTCGATCCCCAGTACCCACATGGTGGCTGAGAACCCTCTTTAGCTCCAGTTCCAGGGGAATCTAACACCGTCTTCTGACCTCAAGCATTGCACAACAGGAGTGCACAAACCTACATGCAGACAGTACATTCATGCACATAAAAAAAAAAAAAGTGAAAAAAGAGAAAACTTAGAGCCAATCTGCATTCTGCTCACCAGGCCCTGTGACCTGACATGGAGTCCATTTATTGTCTCCTGGACAAAGTACCATCTCATCAAGTCATATATACGGGGTTGCATCTGCCCACAGGAATGCCCTTCCAATTTGTATAAAGGTTTGGCTATAAATTGGTTGCATATGGCTGCCTTGTGACATTTGCTGCAAAACATTTAGATCTCTTTTCTTCTGCCCACGGTTTAAGAAGAGAATCTCTACTTTGGATGTTCCTGGCTTATTTGAGACATTGTTATTATCTTCCCCCTTTATCAAGACTCCCAGGAAAGGATTCCTTTGGTTTTTTAAGAACTTATAAGACTACAAGGCCTTTGACTCCAGGCTGAATTGGTCTCCCTGGCCAAGATACTCATGGAAAGAATCACTAGGATCTAGCCACCAGCTCTGATAGGAGACAGGTGAAACTAACAGTGTAGCACATACACTGAAATCTCAAAATCCCCTGAACTCAAGTATCAAAGGGAGGAAACCCCTTGTGATGTTTAGGCTCTTGCTTTCGTTGTTCTTCTATAGTCAGACCAACTTGTACTTGGAGAAGTAAAATCTAGGATGAGGAATGAGGGGGAGAATCCCCAGAAGTCAACAATTGAACACAAAGGACACCAGAAAGGAGGGGAGACACAGGGAGAAGAGAAATTCTAGCACAGAAGAAAGAAGAGAAAGTGAAGGAGCTGCTGCTTGGAATTACAGCTTGTGACATCAGTACAAGACAGAGAGGTTGACTATGTACGGGTGTGGGAACTTCCCACCTCCTCCTCAGAAAACTCCAAGGAATGTCTATGTGGCTTTTCCAGAACTGGGGGCTGTGAGACTTGTTTTTTAGGCTGTGCCACAGTGCTGAGGTTATCATCCAGGTGGCCGGGTATACCTGGAAGTATGGTTAGTTTGAACTATCACCAGGGAGTGTGCTGTGATTTGGAGAACTCCAGAGGGACAGGATAGGTTTAAGTGCAATTAAGAGTAAGTCAGAGATGGAATTAAGAGTAAGTCGGAGATGAGATGATACATACTTAGGAGAATGGATACTTGTTTTAATTGAAAATGCCAAGTACTGGAGAAATTAGAACTTTCATCCACATACTGAGCTGTAAATGGGAATAAAAATTTCAGAAAACTGTCTGTAGATATTACTACAGAACATATCTATTCCCTATGGCTCAATCAATAAACTCTTGAGAGGATTATCAACCAGGACATCTATATATTTGCACCAAAGAGCACAAATTTCATTATGGCTTCTAAATTCCTATCAACTTTAGGTTTCAAAAGTAAATTATATGCTACTCAAGAATGGACTTCTGGACTATAGTGATCATGAATTTCTTACAACTATACATGGCAATAGAGTTCATTCTTACAGACAAAATGTTGTGTGAAAGAAATCAAAGTTCATGCCCCATGAGTGTACATTATATAGAGCACAGAAGGAAGCAAGACACAGCAGTGGGGTTAGATGTTACAGACGTGGTTTTCCCAAGAGGAGAAGTTGGTGATAGGAAGTACAAAGGGGGTTCTGGGCTCCCAATGATGTTTTGTTTCATTACCTGGGAGATGTTTACATGAATATGTGTTTACTATATGAAAATACAGAAAGTGCTTTTGCTTCCTCTGGAATTTCTGAACAAGCAATGTGGATGACTTTTTGCAAATTAGTCATTTTAGTAGCATGATAGCAGGGACTAAAGAAATGGGGTTGATAATAACTGGTGAATTTGTTAAACTTTAAATCAAAGCTATTGAGAACAATGGACAGCAAAGTTATGCAAACAAATTCAATATCATGTTGCTGATATCAACTCTTTGTTTCACTGTGTTGTTCTTTTGGCTTCCATTTCATTTGCATCACTTCTGAATGTTTTTAAAGACTTTATTTATTTTTTGTCTGTACGAGTATTTGACCTGCATATTTTTATGTAAACCATGTGTATGACAGGTGCCTGCAGAGGACAGAAGATGTTATTGGATCCCCTGGCACTGGAGTTGTGAATGGTTGTTAGCTGTCATGTTGGCGTTGGGAACCAAACCCAGGTCCTTTGTAAGAGCAGTCAGTGCTCCTAACTACTGAGCCTCTCTCTAGGCCCCTGAGCATCTATCTGGTGCATAGCTCTGATTTTTATTACTTATTTTCCTTCAGTACCTTCCAGTCTGTTTTTTCATTACTCTTCTATGACTTTGAGGTTCATTATTAGGTCATTTACTCTACATTTATCTGATTATTTTAGACCTATAAATTCCCTTAGAATTGCGTTTATTGTGAGCCAAGTTCTTCAAGTGATATTTTCATTTTCATTTGATTCTGAGTTTTGATTTTTTTAAATTGAATTTGTGTATATTTCATATAGAACATCTCAATCAATCTTAATCATGTTTATAACCCCTTCCCCATTGGCACCTTCCCCCTGTGCCCCCACTAGAATTCATATGCTCTGTCATTTGTGCCAAGGTGCACTGTGTCAAGTCCGTAGATGTTCCTCAGTGCAAGTTCATCCACTGAGATCTAGTCAGCCTATCCAGAGTCCCTTACCCAGGAGTACTCAGCTGGCAATATATCCTCAGCTAAGATTGCATTCTGCTGCCCACTGCCCCAGTTCCATGCTGGATTTTTGTCTGCTTGAGTGTGCATGAGTCTTGTGCATGCTCACACCATTGCTGTAGGTTCATATGAGGAGGGTCCCAGGAGCTTGTAGGACTCTATTTCTAAGCATCTCCTCCCTGGCTTTTACAGTCTATCTGCCCCCTCTTCCACAATGGTCCCTGAGAGCCGGGTGAGTGGAGTTTCATATAAAAGTCCTGTTCAAGGACGCACATACCCAGCCATACTCTGAGAAGTTTTTAATCCCACCATTTCTTCAATGACCCACCCACTGTTCCTAAGTGCATCATACACACCTTGCCTGATTACATATTTTCCAAATTCTTCTTGCTGTTGAGTCCTAGTTTTATTCCACTATTATGCAATAAGATACAAGAAATGATTTCATTTTCATTAAGCCTTGCCTTTTGGCCCAATATGTTCTCTATTTTAGAGAAAGTTCCATGAGCTGCTGAGATTGTATATTCAATAGCTGCTGAATGGAATATTGTTTTTAAGTCTGTAAAGTCCATTTAATCTGTGATGCCATCTAACTTTCCTTTGTTATTTTTTTTTTGGTCTGGATATAAATTGATCTATATATCTGTACATCTGTTTTAACAAGAGAGGGACACTAAGTTCTCCCACTATCACTATAGCCATACTTGTCTCTTCCTGTCCATTAGTGCTCGTTTTATGACGTTGTGTACTGTACAACCAGCCTCTACTGCATATTTTGCTATTGTAATATCTTCTGTGTGTATATGTTTACAATTGTTATATCTTCTTGATGGATTATTATCTTAATTAGTGTGTACTGATTTTTATCTCTTGTAAATAATTGTGCCTGAATTACCATCTAATTTTCTGGTTCTGTTTACTTGAAGTATCATATTTCATCTTTCACTTTCAGTCTGTGTACGTGCCAGTGAGTTTTTTCTTTAACAGAAACAAAACTTTTGGAGCTCGTTTCTTAAATCCAATCACGCTCCTTTTGTTTCTAGCATATGCCTGTTTGTATGGATACCTCTTCCAGTTTTGTATGGATGTGATCTCGGTAAGCAGCCTTTTTTTGAGGGCTCAACCTCTATAACCACTCAGAGAAGAAGAAGCAATTAAAAAACAAACCACATCTATTTAGCTACAGTAAAAAATATTGGAAATAATAATTGCATACTCTAATCACGTTAGAAAAGAAAGGAAATGGGATAATTTATACTTACAATATAAACTAGAAATTAAAACATTGTTTTAACAATTAATAAAAGAAAGAATGAAGAAAGAGCGAAAAGAAGTCAGGAAGGAAAGAGAGGAACGAAATATGACAAACAGTGAGGGAAGCACAATAAAACACACACTGAGCAAGAGAAAACCAGTCAGTATGTCTTCCTTTCTGAGAAGCTGGGAGATAGAGACACATTCTTTTTACTCAAGACTTGCTGCATTTTATTTGGTGGGAGGAGGGGAGTAGATTTAAGTAGTTGTAGGCTGAGCATACTCTGCCTTCCTTGCCCTGGCACACTGGCTGCTAAGATCCTGCTGCTAGGCTGAACTTCGGCCGGTGTTTTTCATATTCCATGAATCTAGCAGCCGCCCTCACGCTGCCGTCCCCAGCTGAGTCTGTACACTTCCCAGCTGGTGGCCTGGCGCTGAAAGTGCCGCTCTGCCAGCGCAGGTGTGGGCGAGGCGAACGCTCCAGCTGCTGAATTGCCAGCACACATATCTGGTGCACTGAGAGTGAAGAAAGCAATCAAACCAGAGTAAATTGTGTGATGGGGACTGTACGTGGGCGCTGAGTAATCCCGGTGCCCTGGCCACACCCAGCTCTGCTACGGCCTCCTTGCAGATTCATATGCAATTGGTCTCATTCCTTTCTTATCTGGCAGGTTATCATCACAAACAGGAGCTCTTCCGCTTCCTTCTGCAGTGTTGCCATATTTCCCATCAAACAAACCTATGTCCCTGCATCTGCACTGAAGTGACAACAGTTTCCTAAGCCCATACCGATTCTGGCAGTGATCACTTGCTTTTTGAGGTATAAAAGTGCAGGGCTTCTGGCCACTCCCAAACCCTCACAGAAGTTTCCCCACCAGTGACTACAGTAGGAAGTGCAGGGGCCCCTTCTCTGGTGTGTGTGCTGTGCAGATTGCAGTTTCTGCCTTAACTGGAATTTTCGGAGTACCTGTGGCACTCTGCTGCAGAAAGTTCTCTTCCTTTCCAAGCATTTTCCTGCTAGAGGCTGTCATTTCTTTTATAAGTCTAAACTCCAATATTTCTAGACTCTTCTTAGTTTACTTTGTTTACTGCTGCACTGTGATGCTTTTCCATGGGAGTGATTTTGTGACAACCCTGCACTTTTCTAATTCGGTTTCATTAACCAAAGAAGGGTGAAGAAGGTGAAAGCTTTCATCTCTCTTTTTAGCCATGCATGCGATGCTTCATTTCAGACCCATGGAGATGAAGGAAATCTCCTTATGCTTCTAGACCACCATTTTCCAACCCTTCCTCCAGGTTTTCCCATCACTCTTTGTAATGTCAATGTACAGATCTTGTAGACATCTTGTTTAATTTATTTTGAATTATATTAGACATCTGTCTTAGAAGTAGACTGTTGTGGAAAGTAATGCCATTCAGAATTTGTTAGTTTAATTCAATCAAAAATAATTCCTCATGTTAGTGGCAGTAGAGGAGGGGTGAGAAAGATAGAGGGATACTTCTCAATTGGAAAAATTCCCAATTAGGAGTTCATTTTTTGCCATAGTAAAAAGAAATCGAAATGAAATCTCACTCAGCCATAACTGGTATGAATGCTGATAAGTTCACAGACAAGGGTGATTGTAGAAGGCAAGCAAATCTCTCTGGTGCCAATAGTGAGGGAACTTACCAAGATAATCATATCTGTAAGGCCCAAAGCAGCTCTTTTAAGGATGATCCAGTCTACGAACATACAGTTACCATTTAAAACCTGTCTAATTTGTCATAGGAATGGACACTACAAAAATATTTTCCTAGGGGATATTTCTTTTAGAATTCTCATACGTTAGTTTGAATCAGCATTTATGCAATTATAAACTGCCCACAGGAGAGCTATAGACTAAAGACAGATAGAAATGTTTTATCAGCAGAGTTTTAACTTAGATGGACAAAATTGTCTTAAAAACACTTTTGGGAAATCTAACTACCTCACTGATCTTTCTGCTTTACACACAAAAATATTGACGATAAAGAGGAAAGTAACATTCTGAAGCATTAAATACCATATTGTTTCTTTTTTATTTTATGGGTTTCCTTAATTTTAAAAGCTTATTCAAGATTCCTATGGTAATTAAATAATAATATAGCATATCAATTTATATAACATTTCTATTTGTGGCATCAGTTTAATTTCTATCAATCACTTAGATAAGATTAGGTTTTATACAATTAGGAAAATAATTTTTAAAAACCTCAAAGCAGTGTGCCATTTCTAAGCCATATTACAGTAACACTTTAAAAAGGACAGCCTGACTCTTAGGATTTATAAGGGCAAGAGCAAGCCAGCACTGCCCAGCAACTGTTCCTTCAGATTTATCTCAGAACTGTGCTCTGGAGCCAAGCTTCACTCATGAAATAGTATCTCCACCAGGAAATGGGGAAGTAGAAGTCAGGACCTACCCTTATCTTATCCAGGTAGCCTGTCCTTTGATCCCTAAGCCTAGGAAGTCACATATATTCAATTTCCCTCATTGTTTGCAATGAGAAAAGAACATTGTTTTCAGCACTTTGGTATATAAAGCTTTCATGCCTATACTCCTCAGGGATTAAAGTCATATGCCCAGGTTGTACGAAAGGCACATGGTTCAGTGAGCTTGTTTACATGACAAACTCTAGCTTTGTGGTTGTAAGATTAGTAAGTCTTTAACCCATTGTAAAAGTCAGTCCTACAAAGAAGGATCTAAAACATCACATAAAGAACTGGTCCTGGGGGCTGGAGAGATGGCTCAGTGGTTAAGAGCACTGACTGCTGTTTGCAGAGGATTCAGGTTCAATTCCCAGCACCCACATGGTGGCTAAGAACCATCTTTAACCCAGGCATGGTGGCCCATACCTTTAATCACTCAGGAAGCAGAGGTAGGCAGATCTTCAGAGTGAGTACCAGGCCAGCCCGGTCTACAGAGTGAGTTCCAGGCCAGCTCGGTCTACAGAGTGAGTTCCAGGCCAGCCCGGTCTACAGAGTGAGTTCCAGGCCAGCCCGGTCTACAGAGTGAGTTCCAGGCCAGCTGGTCTACAGAGTGAGTTCCAGGCCAGCCTGGTTCTGGGTCTTTCCCTTCTTCTCTTTCTTACAACTTATTCCTCTTTGGATTTTGTCCTCATGGAAGATGCTCATAAACTACAAATATGAAATAACTTCTAGCCAACAGCAGTAGTTATCGGGTCTACCTCAGCAATAAACACTGTAAGTCTATAAACTTCAGATCTCTACAAGTTATTATTCCCACTTTACAAATAAATCAAAGTTCACGAAGTGTTAGCAGCCTTTCACAAGGTCACCTGAGCTAATCAAAATCATTCAAATTTCAGAGCCAAATTTCTCTTGATCATGCATTTGCTTTTAGTACTGCCACTGGCCCTATAGACTTTGGATCTAGAGAATGGGGCTGCTACACATGGGAACTTTAAGACTTTGGTTCCACCAACAGTCACCACTGGATTTATGCTCAAGTAGACAGATGAAAGCAGCTGAACCTTAGAAGTCTGCAGTCCTGGGAGCATAGCTTAACTATTCCCTTGGACATCATAGATCTTTCCACCTGTTCTCTGCTGCCACAGATGTTCAGTGAAACCTCCTCAAGGCCCATTTTGTTGAAGCCATCTTATACAAGAAAAGAATGAACAGTGTTAAACCCAAATGGCTAGCAATTTACTGCAAGAAACAAGGTTGTTCAAAAGAAGCTACTTTATACCTCTATTCAAAAACGTTGTCAGTTTGCATAAACAAGTAAGAGCATGAAATAATAGTTACAATTCCTATCATCAAGTCAAAGATGTCCCAGACACTCAATACAGTGGGGCTCATTAAGATCAAAGATTTAAAACTATGTGTTACATTTCTTTACATACCTGAGTTTGGTGTGAATTAGTCTGTGACCTCATCACATCTTTATAATTTGATTTCATTACCATAAACTGAAGAATTACAAACAAAATCAGGAATCGATTTCTTCACAAAGTTAAGTTCAACTCAAGTATCTTATAATTCTATAAATACTTAAGCCTTTCTTATGGTCCCTGCTCTTAGATAATATGCATGGAAGCTGGAGGAATTAAAGTGATCATTTACTTCCATCACTGAATCACTACAGGGGTTCCACTTAAGGAAACCTTAAAGTAAATGGCTCTTTTTATCTCACTTTGCTTGTCAACCATCAGAACAAAAAAAGGCTCAAATAAACAATCAATGCAATATGGAAATTAAACATCAAGGGGAAAAGTGGCCTCACAAGTGGCCTTTACTGTTAATCGGGATTTCTAAGTTGTAAAAAGAGAGAGCAAGTCATCTCTGCTGTAACCTGCCAAGGGAACTGCCTTTATTCTGCTAAATACACCAGATGGTTTTCTTACAGAGAGATTTGTATCTTAGGTTCACATTCATTTCCACACACCTAATGCAACCAGGCACTGACTCAGATACTTCACTGACTTACAAAATGTGATTTTAAAATCACTGTACTTAAAATTTCAAACCAAGTAACAAAAGTGAAACCATGGATTTCCCTTTCCTATTTTTATGCTTGAATTCAAAACTGCCACTAAACCAGTTTAAACCGGCCATTGCTAAGTGGCCCAAGACAGCAGGAAGGAGCTGTGACCTAAGTTTACAAAACAAAACATTAAATACTTATGAGATGTTTCACTATAAACATTTGTGTTATCATGCAAATAATTCATTATTAAAGCTATTTGTCCTAAGAAAGACACCTTGCTATAATAAAACAGAAATAGCTGCCCATATACACAGACGCACAAGTAAAGTATTTCAAAAGACTGTAACACATTCAAATTCAATAATGATGTTTATTGTGGGCCTTGTGTTAGGCATTCAAGATACACACTATGGCATTTTGTGAAGGCTCCATTTTTCCTTTGAAACAGGAGAAGGAAGTTGGCATCTTCTATAATAGAAAAAGGCCTGTGGAGGCTGTGCCTATGATGAAAAGGAATGAGTTGTAGACAAAGTCAAGGAGTATCAGCAACATAATTTATCATATTGGATGTATTGAGGGGAAATAGGAAGCTTGGTTTTCAGTCTGAGGATCTGACAAGGCCGCTATGAGATTAAGAAACGACAGTACACCAGGCTCCACATAACCCTATAGGTGAGGTGCATAGAGTCACCATGTGTGGTTTGCGTGCTGTCAGAGACCTTTCTCAGAGCCCAACAGTCTGTTTCCTCAATGGAAACATCAGGATGTGCCCAAGATTCTAATTGTAAGCACTAGCTAAGTGACAAATACACCAAGTTGTAAGAAGCCTCTTTCGTATACAGCCATCTGGTATTGGATTACTGCCATGGCATACATAGGTCAAGTTGTTGCCTGGGCTGATGCTCTTAAATCCATTCTGATTATCAAGCATATAGACTGAGTTAAAGGAGTCATTCAGCATACCCACTGAGCAGACACTCACCCCCCCACCTCCAACCCACCCCACCCCAGTGCTTGAGTTCCCCTTTAGGCTCTTGCATCTGCACCTTTGGGTGAGGAGGGAATCATGACATATTATTAAGTTCTATAATATTCTGCTATGAAATTCTGAAGTACCCTCCCTCATTTCTGGACACTGAAACATAAAATTAGGACAAATGTTTCAAGTGAATCTAGTTTATTTTTGTTTTTCAGAGGAAATGAAAATGCTGAACTTTGTATCCATGTCAATGTACATTTATTTCATATGTTATTGATAACATATGTGATATTCTGAGGGTGAAAAGAGCAGCACAGAGGAACACCCCAACTCCTCATGGCCCCAATTAATGCACAGCATGGTGAAGTCTACAATTTGGAATTTCCAAAGCATGACTATTAGCCACAATTATTCATCTTTCTAATTCTAAGAAACTAATGGCAGTGAGACAATGATGCTCAGAGAATTATTTACATGCACATTTTAAAATTTAACTTTTAAGTGACTTCCCATTAAGGTTTGAAGTGAATAACCACTTGGAGGGTTAGAAATGAAAATTTCCTGCTTTCACTAGGAATCAAAAAGATTGTCCTGAAATAAGCTGAGATCATTCTTTGATCCTGAGCCATTTCAGACAATTGTTGAAGAAGCAATAGGGGTTGTTCTTTTTTTTTTTTTCATTTTTTAACAATAAGTAATAATTTATGAGTACAAGCATCCTTCATGTAACACCAATTTGCAAGCAGTTGTGCCCAAATACACACAGCCCAAGGGTCACACCATCCAGCTGGGGGGGCTTGTATGTTCAATCAAGTTGATCAAATGAGTGTCCAGACTATATTGCTGTAGTTTCTCCATTCACCTCAATTGCAGCCCTCACATTCTACCATGCCCCCTCTTCTGCAGATTGTTCCCTAGGCTTAGAAAAGGGGCACAGGTGGATGAGAAGCAAAACAGTCTACTTTCTCTGGAGCTGTTGTCTTGGACTCTGGTCAATTCTGGCTGTTTCCTTTCATGGGCTGACAGCTTGTCCAGGAATAACCTTTCAATCCTACTAATGAAGCACAAGCAATTAGATATATAGGTATTTAGACAGTACTAATTGTTATGGTAGGTTACTTTGGTATAGACACAGATGTTTGGATGGTATGTTAATCCATGAATTACGTTTTTTTCTGTAAAATATGACAGAGTCTTACTGTGGCTTATAACATTTCCTAACCACTAAAGGATGTAAGCTTGTGGCATCAGCCATGGGTTATTCCTCCAAGGAGAGAGCTAATAGCCAATTAGATTTGGGATATACAGACATATGGTTGCCACTGCTGCACAGTATTTCCAGGCAGGCGAGGTGTAGCTGGTGCTGACGGAGGAGCCTTGCTTGACTCAAGGAGACCTATATTTGCTTTATTGGTTTAGTGGCCTTTGGTAACACTCTCTGGTATCCCAGAGACCAATTGTACACTTGCAAGTGTGGTCTCAAATACATCTTTCCCATGCTTACATCTGGTCTTCGACAACAGGGCCTTATCGCATCTCTTCTTGAAGGTATCCCAGTTCACAGGCAAGAAGCCTTTACCTTTTGGGGGGGCTTGGATCCCCTTGGATGGGGGGGCCAACATCTCCTTGGTAGAATAATCCACTGCTGATATCAGAGCTCTGCTGTATTAATATATTTTGCTTAAGTGCATAGCCTAAGGAGACTTTAGTGTTATATTTGGTTCTGATTAGAGAATAATCCTTTTCACGGTTCCTATGTCTATTAGCCAATTAAAGAAGGCAGTTTTATTGGTTTTATAAGAGATTACCTCTATAACAGTTGGCTCCAATTTACAGTTAGAGAACGACCTCATCATCATCATATTTCTCCTTGTTCTATGGAGGGGAAGTAAGAAACTCGTATTAAAACTTTACGGCACCTAGAAGGTAAGTTTCATTAGGACTCATTATAAATAGTTGTTACAAGTAGTATCCTCAGAGGGGTTTGATGTCTGTAGCAGTCTGAGGCTTTTCTTCCTTTCAATGTTCAGACGGGCCAGTCTTTCTGTTAGCACTTCCTGGTACATCCTACACAATGCAAAGCTGTATCTTTTCTTTCTCAGCCATTAAGTTGGTGACATTTTGACTTGTTGGAACATACAAATCTTTTCCTATAGTTAGTTTTAAGATTTGAATTGCAAAGTTTTTGACAAAAAGGTTTCATATATATCTGTATCCCCCCTTTTTATTTTGGGTTTTCGTTTTTTGACCCATGAGTCTCAAAAAGGAAGTTGTATTACACATACCTATACGCTGGAATCAAGGCACAGATTTCATCAAATTCACCCAATCTGTTTTAGGTGACTGGGCGTGGTTAACTTGGGAAGCAAACTTAATTTTTTTTAAGTTAAATCATCCTGCAGGTAAAAGAAAATGCTACAAGATGATACTGTACAGCAGAAAAATTATAGAGAATGTTTGTATGTGCCAATCCCAAAGTTATTGTTATAGAGATTTTAAGTAAAACAAATGTGGACAACAACAATATATTTCCAATTAACTCAGGTGCATTACCATTTTTATCAGAACCTTTAAACCAATATTGTTTAATATATACATATTTACTTTTACTAAGTCCTAAAACACCATGAAACCTGTAGACAGAGTCTCAGCAAAATTGGATACTTTTTGAACTCACGTCAATTAAATATACATTAATCGAATATACACCCGTGTCCCCCTCCCACCCCTCCCAATTCACCATTTCAGTCAGTTTTCTGATGCAGTCTTTCTGTTGTTGTTCTTTTAATATGCATCCCTCTCCACAAGAAATATTTATAACTGGGTTATTGGTGCTAGCATCCATATATGAGGGATACCATTCTCCGTTTGTTTTTCTGGGACTTCACTCAGCGTGATGTCCTCTAGCTCCAGCCATTTTCCTGCGAAGCTCATGATGTTGTCTTTCTTTACTACTGCATAGAACTCCATTGTGTACATGTACCACATTTTCTCTATCCACTCATCTCTATCCCTCATTGAGGGGCATTTGGGTTAGTTCCAGCTCCTTGCTATTGTGAGGAGAGCTGAAATAAATATACCTGTGCATGTATTTCTGCAGTAAGATGAGTCTTGTGGGTATATACCCAGGAGTGGTATGTCTGGGTCAAATGGCAAGCTCATTTTGAGTCTTCCAAGGGTTCTCCACACTGCTTTCCACAGTGTCAGTATGAGTTTACATTCCCACCAGCAATGAATGAGTGTTCCCCTTTCCCCACAACCCTCCAGCACTTGATATCATTTGTTTTCTTGATCCTGGCCAGTCTTATTGGAGTGAGATGATATGTTAGAGTGGTCTTGATTTGCATTTCCCTAATTATTAGTGACGTTGAACAGTTTTTAAGATGTTTCTCAGCCATCTCTAATTTCTCCTCTGTGAAGTCTCTATTCAGCTCTTTGCTCCATCTTTTGAGTGATTCATTTGTTTTCTTTCTTCTTTGTTTTTTGAGTAGCTTGTATACTCTGGAAATTAATGCTTTGTCAGATGTATCTGCAGTGAAGGTTTCCTCCCACTCTGTGGGGTTTCTTTTCACTTCCTTTATTGTTTCTTTTGATGTACAGAAGCTTTTGAGTTTAATGAGGTCCCATTTGTCAATTGTTGATCTTATTTCTTGTGCAGCTGCTGTCTGATTTAGGAAGTCTTTTCCTACACCTATGTCTTGTAGTCTGCTGCCAAGTTTCTCTTCTATCACCTCCAGACTTTTGGGTTGCACGTTAAGTCTTTGATCCACCTGGAACTGACTTTTATTGTGCAGGGTGAGAGGTAGGGTTTAATTTCATTCTTCTACGGGTGGTGATCCAGTGTTCCAACACCACTTACGAAGATGCTTTCATTCCACTTGTGTCTCTTGGCCCCCTTGTCAAATATAGAGGTTGGCTGAAATTGTATGTGCTCAGGTTGGGGATCTTTCAGTTTAATTGCCATTGGTCAACTGGTCTGTTTTTATGCCATTACCGAAGCTGTTTTTAATGACCTATACCCCTGTAAGTAAGTTTAATAGTGTTATAGCGATCCCCCCTGTATGCTCGTTTCACCCAGGTTTGCTTTGGCGATATTCGGGTCTTTTGTTTTTCCAAAATGAAGTTGAGGTATTTTCTATTATGAGCTGTGAGGAAAGCTCTTGGGGATTTTTATGGGAACGTGCAATTAATGTTGACATGATTTGGGTAGAATGGACATTTTTATTATGTTATTTTCCCAATCCATGAGCACTGGGAGGTTTGTGTCAATCTTTTTGATGTCTTCTTCCTCAATTTCCTGTCAGGTTTTTATTTTTTTTGTTTTGTTCTTTGTTTTTTTTTGGTTAGTTTTTCTTTATTTTTTTTTTTTTTATTGTTTTTGAGGCTAATTGTGTGTGGGAAGGTCTCCTTTTAGTCCCTTTCAGTTACTTGTTGTTGGGTAGAAAGGCTACTTGATTTTTCTAGATTATTTTGTAGTCCGGCCACTTTACTGAAGCTCTTAATTGTTTTCTAGGAGATTTCTGGGGAACTCTTAGCCATTTCCCTTTAGCTAATCATAGCATCAGAGAGAAAGGGACGAAGCTTGACTTTCATCTTTTCCAATAGAACTGCCTTTAGCTTTCCTTTTCTGGCCTTATTGCCCTAAGGGTTTCAAGCACTAATTGAAAAGGAGTGGTGACAAGGGCAAGCCTGCCAGATTTTCCCTACCTTCAAGCGAATGCTTTCTGGTCATTTCCGTCCCCCATTTAGATATAGTTAGTGATGGTGGGTTCCTGTTTATATGGCTTTGATTCAATTGAGGAATGATCCCTCCAGTCCCATTCCCCTCTAGAACTTTAACATGAAGGGATGCTAAATTTTTCAAAGGTTTTTCCTCTTCATTGGATTTTTTATGTTTGTTTGGTTTTGCCTTCAGTGCAATTTAAATGTTTTTGATGATATGTTAGTTGATTGTTATGTATGTGTGAAGTCAAGTCCCTGCATCTTTGGTAGGATCCAACTTGGTCATGATGGATGATTTCTTGATGTGGTTTGGGATTTGCCAGTATCCTAGTTAGAATTTTGGCATCGGTTGTTCATTAGGAGAGTGGGTCTATAGTTCTCCTTTTTGGTTTACCGTATCTGGTTTTTGATAATAGAGTGATGCGTGACTTCAAAAAGGAATCGGGAGAACTTTCCCCCTCCATGTTGTAACTTGAGTATAAGTTGTAGTGTTTTGAAATATATTTTATAGAAGTCTGCCAGAAACCATCTGGGTCGTGGCTTTTTTTTTATGTTGGATGTGTTAATTTCTTTTCTCTTTATTATTGGTCTATTTAGCGTTTGATCTCTCTTGGTTGAAACTGGGTGATTCCCAGGATTTCAGATATTCATCCATTCATATTCCTATGGTTTTCAAACTTGTAGAGTGTAGTTTTTTGAAGTATGTCTTGTTGACTGGATCTTTTTTGTCTGTATATGTTCCCCTTTCTTCAATCACAGATTCTAATTGATGTGGATTGTTCCTTTTTCTGTTGGTTAACTGGCTAGAGGCTGTCCTCTTTTTATATTCTTTCAAGACACAACTTTTGGATTCATTTTTTGTTGTATGGGTGTTTCTTTGTTTTCTATTCATTGATCTCTGTTCTGAGTTGTGTTGTATTTCTTCCTGTCCTGTCGCTGTTTTAGGATTCATTTCTTGTGTGTCTCAGCAGTATTTTTAGCTGCGGTGTTAGATCATTCACTTGTGCACTTTCTGTTTTTTTTTAATGTAGGCACTAGAGCTATATTCCCCTCGTAGGGCTGCTTTTTAAAGTTTCCATAGATTTTGCTGTGTTGTACTTCATTTCATTCAGTTCCAGGAATGTTTTTATTTCTTTTTATGTCGTCCTTGACCCATTACAGTATTCAGGAGAGTTTTTAGGCTCCATGTGTTCTTGTAAAGAATTGTAGGGTTTTATCCTGGTTTGATATTGAGTTTTATTGCCACTGTGGGTCGAATAGATGCAAGATTATTTTCAATCTTTTGTGTATTGTTGTTGAGTTTTTTTCCCATGTGCCCAGTATATGATCTATTTTGGAGAATGTTCCATGAGTGCTGAGTAAGAAATAGTGATGTCTCATGGGGTGTTTGAGTTAACATGTCATAGATGGTCTGTGAGTCATTTGGTGTATTGTTCATTTTAGTTCAGTTGCCTCTCTGTTTATCCTTTGTCCTGTTGATCTGTCTATATACTTTAATGGGTACTTGAAGTCCCCCACTAATATTGTCTGGAGATTAATCTATGTCCTGTGAGAATCCGAGAATTGGTCTTTATAAGTTTGGTGCACCAGCGTGTTTGGTGCTGTATAGTTCATATTTGTGAGATCTTCATCATCATGTTTCCTTTAATAAAGATGTAAATGAGCACCTCTTTGTCTGTTGTGATTTCTTTTGCTTTGAAGTCTAGTTTTGTCCTGATATTAGAATACAACACTTGCTTTCTTTTTGGTACCATTTGCTTGGAATACTTTCTTTCCATCCCTGTCACCTTTTTATTTGGTGCCTAATCCTTGAATTGAGATGGTTTTTCTGTAGACAGTATATAGATGGGTTTGTTTCCTAATCCAATCTCCCAGTCTATGTCTTTTGACTGGGAGTTTAAGTCCATTAATTTTAAGGTTATAATTGAAAGATGGATGTGCTTCCTTTCACTTTATATCCATTTGGACTTCAGGCCTCTGTTATTTATCCCACGGTATGTTTTGATATTTGTTTTTTTCCTGGTGTTTGAGGATTTGTTGCTCCTCCTTTCTGCCCTTTGAATTGCTTTCAATATTTTAATGAAGGTTGGTTTTCCAGACATCGTATTCTAATCATCTTGTATTATGTCATGGAAGATTTTTCTCTACCTTCAACTATAGTCAACAATTTTGCCGGGTATAAATTATCTGATTTGGCTCCATGAGTCCCTGTACACTGGAATGCTTTGCGTCCTTTCTGTGTTCTTGTCTTCTTCATTTTTGCGTGAGAAGTCAGTTGTAATTCTGAGTGGGATTTCCCCTTTGTTTTTGACTTGTTTTTCTTTTGTACCTCAGATTGTTGGTCTTTGTTTTGGGGGCGTCTAGCATGTTAACTATGATATGTGGGGAAGTTTTCTTTTCTGATCCTTGTCTAGTTGGAGTCCTATGTGCTTTCGTTGTATTGTTGGGTTTGTCTATATTTTAGTTTGGGGAAATTTGCATCTATTATTCTGTATGAAGATCTGATCATAACTATCTCCTTGCGCTATTCCTATGATGCAGAGCTTTGGATCTTTTCACAGTGTCCCATAATTTCCTGGTTGTCCACTTTTGTATTTTTTAAATATTTTTCATATTCTTTATGTAAGCTTTTTAGATTTGCTCTGTGATCTTCCAGGTCTGATATTCTTTTTCTGCTTCCTCCTTCTACTTCTAGGCTTTTTCTCCTTCCTGTGTCCCTGTTCTTATCTGGGATGAATGATGTCTAATTCCTTTTTAATGTAGGTTTCGTCCTTGTTTTCTTCTTAAGTATGTTACACTTCTCCTCTTTTTTGATTCTCTCAATCTCTGTCTTGGTGCTCCTTGACTTCGTTGGTGGCTTCCTTTTCGAGTGTTTTTCTACTTCCTTTCAGAGTTTTGTTTGTTTTTTTTTCTTCCTTGCCTATTCAGGGTGTGTTCTTTATCTCGATGTTTTGTCTTGGTTCTTGTAGTTGTCCCTTTGTTGATCCTTAGGTATTTTGGTTTCATATTCTCTCCTTTAGGTTCTGAAGATTCTTCTTTACTTTCTTTATTTCTACGCATAGGTAGCATTAATTCCTCTAAGATCTGTTCCTTGGGTCACCTCCAGGGGGATCCCATTGTAGCTATCTCCTACAGGTTTGGTAGAGCCTGGTGCGGGATTATCCTGTGACTTTCCCATGTTGTTCGTTCCTTGGGTCCCTGGAATTTGGGTTTCCCTTTTGTTATTCAAATCACGAATGTCTTTTCACTATGTTAGTGGATGGTTTTGCTTGCCTCCTTCCGATGCTTTTTTTTTTTTTTTTTCTTTCTTCCTCCTTGTTTATGCAGTATTGACTTGTCTAGGTTTCAGGCTTTCAGTTTTGTTTATATATTGGATATTGGAAGCCTAAGTCACTGTTCTCTTCCTGTTCTGAAGGTTCTCCAAAACAAGTCTACTTGGATACTCTCACCAATTCCAGTTTGGGGGGGTGGTATATGCCTGACTTAGCCTGTGCCCCGGTACCTGCCTGGAGAGACTTCCAGGTTCTTGTGCCTCAGGAGCCAGCCCGCACAAAGCCACAGAGGCACCAACCCAAACCTGACCCGCCGGCCACTGGCTGCAAAGGCAGAGGGCGGTTCTGCCCAGACAGCCACCCCCTACAAAAGGGTTCAGAGTTGGGACCCTTTTCCAGCAGCCCAGGAGTCAATCTACCCTAAAATCTACCTGCCTGGAGCAACTTCCGGGTTCCTGTGCCTCAGGAGCCACCCGCACAAAACCACAGAGGCACCAAACCCGACCCGCTGGTCACCAGCTGCAAAGACGGAGGTGGGGTTGTTCTAAAAGGACATTCATAATGAGGCAAATTTCTGCCATGTCTATATCAATACATTTAGTATAAAACCATCAATTTTATATCTGGTGGATTTTTTTAGTAAGTTTATTAGAATTATGAGTAAAACCATTTTTGTCTTGATATATAAACCTGGTTAACATAGATTTGATTGACTTTAAATTTTTATTTTTTAATTAAAACAATTTTTTAATTTATTATTTTTATGTGTATGAGTATACTGTCTAGTATGTAGGTTGGTGCATCCATGTCATGCAATGCTGAGGAGGTCAGAAGAGGGCATCAGATTCCCCTGAAACTGGAGTTAAAGATGGTTCTTAGCCGCCATGTTGGTGCTGCAAATCAAATCCGGGACCTCTGCAAGAGCAGGTGCTCTTAACTGCTGAGCCATCTCTGCAGTCCCAATTATTTTAATTTTATGTGTATGAGTATATTGCCTACATGCACCTGAGTCATGTAATGCACATGGAGGTTAGAAGAGGGCATTGGATCCTTTGTAACTGGAATTACACATGGTTGTTAATTGCCATATGGATGCTGTGACTCAAACCCAGTCCTCTGCAAGCAAAGTAGCCAGTGTTCTTAACTATTGACCCATCTCTCTAGCCCTATTACATTTTTATTTTATATGCATGAGTGTATTGCCTACAGGTATGTCAGTGAACCATGCCTACAGAGGACAGAATAGGGCATCAAATCTCCTGAACTGGGGTTACAGATGTTTGTTGGCCATCAAGTGGATGCTGTTATTCACCCCAGGTCCTCTGGTAGAGCTGCCAGGGCTCTTAAGCATTGAGCCATCTCTCCAGCGATCTTTCTTGTCTTTTTTTGAGACAGGCTCTCCCCGTAGTCCCAGCCTGCCTAGAACTGGCTATGGAGACCAAGCTGGCCTTGATCTCACAGAAATCCGCCTGCCTGTGCCTCCTGAGTGGTAGGATTAAAGGTGTGCACCATCATGGCCAGCTGGATAGCTTGACTTCTGTAAAGATAAAGGTTCTACAATTCCTGTTGTGGCAAAGCATCCAATTTTCCTCTGAACAGCAGTAGCTACCACTTTAAAGGACAATTTGGAACATATCCTCAGACTTTCACACTCAAATCCATCCAAGAAAATTTGAAGCAGATATCACCAACAAAACCACAGCCTGAGAGTGAGGCGACTTGCTCAAGATCATGCAGCCAATTGGGGGTGATGGTGTCTACCTGGTTTCATATCCTCCTGTCTCCAATAAAGAAGTGTTCCTTTGTCTTACTTCTGCCCAACCCCCAGGATTTTTCTAGAGCATCTCTCTCATAGCAGTAATCTGTTTCAAGATGGCAGGCGCCCTGCTTTCTAAGGTGAGCCATCTGACCTCATTTGATTCATCTTGTCTGACAATCTGTTTACAACCTTCCTTTCCAAAGTTGAAGGTAGGTTAAGCCACCCAGTTCAATCACAGCAAAAATTGTATACACGATTTGAGAACAAAATTTTCAAATGTTTCTTGCTAGTGTTAAACATATAGCAGCAAAAACATAAAAATACTTTTTGGACTTTTTAAAATTTATTTTTTCCTTTTTAACATTTCTACTGAAGTTATATGCATTTCACACATCATTTCTCAGTCCAATGTAGACTCATCTTGTCTTCCATGCCCCTCACCCCACCTGAGTTCATGCACCCTGCCATCCCTGTCCTGTATCTTTTTCTGATTCCTTTCAAAGTTTTTTCAAAGGAGAGGATTTTTGTCCTTGGAGGAACTTCACTGTTTCAGTTGGTTTCCTGTCCCAGTTCCTCTGCTGTTGTTCCCTCCAATCTGTAATATATATATTTATAATGTCCACACCCTACGAAATTAATCACCTGGAACAAACTGTCATTTCCATATCATACAGTATTCAGGATCACTTTTTTTTTTAAGATTAATTTTACTTTACGCTAAAAATGCTAGGTATCCCCACCCATAATACAAGACCTCCAAAGTCTAAAAATGTGTTGGACGAGTGTTGGGTTATATTTTAGAGACTGTAAAGGATTACAGTTATCAGAGCAAAGCTGATTTTCAGCAAGGGAAACGGGGTTAATAACATTGATGTTCTCAGTTTGCTTAAAACTTGGTGTAAATGAGGGATCCATCATTACTTTGTTTTTACGGGAGATTGTTACAGTGAAAATTATTAAACCCCGTGTTCTTGAGATGTCAAGCTTACTGTCTCTCTTTCTCTTTAGTGTCCTATTTTTAAATGTTGCTCCTATTAATCCTGTATATTCATGCAGATAATCTCTATGTGTCCTTTGTGTCAGTCTGATGATTCAGTCACTATTGTAAGGCCTAATATCACCATAAAAAACCAAAGTGCCCGTCATCACTTTATTCAGGCTGGTGCGTTTTCCTTCTCTTCGGAACACTCATTTCCTGCGTTATGTCCCACTGGAGGCTTGAAACGAGAAAAGTGCTGTGAATTTTTTCCAATTCTTCTTTATTGAATTTTAAATTCTTTTTTAATTTTTTTTAAAAGTTGTAATGTTATTTTTGAATGTGGTATGAATGTAACTGTCCGGCATGCAAGGTTGTGCATCCTGTTGTCGTGCAATGCCGAGAGGTACAAGAGGGGCCTCTCGATCCCCTGGAACTGGGAGTTCTCCTGGTAATTGGTGTTATTTTTTTTTTGCGATTTTGCTGCAAGGTGCTGGGGATTGAATCTGGGGGTCTGCTGCAAGAGCATCGTGATCTCTTCACCGCTCGGCTATCTCTCTTGCCACCCGAATTACATTCTTTTTTTTTTAAGTTTTTTTATTAATTTTAATTTTTTTATTTTCTGTAATTGTGTAATGAATGTAACTGTCTGCGCAGGTTTTTGCACCCGTGTCGTGCAACGCCGCGGAGGTCAGAAGAGGGTATCGGATTCCCCTGGAACTGGAGTTCTCCTGGAATTGGAGTTTCAGACGGTTCTTAGCCGCCATGTGGGTGCTGGGGATCGAACCGGCGTCCTCTGTAAGAGCGGTCGGCGCTCTTAACCGCTAGGCTATCTCTCCAGCCCGAATTTTACATTCTTATAGAAAGGCAGGCTCAGTCCTGCCTCTCCCACCATCCTGAGAGTCTCCATGTTCACTGCCTTTGGACAGTCTGTGGGGAAAGGCAAACCTTCTATGTTCTCTTACTAGACCATGTACATTCTCTCTCTGACAGTAATTGCTTGTATGCATTCCTCTCCACCAAACAATTCATCCAAAGTCTGTGATTAACATCACACTCAATCACTCCTGTGACGGTTATGCTTTTTGGGTCTGTTTCTCAGTTACGTCCAAAGTGACTTCATTGTCTTAGCACAATCTTTCCTGCCCAAACAGGTCAATGCACCCAAGTTCAAAGATTCTAGCTTTCCACATATTTGTCCACATCATCTTGTGATTCTAGAGCTATATCTCCTCACTTGGATGTCAAGACTGCATTTTCCTTTAAAAGTTTTTATTTCCTACAAATTTCATCCCACTTAAATGAAAAAAGTCATCTCCACTACTCATTTTCATTAACTTGCAGACATACCTCTGACTATGCATTGAAAAATACAACAGAAAGCACACAGGAATCCAAGTATTTACACATATGATGTGCACTGTAAAATCTCACAAAAATAACTTCCTATGTAAGATTTTACCTTTCATAATAAAATATTTATTTTAGAGGATAAAAGAGATATCTTATATGTTAAGCTCAAAAAATTACACTTAACTATTGGAAAACAGCAAGTCATTTTTCTACCTCTTTAAAAATATTTTAAACATGCAAAATCAACACAGTGTACTCTATCTAGCACAATGCTAAAACACTACCTAAGATTCATTGCCTTTATTTACAGGGTATATATTTGGCAATAGTTATTAAAAATAATTATTCTAAAGGAAGTCCAAATATATTCTTTTAGAAACAATATTTTAAAATATAGTAGTCAACAACATAAACTATTGTTCTTTATACATTCTGGCATAACCCTGCCATACAGTTACAAAATTATATTTCATAGTACTAGACAGACCCAGAAACTGCTTAGTTTCTCCCAAATACACAAGGTATTTGTACTGACAAACAGGCACAGTATCCAGTAGTTAACATTGCAGCTGAATATAGAGCACTAGAAGATCAGAGCAGGCTGACAAGGAAAATGTACATCTTTATAAGCATCAAACACATTTCCCTAAATATTTGAAAGACAAGAGAGCCAACAGCTTCCAATTTGAAATATCTGTGGTTTCAGTGAGTAATGTCCACCAGAGGCTCATATATTTGAACTCTTGGACCACACCTGGTAGCACGGTTTAGGAACATTGTGAAACCTTCAGATACAGAATTGCTGGAGGAAGTACATTCCTGGGGGCAGGTTTGAGGGTTTATAGCCTACCCCACTTCGTGCTTGCCCTCCTGCCTCTTATGTGCAGTAGAGATGTGATCTTTTAGCTTCCTGCACTGACCACCATGCCTCCGCTGCTACTATGAACTCTCTCTCTGGAACTGTAAGCCAAAATAATCTCACCTATAAGCTGCTTTCAGTCATGGTGTTTTATCATAGCAACAGAAAAGTAACTAACACTATGATAATACCCTTTTATCTTCTTAGATAACATAAAAGATGAGCCAATGTTAATAAGGAAATAGACCCTAAGGAAAAAAGTATCAAAGGATCTAATATTTTGCTCACATTTGCTTCTCTCTCTTAAATTTCTTTCATTCCATTTATTTTGTGTGCATGCGGGTGCCTATGTGGGCGTACCATTACCATGGCACACTTCTCCAAGGACAACTTGCAGGGATTTGTTTTCTCCTTCCATACTGTGGGTTCTGGGAACTGAACTTAGGTCTTCAGTTACTCACTGAGCTATTGCTTAGGGTTTCACTTGCTTCTCTTAATTGTAATGCCACATAATGCTATGCCATCACCTGGGCAGTGTGGGAAAGTGAAACTTTCATCACCTTAACATCACTGAGTCCTACCAGCCCTGGCTATCTGCACCTAGACAGGAAATGAACTTGGTACTGATTCTTTGCTTATATCCATTAGCCTAATGGAGGGTGTCAACCTGGAATTCACATTCAGACAGTATTAAT
This sequence comes from Rhizomys pruinosus, assembly GCA_009823505.1. Classification (NCBI taxonomy): domain Eukaryota; kingdom Metazoa; phylum Chordata; class Mammalia; order Rodentia; family Spalacidae; genus Rhizomys; species Rhizomys pruinosus. The sequence goes on from VZQC01002643.1 coordinate 2,874,214, forward strand.
GGGTCAATTTCCACACCAATCCCTGATCTTCTTGGCAGAGGGCACCCAGCTAATCCTTACAGCAGACCTCATCCCCCAGCACGCCATTCCTCACCTGCTTACAATTCTGACATTTGCACACTTAGATTTGATTATGCCTTTACCTTTATAGTTGCTAATCTTTTGTCTCATTTGTTTTCTTTTTCTTCACATGACACTGTAAATCAGTTAGCACTGAAAATATGCTCATTTGGCCAGTGAGTCCCTGAGCTGATCATCTCTTACTTAGTCTCAAAGCTTATTCTAGAACAGATTTACCTAATTAATATAAGTGGTTGTGCAAACTTTTTTCTTTTACTTTAGAGATAAAATATTAAAACATCATTGTTTAACGATTTTTATAGCATTATGATTTTCAAAAAAGATCTTTCAACATAACAATGCTTGTTAATGCTTCCTCTCAAAATCACTTTAGAAGAGGTATTTAAAAAAAAAAAAAAGAGTTCAGAAAAGAACATTTGAACATCCCCAAAGAAATGTTGCTTAAAGAACCAAGAGGAGGGATGGTATTTTAATGTTCCCCAGGATAGGTACAAAGACATAACTAATTTACATAGCAGATGGCCAAACTCTTACCAATTTTTCAACAATTATAAAAAAGTAGCAAACAAATGACAGCAGATATTCCACAAAAATTGGTACCTATTATAATTGGGCATGAGTTCCAAGATGGCCTATCGTCCCCCATGGTGATCAGGCACAGCCCTGTGACCCGTCGGAAGCTGAGAAGCAGCCAGCCTCAAGGAGCAGCGCAGGCCTGGCTCCACCTTCAGGTGGTCCATTTGATTTTTAACCACCTCCCCGTCTCTGAAATCCACCTTTCAGCCAGCCAGGGTTTGGCCCACAACACAAGCACATCATTATAGTCTCCGTGTGAAATTTAATTTAAGAAAACAAACATATCAAGAAATTATTTCCCACAAATAATTGAAACAATAAATCACAACAGAATAAGGAAAAGTAAGTGGCACAGAATACTTTCTCTAATCTGAGAGAAAAGCAAGAACAAGCTTTTTAAATATATGTAATAAGAATATAACAAAGATATTCAAACTAATTTCAGATTCCAACAAATATCTACAAAAAACTAGTAATTTCTCTAATAAAATTCCATTTTCTGTACCCATCTGAATCCAAGATCTGGAAGTAAAACAGAGGTAACCATTATTTATAGTGACCAAGGAATGTTTAAAGTGATAAAGCACTTAACAGAACTAAGAAAAAAGTATATAAATAGATCAACTAAGATAATAATGTAGCAAATCTATCTTCTGCTGAATCCAATTAGCAAATATAATACACTGTTGGAAAATTTGAATATACTTCATGAATTGATGCTCTTGTAAATGGGTAATTTCTCCAAAATGAATAAAGCACCAATGTAAATTTTGTTAACATAACTTATATTCATGGTTTGGGATGTTTCTAATGACAGGATTTTATAATAGAATGGTGATGTAAACTTCTGAATGAAAAACATTTACATTCATTAAGGCACATCTGGAACCCCCAGGCATTAATATTAATTACTATAATCTATTATTAATTTAAATTGTGAGATCTCAATAAAACAGCCTGTCCCTGAACACAATCTGCTAGGTGGGTTGGATCACTAGAACAAAGGAGGAGGGAGGGGACTACTGCTACCCTAGAGATTACTCACACAAACCTGTTCCTAATAAACAGTATGGAATTTAATGCTGAGAGAAGTCAGCAGACATACATTGCTATTTTCCTAGGTCCAACATTGACTCAGCCCTCTTCCTCTACAACTATCCCCTGCATTTGAATGATTCTAGTATGTCTAATTTCAGCTCACCTTAACATATACAGCCTGGAAGAAAAGAGGGGAATGTTCCAAGTGGAAAAACAAAACACAAGTATTTCTAAACACTGCTGTAACAAGGGATCCTTAGCCTTCCATAACACTAAAGGCCTGAAGATACAATTATAAATAAGCGAGATTTTTAAAAGCCTCCTTTTCTTGCATAGAAACCACAGATTTTAAAGGAATCTTGAGAACACCTTTAAATTTGACTCAATCATACCATAAATGGGAATTTTAACTTTAAAACAATTAACAAGTTAGGTGTGGTGTTGAGTGCCTTTAATCCCAACACTCAGGAGGCAGAGGCAGGCAGATCTCTAGGAGACCAAGGACGGCCTGGTCTACACAGGACAGCTGGGGCTACAGGAGACTCTGTCAAAAAGACCAAAACAAACAAAAAACAGTTAAGTCAAATAGCCTTTATCAGTTTAAGCAATTTTGATCATTGTGCATACAGGTTATTTAACAAAACTATTTGTAAGGATTAACCTGTTCTTTTTCCTTTTCACTCCATCATGTTTTCATTCAGAGTAAAGTATAAGTTGGAAGCAGAACAGGTGAATTTTTATCATGATATGATTTGTCATGGCTGCTGTACATTTTATTACATCTCATCATTATTTTTGTAACACTTATCAAAAAATCTTAGAACTTTCTTAGTAACTCCTGAGTTATACATTTATTTTCTCCTTAAAACTAAAAAACATCATCTTAAAATAAAACAAGATAAAACTATAGAACATAATTTTAGTACTAACAACTAGCCTTGATGTGAAGAAAGCAGATAAATTCTCACTTCTCTCCCAACTCTTGAATATCCTATGAGACTCAGCATGAAAATGTAGACTGATACAAATAATATTCATGTTAGAAACCTCTACTATACAGAAATAGATCTTATAACTATCACTTTACAGTATTTCAAAATATTTTCACACATATTATCTCATTTGAAATATGAAAGCACAAAATGTTAGAAATTTACTAGACTAATCAAGCAATCTATGTGCTGTGAAATGTCTTTTTAGCAACAGCCAGCATTTAGTATTCTTGCAGCCTTTGGTACAATACAGACCACATGAAAACATCTGCAAAAACTCAGTAATATGTCTAGCGAATTGGCCATGCTACACAGAATTTTCTGTAACAGCTTCTCAGTACACTTCTGCAAGCATATGGTAGTTTTTAAAAGTATAAAACATATTGGGGGCAGTTTTATATCTAGGACACACATAAATACATATCTGTAGATCTTATTTTAAAAAACTATTCAATATACAAAGTATTCTTAATAGAAAAAGAATTCTAGACAGTCAATTTTTATTAGTGAAAAGAATGATATCCTCTAACTTGTTCTTCACTAAATTATTTACAGATTAAGTGTAGGAAACATATTATCACTTATGAATATGCATATGAAAACATCATTGTGGAAAAAGGCCACTATTTTAGATGGGAGCCAGGCAGTTCTCCTCTTGAGATTAAATATTCTCAAATTAAATAGCACAATCTAATAAAATCCTTAATAAGGAATAGTACTCTAAAAACTAAATTGTTAAATGAAAATTTTTCATTTCTAAGGGTTCTGATATACTATGATTTCTAAGTAATTCAGATTATGTTAATTTTATTATCTGGTAACTGTTTTAAAAAAGTTTTAGTATATGAGCCCATATTTTTACATTAACACTCCCAAAGCAGTCTGAGTGCTTCATCACATGTTCAAAATTAGTAAGATATTTTAATTAAAATGATCATATTCCTATAATGCAGCCTAACTTGTCAACCCGCTCTCCTCCCCCAACCCTGTGACAATGTTTACTAAGCTCTATGGAACTTGGCTACAAGTGCCCCAGAAGAGGGTCTGTGTATTCCTTGGATATAAGGAATTTAATTAATGCAAACTTAGATTGCATTAAAACTTCACAAAACACTAATAATCAAAAGCTGACCTATTATAGAAACCAAAGTGATAAAGTGTTTCATATTCTATTTCCTGGAATATAATATACAATACGAATGCCACTAAGATTTATAAAACATCAAGGTTAAACAACTGGGAATTTTTTGTGTCAATTTAAAAGCAACAGAATCTTACTTATAAATGCAAACAACTGGTGTGATGTTTTCTAGGAATCTACTACTGAGAAGTGTGGAACTCAAAAGGCAACAGAAGATGACATGATGGGATATGAAGCACGACATATTAATTTGCTGGGGAGGATGGCAAAGCCTAAGAGAGATTTTAATGTCAGTTTCCTGCTAAATAAAACAAAGTGAAAATATTTTCTATCCATTGCTTTGTCTGTATTTTATGTTTTGAAGTTCTCACCACAGTATTGCTGGTTATCTTCTGATTTGTAATTATAGCCCATAATAATATGGTAGAAAATAGAAATGTTATCCAATGATATGCACTATATTAAGGACTTATTAGAAGTGACTTCATGTAATTTCAATCTATTCTCAATTCCAAAATTTGACAAGCTAAAGATGTACAAACAACATATATACATATACATACACATACACACACACACACACACACACACACACACACACACACACAAATGGACACTGTGGACTAGTAACACTAAGAATTCCATATTCCTTATATCATCAATACACTGTTTTAAAAGACTAAACCATTTGTTGGTAGTACAAGGAAAGGTCTCTTAAAAATGAATAAATTTTGTGATTTTCTTAAATTCCACAGTCAGTTGCACCTAGAAATCAACTACCAACTTCATATGGAACAGCCACAGAAAATAAAGTTCTTTTTATTGTTTGTTTTTCTAAAGACTTTTACACAAAAAATTCTAGGAACTTAATACTGAAAATATTTTTATTTTAGACATAGAAAACTCCTGAAATCAGGGAATTAAAAATTCCCCTCTGTTCCATGTAGAAGTCAGTAGAGGAGATTATCCTAATGTGTTCTAGTAAACTCATGTGGATGCTGACAAAGATGGTGGATCGAGGAGAAGGATAGGAGAGTGGAGAGCAAAGACCGCCCAGTGCTAGAGAGCTGGGAGGTCAGCACTCCCCACGGATAACTGTCGCACTTACCAGAATACAAAATAAAACGCTTTCTGGACACAGTTGTGAAGACCCAACTCATTCTTCCAGCTTCAAAACAAATCTAAAAGTCAGGCAAGAATGTGTGCTATGACAGACCTTCATAGAGAGTGTAGTCTCTCCAGAGAACATGCTTAATAGATCAAATACTACATGATTATTTCCAGGTAACTTGAAAATATTTGTTATATACAGAATAGCAAAACATATCCTAAATGCATTCCTTTATTGGATTTGGTCTTAAAATTTCTTATTAAATATGCAATTCATTGTCAAAATAAAAAACAAGAACAAAGGTCTTACAACAAATGTCACAAACAGATGGCTAACATATTAAGCATGACCTCATCTCTGTTCTTCAGGATAAATCAGACACTGGTTTTCCCCTTTTTTAACCTAACTAGTTTGTGGGTTTGTGATTCACTCTATCGCTACCATCTCTTGGCTGCTGGGATTTCCCGGCTCGTCACACTCTTGGCTGTGGTCTTCGCCGTCTCCATCTTTTTCAGGAGATGGACTCTCTCTCTTTCCTGCAGTGCCATCGACTGTTTCCTCTGGTGGAGAACTTGACTCTTCAGCAGTATTGTCCTCTGCCTTTCTGGGCGTGGCAGCGTTGCTGCTGGGCTCCGGGTTGGGCCTGCCAGTTTCTTCCCCAGGCTCTTTGGATGCCACTTTTTTTTCTTCCACTGTTTTGCTATTTAAATGAATCGCTATGGAGGAGTTTTTGGAGTCCTTGGGCTTCTTGTGCATAGAAGTTTGATTGTTGTGACCGGAAGCGGGCAGGGTAGGCGTTTTCTGGGCTTTGCTTCCTTCTGATTGTTCTTTTCTAGGCGGGCCCCAGATGAAGTTCTCTGAAGGCGTGTAATGTTTCTGAGCAAAGCGCAGGAGCTGTCTCCTCTCTCGTCTGTCTCTAATCGTATAAACAAAATACTCCAGTGCACTCTGCTTAATATTGGGAATAGTGTTTTCCACCAGAGCCTCATGAAGAATGAATTTTACAAGAGGAGATTTAAAACTCTCATACCCAAGCTCACCAAGGCTTTTAAGAATACGTGTAATTCTTAAATAGTTGTGTTGCGACCTGAAAGAGAGGATGGAATAAAGTGAGAGGGAGAAGAGAGACACCGGTGGAAGAGAACAAGCCATTGGGAAGATTATGTTCATGGAAATGTAAAGTGAGAAAATGTCTGACCATGACTTTTAAAACTAAGTCATATGAGACACTACTAATTAAAAACTCAGGATGCATTAAAACCTTATGCCTCAATGTAATGTTAATCTATGTGAAACCATCAATGTGCGCTACTGATCACAGGTAACTGGGGCCAAACATAATTGCATCCGTTAACAGCTGTATAATATGATTAACTGCATCAACTGACCAGCAAAATCTACAATGTGGGACACCTCACATGCATCCCACCTGGTTAGAACAATTCTGACAACAGAAACAAAACTGACTGACTTAACAGTGCCAACTTTAACTGTCGAAAGAACATGGCGCTCAGAGCCAAGCAGACCCCGGCTCTGTGACTTACCAGCAATGGGAAATTATGATTTCTAGGCCTCCATGTTTTATTTATAACATTGAGAAAAAAGACCCTGGCATGGTGGCTCACACCTTTGATCCCAATACTTGGGAGGCAGAGGCAGGTGGATCTCGGTGAGTTCAAGGCCTGCCTGGTCCCCATAGTGAGTTCTAGGCCCACAATCTATTACATTGTTGTAAAAATCAAATAAAATGATGCAAATGAAGGACATGGAAAAACTCAACAAATACCAGGTATTATTTAGAATTACTACGTGTTTGGATACATTGTGTGTATACCTGTGGAGGCCAGAGGAAAATTCTTCAGACACTATTCACCTTCTTTTGAGAGAGGGTTTCTCATTGGCCTGAGGCTTGCCAGACAGTGTCAGCTATTTGGCCAGCAAACCCCAGGGATGTGCCTGTCTTCACCAACCTAGTGTTGGGATTAGAAGCATGTATCACCATCCTGAGCTTTTAGGAACTACTATTATTAGCACTAGGTAGGTAAGGATTTGGTATTGAGTAACACCATATCTGAATCCACTTCAACTTACTCCTTCCACCTGGGTCATTCTCATCTCCCTTTATCTTATTAGAAAACTTCATTTTAAAAAATTTAAATTGATACTATGTGTATAATAGCTTTGCCTGTATGTCTGTAAGTGCACCTGTGCCATGCAATGCCCAAGGAGCCCAGAAGAGGGCATAGGATCCTGTAGAACTGGAGTTTCAGCTGCCATGTTGGTGGTGGGAACCGAACCCCAGTCCTCTGAGAGAGTAGCCAGTGCTGTTAACTGCAGAACCATATTTCCAGCCTCACATTTTCAGAAAATTCTGAAATCTTACCTACTGATCCAAACTTGCACCTCTCCAGACAACACTAATATATTTCTATTTCAAAACTGAGGCCATTCTTGGATTAATGTTTTCCAAATCTACTTTGTCACAGGTCTTATCTACCTTTCTGGCCTCACTCAGCTCAGTCCCCTCCTTAGTGCACACATGCCTGGCTGTTCTAACTTGCTTTTCTCCAGCTGTGATAAAACACTGACCAAAACCAAATTGTGGAAGAGAGGGTCTATTTTAACTTACTCTTCCAAGGCACAGTCTATCTTTAAGCCAGGGCAAGAACTCAAGGCGGAAGCTGAAGTGGAGACCGTGGAGGAGTCTTCTTACTGGCTTACTCCCCTGGCCTGTGCTCAGCCTGCTTGCTTTTCTTTTTCTAAAGCCAATTTTTTATTGAAGCTGTGCATTTCATACAAAATTACAAATCAAATCCAGACCTGTGTCCCCCTCTCTGCCCCCCAACCCCACCAGAGCTCATGCATTCTGCCAAAAATGTTAGCCTGCTTTCTTATAGATCCCAGGACCACCAGCCCATGGGTGGCACCACCAACAGTGTACTGGGTCCTCCAACTCAGTCAGCAATTAAGAAAATGCCTCACAGACATGGCCACAGGCGAGGTACTGCCTTAACTGAGATTCTCTCTCTCCAGGAGTGTCAAGTTGACAACAGAAGCTCTTCTGCATACTAGCCAAATCCTAAAAGAACCCTTGTTATAAGACCATGTATGATATCAACGGGCCACGTATTTACTTACCCAAAACTGCCACACAGTAGAACTACCACTTCTAAATTCCTAAACTCATTTTATATCTTAGACACTAAACTTTTTTTTTTTTGACCCTAAACTTTTTTTTTTTTTTTTTTTTTTTTTTTTTTTTTTTTTTTTTGTCTTTTCGAGACAGGGTCTCCCTGTAGCCCCAGCTGTCCTGGAACTCACAAAGATCCGCCTGCCTCTGCCTCCCAAGTGCTATGATTAAAGGCGTGCGCCACCACACTGGCTTGAACCTAAACTTTCTAAAAGCACTGCACCTATCTGCCCTGGCTTCCAAAAATGCTCGAGTTTTTACTTAGAAGTAAATATTAAATCATTTGGGAATGATAGAGAAAAGATGTCAATAAATTATCTGAGATACTAAAGTAGGTAGTTTCATGCTCTTACATTTAAATGAGAGAATATGTATGGAACAAAAATCTTATTTGAACTAACTAATGACTGGAATAATAAATAATAAAACATTATTTCAATCCTTCTGGATGTTTATCAAAAAAAGTGTTATCCTAAAAAAATCTACTTTTTTGAACCTCAAAGGTAAAACATAGCACACATATATCAATTTTAAGAACCTGTACTTAGAAATTTTAATTGAATTTTTGCAATTTTCATACAATAAAATTTGGTATTTAGAGCCCTCCCCTATCAGTACCTCCTCTCTCTCTCTCCCTCTCTCTCCTCCCCTCCCCTCCCTCCCTCCTCCCCTCCCTCCTCCCCTCCCTCCTCCTCTCTGAGAGAAATTAATGTACTCTATACTCTCCACAATTTCCTTAGGTTAGGCTGGGCTTTCCTACCCACTTCCCATGTCTAGGCTGGGATTTTGTCTGGTTTGACTTTGTATGGGACTTGTGCCTGCTGTCACCACTGCTGTGAGTTCACATGATAACTTTCCGGCTGTCTGGAAAACTTCGCTTCCTGTGGGCATCCACCACTTCTGGCTCTTAAATCTTTCTGCTCCCTCTTCCACAGTGATCCCTGAGGATTGGGAGGCCGAAGTTTGATATAGGCGTTCTATTCATGGGTAGGCACTCTGCAGCCTGCCGTTCTCTACACACTGTCCAGTTGGGTTTTTGTTTTAATCACCATCTGCTGCATAAGGGAACCTCTCTCATAAGAAGGGAGAGATGTATTAATCTATAACATGTCACTAGGAATCAGTTTAAAACTACAACTATTTAGTAGAAAACTGGCATTAAGTGCTCCCCTATGCCCTGTGACCTGTTAACCACAGACAGGTTCCTAAGCCTGACATCAATGTCAGTTATGGGCTTCACCCTATGAAGCAGACTCTAAATCCAGTTATAGTGGCTGGTAACTCCCATAATATTCTTGCTACTATCGCAGTGGTGGGCATATCTTACCAGGCCAATTGAGATTTTTCTTGTTAGCCTATGATATCTAGAAGGGGCAATGTCCCCGTTATAAGGTAATCCCTCTTAATCTCTTTTCATAATGTATATGTATATACTTTAAGAAGCTTCTGTAGTGGCTTTTTCTAAAGGCCTTTAGAGTTACTAATCCCTTCCCATCCGTCCCTCCTCTGGCCTACCCTCCAATTTCCCACCCCATTTAACTCTTCTCTAATGTTCCCCCTTTCCTCCCTCATCAGTGCATTCTACCACCCCTCCCAGGAAGCCTCATGGCCCTCCCCTGCTCCATGGCGATTTATGAATTTCCTGACTTTTTTGAAATGCATATATCTAAGATTTCAATGCTAGCATTTTAAGTGTATTTCAAGACAATACAATTGGGTTAAAGTTAAGACATTAGACCACTAACAACAGGATTGATTTAGCAGTTACATTCATACAGAGTTCATATATTCAAAAACTTAGTCTCAAAACTGAACGATACCAACTTTAGAAGAAGATGTAGAAAAAAATGGGAGAATTCTTAAAAGGAAGTTCTACATAATAAAATGAACACCATATTTGAAATCACAATCAGTCTAAGATGAATGATCAAATTAATATCAATATCTACATATTCATCCATTAAAATATTTACATACTACCATAAAGAGACAAAAGCTTATGTTGAAAATATATTGATCAGGATTCTAGAACAGAATTAAATTATATAATTATCTTCTAGGAAAGGCAGGGAGATGCTGGGTGGTGGAGGGAGTCAACGAGGTGGCGGACAAGGCAGAAGGCTGTTAGTTCAGGCTCTCCTCCCCTGACTCATCAGGAGATCACTTAATTAAATAAAACCTTCAGAAAGGGTTCTGTTTCTTGCTATAAATGACAGGATCTCACAATAAAACCCCAGGTAATATTTAAACTGAGGATCATATTTTGTCCATGATTTATTAGTTTAACAAAAGTATAGTAAACAGGATCGCCATTCCAACCCCAAATAACAAATTAGGGAAGAGTCTTTGAAATGATAGAGGTGAGTAGACAAATGAGGTGCTCTCACTTTTCCCAAGGCTTCCTTGTGCATGGCTTTCTTTGACAATATGACAAAAGTGCTTAGAAGTTATCTGCATTCCACAGGGATAAACACATACTTGCACTTTAAATGCCCCTATGTAACAAATTTAACCCAAGTTATAAATTAATGAATTAATGGGTCCTCTAGTCAGGATCATAAAGCTTTATATCTGTATTTCCAATATTTTAGCACAAGCTACCATTTTAATAGTGTCACTTATAACAAAGTAAAAAAGAAAGCTCAGCATTAGTATTTCTATTCATTTGACCAAAGTAAGGAAAAGTTTGAGGAAGACACAACTTAAATAGCTGATGCCAAAACTCTGGATTTGCCAAAGAGAAATTGCTTATGTTAATTTTTTTTTCTTCATAGTACTTGCACGGTTCAGCTAATTATAATGTGCTAAAAGTTCCTTAAGACTGTTAGCTTTAATAGTTTGGTACTTATAAAGTCACTTTATAATTAAAAAGAAAAAGATCCAGTGTTCATAAGAAGAAAATATTTTAAAAACCAAATTTTGCTTATAAGTCTTAATGACTTATAAATATTCAAGCAAAAGCATATAGCTAAACCCATTCAAAGAGGTTATGCTAAATATTACTTTATAGATTTTATAATTAACCAAAATAAATTTTTGTCTTTTCCCTACCATGTGAAGATAATTATTTTAGTGAGAACTATGGCCACATCTAAGGAAAACATTTTTATACATTATAGACTTAACTCATGAATTTCATCTAAGAAGGCAGCAGGCATGGTTGAAGATTTTTAGAAACAGTCAGTACCCCCAGTGGCCTAGAGCCTAGAAGAGGATATTTGAAAAACTACACACAAGCAATAACTATAACAAACTATAAACTCCACACAATACAGCAACAGGCAGGGATTTTCAGAAAGAAACCACTCACATGCTGAATAGCTGCAAGTCTATACAGAATTTTGTTCTTTTTAGTTGCTCTGTTTTCTTTCAGAATATACACCAAGAATAAAGTGGATGTCAGACTAGCGTTTGAATCCAAATTCCTCGCCCCACTGCTGCCTATTCCTGTTTCCCACACAGAACAGAACCACGAGAAAATGCCATTGATTTATCACTGGGGCGTCACTTACTCATTCAGATGCTGAAATCTTTCTTGCCAGTTAACAGCCCGAGCAACGTTTCCAGTTTTATCAATCAGTTTTATTCCAAAAAATTCTAGCATCATTTTATAAGCCAAGAGGAATCTTCTAATTGCTTCTTTTGTTTTTTTGAATTCCTAACATAAAAGAAAATAAAAAAAAAAAAAAGAAAATGACTCAGTAGCTACAAGGACAATATTATTTGGCTACCTCAAATAAAAATGAAATGAGCTTGCATTACCTCAATTTCATATGTAGTTAATTCCTTAGCATAAAAGTTCAAGCCTTGTTCTCTCAGGGGGAAAAGCCTAGTTTAAAAAATAAATAAATAAGAATTTTCAATTAGCATTGTCTGGAAAACACACATGATTAAATAGGACATGGTTCAAGGTAGACAATGTGTAACTGACCATTGAATGTATGTGTGGTTGTGCTCCAGTTTTTCATAATCTCCTTTCCATTTATTTAGAACTTCTTCAATGTAAACACCTAAACAGTAAATAGTTAGAAAATAAACCATTTGTTGAATACCTTGTGATGGCATCTTAACATTTGAGACATGTAAGTTTTATATTAAAATGTTTAAAAGTTTAAAAACAGCATGTAGAACAATGCTCTTAAAAGATGGACACTGGGGCTGGAGAGATAGCCTAGCGATTGAGAGCGCCGACCGCTCTTGCAGAGGACCCGGGTTCGATCCCCAGCACCCACATGGCGGCTGAGAACCGTCTGAAACTCCAATTCCAGGAGAACTCCAGTTCCAGGGGAATCCGAGACCCTCTTCTGACCTCCGCGGCATTGCACGACACGGGTGCACAGACATGCATGCAGACAGTACATTCATACACATACAGAAATAAATAAAATTAAAAAAAAAAAGATGGACACTACAGGGGCTGGAGAGATGGCGTAGCAGTTAAGAGCGCCGACCACTCTTACAGAGGACCCGGGTTCGATCCCCAGCACCCATGTGGCGGCTGAGAACCGTCTTTAACTCCAGTTCCAGGGGAATCCAACACCCTCTTCTGCTCTCCGAGGCATTGCAGGACACGGGTGCACAGACCTACATGCAGACAGTACATTCATACACATACAAAAATAAAATTAAAAAAAAAAAAGATGGACACCACAGGGAGTGGTGGCACATGCCTTTAATCCCAGCATGGGTGTGGTGGTACAGGGCTGTAATCCCAGCATGGGTGTGGTGGTACAGGGCTGTAATCCCAGCATGGGTGTGGTGGTACAGGGCTGTAATCCCAGCATGGGTGTGGGAGAGGTGGGCTGATCTCTGTGAGTTCAAGACCACCCTGGTCTACAGAGTGAGGTCCAGGTCAGCTGGGACTAAAGAGGGCCACCATGGAGGGCGTGGTGGCGCATGCACGCCTTTAATCCCAGCTCTTGGGAGGCAAAAAAAAAAAAAAAAAAACAGAAGGTCCATCACCAGCAGGTGTGGAGCCTCAATGAAATTTGCTATTTTGTAATCAAATTACCACAGCAACTGTGTCCTCCCTTATCCTTTAGATAAGCTCCCAGAGGGCAGTTGTAGAGTTGTAAAGAGTCACTTTTATTTAGGACAGCTTGATGAAGACCTAGGGCATTTACTGTCCCCTTCCTAGGATACCACAACAGTCAGCCCAGTCCACTGGAGCTGCCTGAGACTCTAAAAACTAAGGAAAGGGATTCTAAAACCAACGTTACTTGTACTGACATTCGAAGTAACCTTTATGGATGGCATTCCAGACAGGACAGTGGTCCTGGGATTTAGTCCCAGCTCTTAAAATCAGCTGAGTGACTAGCAAGTCACTTCTTTAGCCTTTAAAGCCCAGCGACTGCGTCTTGAAGACAAGAAAGCTGAATTTGATCCTCTAAAGTCTAATCATCCAAAATTCTATGGTTCGACAATTCTCCCCTCTTCCTCTTACACAGACACACACACACACACACACACACACACACACCCCTGCCCCACTGCCTTTCAGATAAATAGCCATGGTAGACAGGTGCTGGGAAAGTACCACTAACCAACAGGGTGTTTCTCAAGAACTCACTAAGTGGATATCTATAACTAGGATCTAGGACTCAGGGGATAATACGAGCCTGCACAGCAAAACTAATCAATGAGCAAATGTAATAAAAAGACATTAAGCATAAACAAAGAATATGCAGGTACATATCATGATTTAAAATTTGCTTTTTACCAAGGTAGATTACTCACCGTCTGGCTTAAATGGAATTTTATTCTTATAAAAGCGAAGGTTGCTCAAGTCATTTTGATACCGGATATCTTTGAAGTTCTGCTAAAGAAAAAAAGTACATCAATCTCTAGTGTGTAGAAATAGAGAAAAGGCACAGTGACCCTCCAGACTGTTTTCTTATTAGCACCATAAAATTTTATAAACAGAAGAGAAAAAAAAAAAAAAAAAAACCCCAGCCCACATTCTATTGTCTTACTGGGTACTGATGTCGATACTTGTACAAATCCCTTGCAGCATAAAAACTTCTCTTTGGCTTGGCTGTTGCTTCTGTGGAATCAGCACCCTAAGATACAAAGTTAAACTCCATTTACACAGAGAAATGTACTGAGAAACTTTTCAGAAGAAATCAAATAATCACTATCCACAGAGATACTGATTTACAATCTGTCCAGATGAAGGAAAATATTATCAGCATCTCTCTCATAATGCTTACCAACCGTGTTTGCTGTCATTTATCTGCCTTGTTTGCATTAAAAACTTTTTTTTTTTTTTGTCTTTTTGAGACAGGGTCTCCCTGGAGCCCCAGCTGGCCTGGAACTTGCTATGTAGACTAGGCTGGCCTTGAGGTCACAGATCCACCTGCTTCTGCCTCCCTGTTTGATGGGACTAAAGGCATGTGCCACCACACCCAGCTACATTAAAAACTTTTATCCTGAGGTACATTGCTAAATAATAAACTCTACTGTTGAAACAGCTTTAGAAGATAAGTGCTAAAGATTAATATCTATCTAAAATATAACTTAAAATTAATTCAAAACATGTGTTTTAGCCAGGCGTGGTGGTGCACGCCTTTAATCCTAGCACGTGGGAGGCGGAGGCAGGTGGATTTCTGTGAGTTCAAGGCCTGGTCTACATAGTGAGCTCCAGGCCAGCTGGGACTAAAGGGAGACCCTGTCTCAAAAAGACAAAAAAAAAACAAAAAGGGAGCTGGAGAGATGGCCTAGCGATTAAGAGCACCTACTGCTCTTGCAGAGGACCCGGGTTTGATCGCCAGCACCCACATGGTGGCTGAGAACCATCTGTAACCCCAATTCCAGAAGAACTCCAGTTCCAGGGGAATCCGAGACCCTCTTCTGACCTCCTCGGCATTGCACAAACCTACATGCAGACAGTACATTCATACACATAAATAAATTTTTTTAAAAAATTTTAAAAAAAGACAAAAAAACACACACACGCACACACAAAAACATGTTTCACCAGATGTTATACAACTGACCCTATGACAAAGCTTATTTTATATAATACCACAAAAGTGTTAAGATGGTAAACCAATAATATACAGAAACTTCTTATTAAAGTTGCATCATTTAGCTGCACTGTAGAGTCAAGTAATATTTATGGAAGGAAAGGAGAATTTGAAAACAAACTAAATTAGCTTTCTAAACTTGAAAGCATCATAACAAGTACACAAGGCATGAATAATCATCTGCCCATTCAACGATGATGCAATTTATAAATCAGCAAACTTAAAATATATATGCACAGCAGGACAAAGCTCTCAAGTGGAATGAACATGATTAGATTATTTCTATGTGATACTTTACTTAAGCTTTTATACTCCGGGTGAATTATCTCACCACCGCAATGCTGTTTTTAATGTGTAAGATGCAGGTCACTGCTGTCCATTTGCATCCTCTAGCTATGGGGACCATTACAATGCATGATCAAGTGTTTGTGTCCACTGATATGCAGAACAATAAGACTGAACATGATGAAGACTTCGAGCTTTCAATATGAATATTCATTAAGAAATCTGCCCCAAATCCTTTTTCTTATAATTTCCACCTTCTATCTGTGTTGACAGACTGGAATGCTCTAAGCAATTTTCACACATTTTTGAAGTGGTGTGATTCTCACTCTTACTACAAGTACAGAGATACTTACTTTAACACCAAATTCTCTAATGTTGAATGTTAGTTATGCTGTCATGTTACATAAGCAAAGAAAAGCTTAAATTCTGGTCCCTGCCACACATTTCAAAATAGCTCTGACTAGCAAGTTTCTGACTCTATTTAGCCAAAGCTACAACAACTACATGAATCATCACCGTGCGTTTGTACAGAAAGCACTTTTCCATTTACAAACACTTCCACGTATATTACTTCACTTGACTCTTACCACACACCTGACAGTTATTAGTGTTTGCATCTTAGAAACAAGGTGGCTTAAGCTTAGAGGAATTGAACAAGACCTAGAGCCCAGCCACAGCGCAACAACTTTTTCCAAGTCCAAATAATTAGGTCTGATTCAGCTTCATCGCTGTTAAAAGTGATAAATGAAAACCTTGTTAGAACATCAACGACCCAAGACCTGGAGTCAAGAGTCTAAGGTGAGTCTTAATTCTGCTATTTGGGATTTGTGAGGCCCAAAGCCGATCACTTAATTGAATCTTAGTTTTATCATCTGTGAAATGAAGATAATGAATCATGTCCTGCCTGCTCCCCGAGACTGCCATGCTACGATTGCATCCTTCGGCCTGCCAGCATCTGCCCTGCTCTCCAGTCCCTGCTCCTGTTTAATTCCTGGCCCCTTTCACATGCTCAAGCAAGGATTTTTCTCCTTACCATACCATTTTTCTCTCCCTAGACCATCAAAATTTCCTTCTTCTGAATGAACCAGTAAATATGTAGCAGCTCTAATACTAAAATACTAAACACCTCCCTTGAGCCAAGTCTACCCAATCCATGTTTCTGCTCCCTTTTGTGGTAAATTACCAAAGATTAGTTCATAATCTCTATCTCCTTCTGGCCCCACCCCATGACCTGGACAACATGGCTCTGCCCTCAGCATTCCATCAGAAGGCATCCTTAAGAACTTCAGTAAATGTCCATTTCATCAAACCATCTCTCAATGTGCACCTCAGGTGCATTCCCAACAACACGGGACCAGTTAACGCCTCTCTCCTTCCTGAAATACTCTTAGACCTTGCTTGTTAGAATACCAGCTCCTGACACTTCCTGTGTCATTGGTCCCCTCTGTAAGCCTGCTTTTGTTCCCTTCTCTTCATCACGCCCTCTCAACAGAGAAGTGATAGGGTTTTCTCTCATTCCTGGTCACTCTTCAATGACTTTATTATTTACTTGTATTTATTTATTTATTTTGGTCTTTTTGAGACAGGGTCTCCCTTTAGTCCCAGCTGGCTTGGAGCTTGATTAACTTCCCCTGACTTTTAAGGTACAACTGATCTTAAATGCCTGCTCTATTTATAGACAGCACGAACTACCCAACAATTCCACTTGGTTGTCTAACAGCACGAACTACCCAACAACTCCACTTGGTTGTCTAATAGAATAGAAAACTTAAGGAAAGCCTTGACTTGATTTATAAAGCTTCTTTCTCCTCCGGCTCTCTCATCTTGGTTAATGGTATCATCATTTGTCCTACTAATGTTTTTTCTAGGAGGAGAGTGAAAGTGGTTAGAAATCAGCCTACAGCATACTTTAAAGGCAGCTGAAGTGCCTGCAAATGCACTGACTGTTGGAAGCAGGAACAAATAGCTCCAAAAGTCAAAGCATAAAATCAAATGGATTATTTAAGAAGTGTGATGCTAAAAATAAAAATTAACCATTAAAGTGATCTGTTTATTCGGGTTGCAATGCACTGGTTGAAATGTTGTAACACTATTTTATATAGATAGACCTGGTTAGTTTGACGTGACTATTCCGTGTGTGTTGTGTTTATAATCCCAAACTTCTTTAGAAGATTGCTTAATTGGGAGACGAATGGATGGCGAAAACAGTGAAATACAGCATCTAATATTGTTTCAGGGTTGAGCACACAATGTTAAATGTCAAAGCAGCCAACCAGAACACAAGAAAGGGGACAGTCAGAATTCCAGCATGTGCAAGGCTGACTTTGGCGACAGACATGCATCATCCTCTCCTCAGATGATCCCTGCAAGTTTCTTTCTCTAGACGGCTCAGGATTCTCGAAAATGGGGATTTGAACCAGCAAGCATCCATTGCTGAAAGTGCAGTTCAGCTAAATAGCATGCTTAGCTTCTGCAGCTAGACCTCGATTACTTCTTATTTAAACAGAAGTCCTCAAGGTGGAGGAGGCAATATCAGCTGTAATACAAACATAATGGCTCCCCTAAAACCAAACGGTCACATTGGACTTTGGGCTCCATTTTCACATGAATAATAAAGTAGGGGGGGCTAATACAGAACGGCAAACCATAACACGACGCACACTTCTTCAGAGGGTATACAGTTCCTCCTGTTTAAAGTTTCTGAGGCCATCAGAGGTTAAGTGACGCCATTTAGCTCTCTCCTAACCTTCCTTCCTAACAGTATTAGTCAAATGATGTCAGCACGGTTGGATCAACAAGTCTTCCGGGTGAAATGCAATTTCCGAATGTCCTGAACTCGCTGAAAGGTTTCTCTTGGGGAGGAGAACGCTGACGTTTTAAGTTTACATGGGAATCTTCCACAATACTTTGGATAGCTGTGGGGCCCCCGCTGTAGGGGAGACTGCTGGCTGCAGGCTGCAGTCCCATCTTATTCTGAATGATATACATTATGTATAGTATATTATATATATACATATATATACATATATGTATATATATATTTAACCAATAACACACACCGGTCGTGTTTTCAGAATCCTCTATTTTTAGGCTGGTTCCTCCCACCCCACCTTCGCATCACCCAGCTGTGCTGCTGAGGCAAAGAAACACCTAGTTGAGGCAGGCTTTGCCCGGAGGGGCTGCCCAGTGGTGCCCACTGCCGGGCTCAGGCCGGCCGCGGGCGACCCTGGGCTCTGAGTGCTGCAGGTCCCCGAGGGTCGCCCGCATCCCTGCCCTGCGCCCCGCCAGCGGCCGCGCGCCTGTGCTCCGTCAGGGGCGCAGCGGCGCCGAGGCCCCCCCGGGCCGGGCCGAGTACCTGCTCTGCGCCCGCCGCCTCGCCGGCGTCCTCGGGCCCGGGGCCGGCGCAGGGTCGCCCGCCGGTGCCCTCCGGAACCTGCGCGCGCTCCTCGGGCTGCTCCTGCGCCCGGCCCTCCGCGGCCGCGGGCCCCGGCTCGCCGGGCTCGGGCTCGGGCTCCGAGTCGGTCTGCCAGGTGGAGTCGCAGTCCTCCACGGTGGTGGGCTCCCGGAAGCTGACCCCGCCGAGCAGGTTGCCCATTGAAGAGGCGGCGGCGGGCTGCGGCGCGCGCTAGGGCCCCGGCATGGCCGCGCTCCGGTCGGGCGCTGGGCGGCAGCTCGCGCGGCCCGGGCCGCACAGCCTCAGCGCGGCCGCCGGCGCACCGCACTCTCGAGGAGGAGCCGGCCGCCCCGGGGCCGCCGCACGCGCCCGAGCCCGCCCATCCCCGCTCAGCCTCCCGCCCCCGCCGGCCGCCCGCCTCCGGGACGCGCCTCCGGGATTCGGGCCCCGGGAGCCCTCGGCGTCCCCGGGAGTGGCTGGGGGTCGCCGCGGCCCCACCCCGCCACCCCCTTTGGGGACTTCGCCTGGCTAAGCGGGAAGAGTGGTCCCGCCCAGCTCCGAGAGTGGAGGCGGGTCCGATCCACACCCCCGCCCCCACTGGCTGGTCCAGGAGGAAGACACACTAGCTGCCGCAGCAGAAGACAAAAGCTAATGGTGACAGTGCACCCTACAAACAGGAAATCCACGCTTCAAGGCACCCACAGTCCGTGTGGTCTAGATAAAACTCGGAGCTATCTCTGACCCCATCTAAAAAAGAACAAGTGTCTCTAGAAACAAAGGAGCAGTTAGAACTACACCACATTTCATCTGTGCATAGTTTGAATAGTACCCACCCCAAATCTGTGCTCTCTACAGAAAAATCTCAGAATCCTTGCAACAAATATGCTGGTTCTGAGTGGAGGACTACTTGGGCCAGACTCCGCGCTGTAAATAAAAGCAGGAAGGAACCTATGCTGTAGAAATCCTTCAAGACGAAATACACGACCAAGTAAGTCACCCAGAGAAAAGTACGGCGAAAGTGAAACTGAATTTCCAAGTGGAAGAAAAGCCTCCTGAAGAAAGGTGGTCTCTGCAGGTGGACGTTTTCTGCTCTGGAACATTGGTCGGGACCATGCAGCCAGCCGGTGCTCAGGAAACATTTAGTCAATAGGAAGCTGAGCTGTGTAAGAAAATGGGTTAGCTATGTAAGATTAAACACCGGAAGAGGTGTTTAATCACAAATCAAGGTTGATAGCTATTGCTAAGGGAAGAGTCGAATGAGCAGGCTATCCCTCCCACAGACCGAGAAGGACCCCCTCAGGCATTCCAATACCCAGTCCAAATGTGGCTCAGTTACTAGTTTCTGACCCAGTTACAAGGCTACCTGATTTCTTCATCTTCCAACTGGGGCAATTTTTTTCTCTCTGTTGTGACTTTTGGCTTTGACCTTTCATGACCTCATGACTAACAATAGCTTTAGAACCAATAATAGACACATTATTCTCTCCTCTGTCTCTCTCTCTCTCTCTCTCTCTCTCTCTCTCTCTCTCTCTCTCTCTCTCTCACACACACACACACACACACACACACACACACACACAAGGATTTCTGGTCAGAATGTCATGAAAGCTGATGATATTTAGATGAAATCATTCTTGTCAGACTCACACAAAATTAGAGCCAGAAAGTCCTGAATGCCTGTCTAAGGTAAATAGTTACTTGGCTCATGAGATTTGTTTGTGTTCTAAAAGACCCTCTTGTAGCCGGGCGTGGTAGCACAAGCCTTTAATCCTAGCATTGGGGAGGCAGAGGCAGGCAGATCTTTGTGAGTTCAAGGCCAGCCTGGTCTACAGAGTGAGTTCCAGGCCAGCTGGGGCTACAGGGAGACCCTGTCTCGAAAAGACAAACTAATAATAAAATAAATTTAAAAAATAAAAATAAAAGACCCTCATGCTTTGCATCCTTCTCCTCCTGCAAAAAGGAGTGTGTGTCTAACAGAATACTGCAGCAATCCAGACAAAATTCTCCTTACAGAACACTTTCCCAGCAATCCTACCTACTACTGAATTCATCCAACTCCTTCCTCTGATCTTTAAGCCTTACAAACTTGGGATCTAAGCAGCTTATGTAGACAGATCTCCTTTTCACTTTACAATCCTATCCTCGTCCCACACCTTAGTAAACGTGCCCACAGTTTACTCTGGTATGTCCACTCTCTGCAGTGCTCTGCTTCTCCCAAAAAATAGCGTTTTTCTTTGGAGGATCGCTGATTGTTATTTCGGTTGACAGTGAGTTGGTGAAGAAATTACTATGCAGCTGCAAAACAGATGAATCCAACTCTCAAAAGCTACAGATTACATTCATCTTCCATTGGCACAGAACCAAAACATACTGCAAAAGTGAATGTTCAAACTGCCCAGGGTCTAGGGATAACTGTGTCTAGGTGATCCACCAGTTGGCCTAAAATATGTAGAATGGTCAGAATCACATTTTTGCTTTCCTCTAATTAAGAGATTGGAGTCTTAACCCTGAATCTTGAATTGGGTCTAACCTCACTAACTACCTTGAAAAACAGAAGCTGAAATAAGTGACTCTCTGAGACTTGGAAAGTTAAGCCAGTTTGCATTTCCCATTTTCTTGAGTTATTCCCTGTGGTAGTCCTAAGCTTACAAGTAAAAGCAATTCCCTTGCTATTACCTTATTGGAAGGGCTACCAGGTATGGACTCAGGTCAGGAGCCCCAGCTGAACTCTGCTTTCCAGCATCTTCTGTTAGATGTTAATTGCTTTGTATTGAATCCTCCAGGCCAGCCCATTCACCAGCTGAATCCCATTCAGCAAAGTTCATTGATCCTCTCTGGAATAAAACAAACACCCAATAGAGCCCTACTCAAATCCCTAAACCACAGAATAGTGAGATGAAATAAAATGGCTCTTGTTTTATGTCACTAAATTTTGAAGTGCTCTAGTATCCAGCCATAGATAATGGAACAGGGAGAGATGTATGTAAGCCTATATAAAGCTGTACATGTAAACATATAAGTACCTCCTGAAATTATCTTTTCCTACTCCTTTTGGCAAATTTATCCATTTTTATAGTTATAGCTCATCTGCCAACTTGTGCAATAGGTTTATTAAAGAACATTGTTTTATATGAAAAATTGTAAAAACAATATAAAAATATTAAAGTTTAAATCAATAACCTTGTGTCCAAGTATATAAGTATATATAAATATATATTTATATATACTTATATAATATATATATAACAAGTATATAAGTATATGTAAATATATACTTATACACTTGTCATATATATACTTAATATATATACTTATTAGGTATATTTACTTAATAGTTATTAAGTATATATACTTAATAGTTATTTCTGAATGTCTCTTAGATTTTGTCACAGAAATTACCTTGGATAAATAAACTTTCAGATTATTCCTATTGAGAGTGTATAGCATTCCTGAATGAATAGTAAATCAATTTTTAAAATTCATCAGGCCTGTAGTCCCAGCTGCTCGGGAGAGTATGGTGGAAGGCTCCCTTGAGGCCTGAAGTTTGAGATCAGCTCGGGCAACATAACTGTAGGAAGCTTCTCTCAGGACGAGCAGGTACAGCCCAATCCTGCTAAGGGAAGGGGAGCAGTGACCACCTTCAGTCACTGTGGGGAACTGACTCCTTGATGCACAGGTCAGTTGGTTACTTTTGTAACCTGGCCTGAGAAATACTTCCAACCCAGGAGTCCCAGCTGAACTCTGCTTTCCAGCATCTTCTGTTAGATGTTAATTGCTTTATATTGAATCCTCCAGGCAAGCCCATTCAGCAGCTGAAGCCCATTCAGCAAGGTTCATTGATCCTCTCTGGAATAAAACAAACACCCAATAGACACCTGTGAAGGGGAACACTTCTGGCCTCTGGCTGTGCTATCCCACCTGCACAAAGACTGCTGGTCTCCGAACAGGAATTTCAGGCTGATGGCTGATGGCCCATCTTTATCCTACACCCTTTCACAGCCACTCCACAGGCTGGTGACCTGATTAGTCTCTGTCCAACCCCACACTAGCTTACCAGGTTGGCAATCTGATAGAACCCCATCCAACCCACTAGCCACCGACACTCAAAATCCAGGCCTGCTTCGGCTTGTATATTCGCAAAATAACAGACCCAGGAATTCTGTGTAATGATGGTAATGGGGAATTCAATTTATTGCATGCTAAAAGTCACTTTTATGAGCAAAATAATGTCATCTTTCAGAGCCAATCACAGACCCCAGTCTAGTGCCCCTGTACGCTGCTGTCATGCCTAGCATCATGTGCCTGGGCCACATTGCTCCCTCTTGGGGCAGGGTCAGAAGAATCCCATGACTTCCACATTGTACCCTGAGGGATGCTAGCTGAGAACTAGGCCCAAATTCAAACTGGATCTTCCCATACATAAGGAGATCTTGCCTTAAAACTAAACAAATTTCATTACTTAGCCCACTACCAGGCAACATCTTATTTCATCAGTTCTAATCATTATTCATCCAATATGTCTTTTAGTATTGAACAAGACTATAAATATATGTGGAATGAGAAGATACTACTAGTCAAATGAACAATAATGAAGTCTGACTTCTGTCTCCCTGCATCCAGATTCTACCAAGTTATACAATACTATAGACATTCATCAATGTAACTCTGCTTTCAATTTTGATTTGAAAGCCTTGAAGGGTCTTAAGGAGCAATGGTACTTCAGGAATTAAGGTTTTTGAATGTATGCCAAATGCATTTGGCAGAACTTACTTTGGGCTTTTATACTGAGTTGTGTTTTAAGAATAGTAACAAAGAAGGTCTGTTGTTGGATATTTCCTTTGATATGCTTTCAAATACAAGAAAAGGTCAGATCAACCAAATTCAGGAGCATACCCTTCAGCAGCAAACGGAAACCCAGGAGAAAGAACAGAGACTTCTTAAAGAAACAGCTCTGTGCAACAATGACCTCTCCCACTGACTATAATCAAAGATTCTCCTAAGGCTTGCAGGACCGTGGTGCCCTTGAGAATAAGACACCCCTTTTTCCAGCATTGAGCTATACTGGATTGGAATCCCTGTCCAAAAGCACAAGTAGACACCTTTACACATGACACAGGGTGAATAACTTCTGCAGTCTCTGACCAGACCAGGCTGGCTAGAAATTTCCCAGGCTCTCCCATTTCCATAAAAGTAGTTTGTAGCAGGGTGTGGTGACGCACACCTTTAATCCCAGCACTCGGGAGGCAGAGGTAGGCAGATCTCTGTGAGTTCAAGGCCAGCCTGGTCTACAGGGTGAGCTCCAGGCCAGCTGGGACTAAAGGGAGACCCTGTCTCAAAAATACCAAAGAGGAGTTTGTAAATGTGTTTTAATTTATGAAGACAAAATGTTGGGGGCTATTTGAGTTTAGTCACCACTTGCCAGTTCTTCCTCTCCTGCATCTCCTTCATTACCCTCACAATCCCTCCTCCAAAAGTCTGCTTTCTTATTGGACATTGAAACTAGAAATGCTAATCTTTCTTGACTGTTCCTTTTCATCTTTATAATGTCTGTCAAAGTATTCCTGCTATCCATGGACTCTTAGCATTCTCTTATTTTTATCCCCCTAGTCAGCAAATCAAGCAATTTTTCTATATCAGAGCCAAAGTTCTGAGGGTTAAGTTAGATGCAAAAATTAATCCACAGACACTTAGCTTCAACTAAACCAAATTTTCTGTAGCAAAAGGATTTCTGTATTTTTAGTTATTGATAATAGTTGCCAAATATTTTGCTATGAAGTCTTGGTAACAAATGAATTAAATTCACTCACTGACTGCCCAATTGCTGCCAAGATTCTAATGAACCCCTGAGGTACTTTAAGTATTACCACATCTAATCTATTAAAGTGACAGAAGATAATAACGGTGTGCTCCTGGTTTGTTTTAATTGATTCCCCGTACTTATTTTGTTTCACCAGCATTCACCATGAGCAATCACTGTGCAAGATGGAGCTCCAGACTTAGAGGGCTTAGAGTGCCTTAGGGAGGATGACAATTGAAAAAACTCAATTATTATTATTATTATTATTATTATGATTTGAGACAGGGTCTCCCTATAGCCCCAGCTGGCCTGGAACTCTGTAGACCAGGCTGGCCTTGAACTCACAGAGACCTGCCTGCTTCTGCCTCCCAAGTGCTAGGATTAAAGGCAAGCATCACCAGGCCCAGCTTTTATTATTACTTATTATTATTATTAAGACAAAACAACATGACTAGGGAGTGGCTTTGGCAGTTTCTCTGGGGAGGTGTCTTGTAAGTGAAGAAATGAAGGACAGAAAGAAGTAGGACAACACAGAACAGAGAAGAGGGTTTCTGGCCAAGAGTCTGGTGTTCAAAGAGGCAAAAACAATCAAGACTGATCCCCCAGCCAAAGAGGCCAGAGAGCAGGCCTGTGGGGTCCAAGCAGGGCAGAGCATTTGATGCAGGGCAATTGGTTTAGAGATTTTTGTTTTCCTTTCATCAAAAACTACACATGAGCCAGTTTTATCAGAATGACACATTTCTATTATTTCTGTAAGAACTTTCTTGTTTTATTACTGTGTTATAATCTGAAAGTATATGGAGAGGACGGGCCCAGCTGCAGGTGTTGGCTGTTTTCTGCCTCCTTTTCCAGGCCCCCGGAGTACTAACTGATGCACCGAAGCAATAATGTACTGTATTCCGTGGAATCCAGGAAGTGCTGATTGCAACATGCATCTTATTTCAATGGGGTGACTTGCCAGGAGGGAACATTCATCACATTTTAAGTATTGGCTTATTCCTAAGAATCAGTTTTCAAGTCAAAGAACAAGTCCACGGTCATGATTAATATTGAGTGTTTTCACAGCTTAAAGGCATTTGTAGCAATTGCACCAAAGTTCTTAATAAAGCCAAGGTTGAAGAGTTTATAGAGCTTATGTGTTGAATTAGTGCATACAAAACTATCATGGAGGTACTGTTCTGAGAGCAAAAAGAGGCTGAAATTAAGAAGAATTAGGTAAGAAACCACAATTTATATACCTAACAAATTCAGCCTGTAGACTAAAAATAGAATAGTCTTTAAAATTAAAAACAACTTATTCAAAAATGATGATTATAATCCTTGATAATTCAGCTGCATCTAGACCATATTTTGATTTTTTAATAAAATATTTTATTGGTGTTTTGTGTATTTCATACATCATTTCTCAGTCTAATTTAGACACATTCCCTTTTCCATGTCCCCACCCCACCCCAGATCATGCATTCTGCCATACATATCTTGCATCTTTCTCTCCATCTTTTTAAAGTTTTTCTCTGCAGAGGTTTATTGTTTGGGCAGAAGTTAACTGTTTCACTCAGTTGTTAATAAACCAGTCCTTATGTTGTTGGTGGTCCCTCCCATTTGTATTGCTCAAAAATATGCCCATATATAATGTCACATATATACCAAAATTATGACCTCTGAAAATAAATTGTATGTTAATTCCAAAATATGTTTAAGAGTTCACCTTTTCCCTTTAATTTTATATTACTCTAAAATATGAATACATAACCCTCCACCCATATACCACAATTACAAAGTCTGAAAATAAGTGATAAGTTAATTCTAGAGCCTGTTAAGGCATTCACATTATAATAGAACAGTTGCCTTCAGATAAAAGTAATATAACATTAACTTTCCTCAGCTTGCATTTCAACTAGGGATTTGGTGTTAGCATCCACAAATGAGGGATACTATTTGTTGTTTGCTTTTCTGGGGCTGTGTTACTTCACTTAGCATAATATCTTCTGGTTCCATCTATTTACCTGCAAATTTCATGAAGTCATCTTTATTGCTGCATAGAATTCCATTGTATAGATATACCACATTTTCTCTATCCATGCATTGAGGGGCACTTGGGTTGCTTCTTGCTCTTTGCTATTGTGAAAAGAGCTGCAACAAACATAGATGTGCATGTATCTCTGTGATAGGATGAATCTTGTGAGTATATACCCAGGAGTGGTATGGCTGGGTCAGGTGATAGGCTCATTTTCAGCTTAAGAGTCGTATCAGAATGAGATGATATCTGAGAGTGGTTTTAATTTGCATTTCCTTAATATTAATGATATTGAACACTTTTAAGATGTTTCTCAGCCATCTTTACTTCCTCACTGGTGAAGTCTCTGATCAGCCTTTTACTCCATCTTTTGAGTAGGTCATTTGTTTTCTTACTTGTTTTTTGAGTAGTCTATATATTCTTGACGTTAATGCTCTGTCAGATAAATCACTGGTGAGGATTTCCTCCCACTCTGTGGGGTTTCTCTTCACTTCCTTGTTTCTTTTGCTGTACAGAAGGTTTTGAGTTTGATGAGGTCCCATTATTTCCTGTGCAGCTGCTGTCTGATTTAGAAAGTCTTTTCCTACATCTATGTCTTGTAGGTTGTTACCAACTTTTTCTTCTATCACCTTCAGGG
Organism: Rhizomys pruinosus; assembly: GCA_009823505.1. Lineage (NCBI taxonomy): Eukaryota > Metazoa > Chordata > Mammalia > Rodentia > Spalacidae > Rhizomys > Rhizomys pruinosus. The sequence continues at coordinate 2,901,498 of VZQC01002643.1, forward strand.
TTTCAGGTTTTACGTTGAGATCTTTGGTCCACTTGGAGTTGATTTTTGTACAGGGTGAGAGGTAGGGGTTTAATTTTGTTCTACAAATGGTGATTCAGTTTTGCCAGCACCATTTGCTGAAGATGCTATCCTTCCTCCATTGAGGATTTTTGCCCCTTTGTCAAATATGAGGTCGCTGAAATTGTATGAGTTCAAGTTTGGATCTTTAATTTTGTTTCACTGGTCAACAGGTCTGTTTTTATGCCAGTACCAGGCTGTCTTTATGACTATGGCCCTGCAATATAGCTTGAAATCTGGTAGAGCAATCCCCCCTGTATTGCATTTTTCACTCAGGGTTGCTTTAGCTATTCAGGGTCTTTTGTTTTTCCATATGAATTTAAGAATTTTTTTCCAAGTCTGTGAAGAAGCTCATGGGGATTTTTATTGGGATTGCATTGAATCTATATATCAATTCAGGTAAACTGGACATTGTTACTATATTAATTTTCCCAATCCATGAGCATGGGAGATCTTTCCATATTTTGATGTCATTTTCAATCTCCTTCTTCAGAGGTTTAAAATTTTTGTGGTAGAGATCTTTGGTGTCTTTGGTTAGGTTTGTTCCCAGGTATTTTATTATTTTTGAGGCTACTGTGAGTGGAATTGTGTTCTTATATTCCTTCTCCACTTGTTTATTATTGGTGTAAAGAAAGGCTACTGATTTTTCCAGGTTAATTTTGTATCCTGCCACTTTACTGAAGCTCTTAATCATTTCTAGAAGTTTTCTGGTGGAATTTTTAGCATCCCGTAGGTAAACAATCATATCATCTGCAAAAAGGGATAGCTTAATTTCTTTTCTGATTAGTGCTCCTTTAATTTCCTTCTCTTGTATTGTTACCCTAGCAAGCATTTCAAGCACTATGTTGAAGAGGAGTGGTGATAAAGGGTAGCTTTGCTGGGTTCCCACTTTTAAGGGAAATGGTTCCAATTTTTCTCCATTTAAGATGATGTTGGCAGTGGGTTTGCTATATATGGCTTTGATCATGTTGAGGAATGTTTCCTTCAGTCCAATTCCCTCTAGGACTTTAAACATAAAGGGATTCTGGAACTTGTCAAAGGCTTTTTCTGCATCAATTGAGATGATCATGTGGTTTTTGTCTTTCAGTCCTTTTTTTTAGGGTTTTTTTTAACCTTTTTTAAAAATTTATTTATTTATTTATGTGTATAAATGTACTGTCTGCATGTAGGTTTCTGCACCTGTGTCGTGCAATGCCGCGGAGGTCAGAACTTTCAATCCTTTTATGTGTTTTATGATATTTATTGATTTATGTATGTTGAACCAACCCTGCATCTCTGGTATGAATTCAACTTGGTCATGATGGATGATCTTTTTGATGTGGGTCTGTATGTGATTTGCAAGTATTTTGTTGAGAATTTTTGCATCTATGTTCATTAATGAGATGGGTCTGTAGCTTTTTTTTGTTGTATCTTTGCCTGGTTTTGGTATTAGGGTGATCCTAGCTTCATAGAAGGAATTTGGGAGAATTCCCTCTGTTTGTATCCTTCCGAACAGATTGATTGGTAATGGTTATAGGACCTCTTTAAATGTTTTTATAGAATTCTGCTATGAATCCATCTGGGCTTGGACTTTTTTAGTTGGGAAGTTTTTATTACATCCTCAATTTCCTCAAATATTATGGGTCTGTTTAAACTGTCAATCTCTTCTTGGTTAAGCTTTGTTGGTTCCCAAGATTTCAAATATTCATCCATTTCTCTTAGGTTTTCAAATTTAGTGGAGTATAGGTTTTTGAAGTATTCCCATATGATTGTNTTTTTTTTGTTAACTGGGTTACAGGTCTGTCTATTTTGTTTATCTTTTCAAAGAACCAGCTTTTGGATTCATTGATTCTATGTATTGTTTTGTTTCTTTTTCATTGATTTCTGTTCTGATTTTTGTTATTTCTTCCTGTCTTTTTGGTTTAGGCTTCATTTGTTGTTGTCTCTCAAGTGTTTTAGCTACAGTGTTAGATGGTTTATTTGTTCCCTTTCTGTTTTTTGATGTGGGAACTTAGAGCTTTAAATTTCTCTCTCAAGACTGCTTTTAAAGTATCCTACAAGTTTTGTTGTGTTGTATTGTCTTTTTCATTCAGCTCCATGAATACTTTTATTTCACTCTCTATTTCTTCCCTTACCCATTCATTATTCAGCATGATATTGTTTAGTGTCCATGTGTTCTTGTAGCTGATTTGGCTTATTCTGGTGTTCATACTGAGCTTTATTGCTCTGTGGTCTGATAGAATGCATGGAGTAATTCAATCCTTTTGTATTTGTTGAGATTTCTTTTGTGCCCTAGTATGTGGTTGATTTTGGAGAATGTTCCATGAGGTGCTGAGTAGAAAGTACATTCTCTGGTGTTTGTGTGGAATATTCTGTAGATGTCTGTGAGGTCCATTTGGTGTATTATATTGTTCAGTTCTGATGTCTTTCTGTTTATTTTTGTCCAGTTGATCTATCCAAGGGGCTCAGTGGGGTGTTGAAGTCTCCCAGAGTTAGTGTGTTAGGATTAATCTGTCTTGAGATCCTGCAGATTAGCATTTATAAAGTTAGGTGCACCAGAATTTTGTGCATAGACATTTAGGTTTGTGAAGTCTTGATAGTTCATTGTTCCTTTGACAAGGATGTAATGGCCCTCTTTGTCTGATTAGTTTTACTTTGAGATATATTTTGTCCGATATTAGAATAGCCACTCCAGCTTGTTTCTTGGTACCATCCTCTTGGAATATTTTTTCCCATCCTTTCACTCTAAGGTGGTGTCTGTCTTTGAGGGTGAGATGGGTTTCTTGTAGACAGCATATAGAAGGGTTCTGTTTCCTAATCCATTCTCCCAGTATATGTATTTTGGTTGGGGAGTTTAGACCATTTAGGGTTATTATTAAGAGATGTGTGTTGCTTCTTTTCACCTTGTTTTTTGTTTGCATTCTTGGTCTAGGTTTGTATTTACTCTGTTATGCTTTTGTTGATTTCTCTCTTTAATTGCTTAGGGATAGTTGCTCTTTTCCTCTGCTCTTTGGATTGCTTCGAGGATATTCTGGTGTTGGTTTCTTAGGCATGTATTCTTTCATCTTGTTCATGTCGTTTCTTAGGCATGTATTCTTTCATCTTGTTCATGTCGTGAAAGACTTTTCTTTCTCCTTCAACTATAACTGACATTTTTTGCTGGGTATAGTAGTCTGGGTTGGCATCTAAAGTCATTTAGCACAGGGAATACTTTGGTCCACATTCTTCTAGATTTCATAGTTTGGACTGAGAAGTCCGTTGTGATTCTGATGGGTTTCCCCTTATATGTGACATTGTTGTTCTCTTGTGACTTTCAGTATTTTGTCTTTGTTTTGAGTATCTAGTGTTTTAACAATTATATGGCATGGGGAGTTTCTTTTCTAGTCCTGTCTATTTGGTGTTCTATGTGCTTCTTGTATTTGTATGGGATTATCTTTTTTCAGTTTGGGGAAATTTTTTTTTTTTTACTATCCTGTTGAAGATCTGGTCAATAGTGTTTTCTTGAGATTCTTCTCCTTCCTCTATCCCTATGATGCAGAGGTTTGGTATTTTTATAGTGTCCCACATTTCCTGGTTGTTACAGTCTTGTTTTTTTTTTAATTTTTCAAAATCTTTACTTGAGCTTTCTAGTTGCTCCGTATTATCCTGTAGGTCTGATATTCTTTTTTTCTCCTTCTTCCATTCTACTTCTGAGGCTTTTTCCCATTCTTTCCTGGTGATTGGATAAATGCTCAATTTCTTTTTTAATTTCATCCTGTGATTTCTTTAGATTTTCCACTTCCCTCAGGAGCCTCTCATTCTCATCTTGTAGCTCCTTGGTTCATTGGTCATTTTCTTTTTTCATTTTGCCCTGGGATCTTTTCAGGGTTTCCACTTCCTTCTGGAGTTTGTCATTTTCTCCCTTTAGTTCTTTCCAATGTTTGTCATTATCTTCCTGTAGGTTCTTCTTGAGTTTTTCATTCTCTTCCCTTAGTTCTCTAATTTCTTTGAATATGTCTACAGTTGTTCTTCTAAGGTTGGTGTCTTGGCTTCTTTCCTCAGAGATCTCATTGTAGGGATGTTCTGTAGGGTTGGTAGAGTTTGGTATGGATTTATTATAAGCTTTTCCCATGTTGTTTTTTTCTTTGTGTCTTTGGCATGTGGATTTGTCTGTTTATTTGTTTCTTTGGATTCTGTCAATTCAGTGTTGGTTACATAGGCTATAATCCCTAATGCTGTGCCTGTTGGGTCCTCTGCACCACAGCTCCACCAGGTTGATGGGGGGGATGATTGTGTGGTACCCAAGGGTCAAGGCAGTTCCACCTTCCCTTACCAGTAGCTCACTGAGTCCGTGCACCTGTCTGGAGCCCAAGCTGGGACTTCCAGAGGAAGGTGGTGAACCCCCAAGGGTCAATGCATATTTTTATTTTTAAAATAAATAGTATAAATACTATGATACAGAAATATTTTATCTCAGGGCTGGCTGAAGAAATGACTCAGCAGTTAAGAGCACTTACTGTTCTTCCAGTGGACCCAGGTTCAGTTCCTAGCACCCACATAATAGCTAACAAACGGGGCTGGAGAGATGGCCTAGCGGTTAGGAGCGCTGACGCTCTTGCAGAGGACCCAGGTTCGATCCCCAGCACCCACATGGCGGCCGAGAGCCATCTGAAACTCCAATTCCAGGAGAACTCCAGTTCCAGGGGAATCCGACACCCTCTTCTGACCTCTGCAGCATTGCACTACACGGGTGCACAAACTTGTATGCAGACAGTACATTCATACGCATACAGAAATAAATAAAATTAATTAAAAAATTTAAATAAAATAAAAAATAAATAAAAGTTTTAAAAAAATAGCTAACAAACATCCATAACTCAGATTATAGGTGATACAATGCCCTCTTCTGGCCTCCAGAGGCTTTGCAGACATGTGGTGCACTTCTACAGGCAAAACACTCATGCACATAAAATAAAATTAACTAAAATAGTTTTTAAATAGTATTCTCAAAAAAAGTAAAAGTTAAAATCTGGACCTCAACTCCAAAGGTACTGGTTGATTAAAATGAATAAAAAAGATGTGTATCATATAATCTTTTCAAAATTGTCACATTACAGTAATAATCATAGAAGAGGACAGGAAATCGAGACTAAGGGACATAGGAGGAGTTGGAGGGGGGCTGAGAGAAATGGAAATAATGCAAAGATAATGCTCATATAATTCTCAGAAATAAGAATTTTAAAGTTAGATTAAAAATTAGCACATTGATTTTTTTCATCTTATATAATTCTTATTTTAGTCCTTTAAAATTTTCCGATCACTTAAAAGCATTGCAGTAACTGAACAAAAAGAATGGATATGTAAACACATTCTGGGCTTTTCCCCAGATCAGAAGGACACTTGCTATAAAATCTATAGCCAGGAACATGTGCTTTGTGTGGGTGTGCTCCAGGCTTCCTGGAGTTTCTGCCCTTCTCTTTGTCTTGTGAAGAGACCCTAAAGGCATGTTTCCTCCCAGGCAACACTGAGTGTAGACACTGCTGTGAGAGCACACCAGAATCAGCAGCCGTGCTGCCATGGAGCCCTGAGACCCTGCACAGAGTCCAGGGAGGCCCAAAGACAAGCATCTGGCACTTTACCCAGCACTTGCTGGCAGCTGTGGTGCACTCATCTCCTGCCCAAATGGCTTAATCTTAAACCAACCCAGACTCTCTCCTGACCTTCTCTGAGACAGGTGTGTTGTTTGGGGCTCTGTAGAGTAACTCCTAATAGATCGTTGGATACTGCTTCACAGAACTGAAGAAGGGGAGTGTGTGGCAGGAAGAACAATTCACAGGGCTGGAGAGATGGCTCAGCAGCTAACAGCACGGGCTGTTGTTGCAGAGGAGTTGAGTTTGGCTCCTAGCACCCACATGGTGGCTTACAATCATCCATAACTCCTGTTCCAGGAAATCCGACACCCTCTTCTGACCTCTACAAGCAATGCAAAACAGAGGCACACTTACACACACGCAGGCAATACACTTACACACATAAAAATTTTTAAATTGAAAAAACTCTAACGACTACTGGGAAACAACTATTTCTTCAAGCTTCTAAGTGAATGTTTTCCTTGACAAGATTGCACACAAGTAGGTTTGTCTCCACTTGAAACTGTTTCTCTCAAGGCTAACTCTCTGTACCCCATTTCCAAACAACCCTGAATGTCCTCACTTCTTGTCATTCAGTCGCCTCCTATACTGACTGAAAGCCCCGTATGACCAACAAACATGGCAGGATCATTACATGGAGCATGTGAGGTAAGGTTTTAGAAGGTGCTGTAGTTTCCACCCTAGCGTCTTGAATTAATTGCTTTCTCTGAGGGAAGCCAGTTGCCATTTTGCAAGGACATTCAGGCCACCTGTGGAAATGGACAGAGGCCCCAGTCATACCTTGGAAATGGATTCTCATGTCTAGGAGGAGCCTTCAGATCCCTGTCACTTCAGCTGCCGTCTTACTTCAACATCATACAAAGCCTTCCAATACTTCAACAGAGGGAGCTGTCCAGCTTAGCCCTTTCTCAACTCCTGGCCAGCAGACAATGGGTAAGAAAATAGGTGGTTATTGTTTGGTGCTCCTGTAGTTTGGAGTGGTTTGTTATGAAGTCGTAGTGAAACACCATAAGGTCAACCCCAGCCACCAGCTGCTTCATTCATGCTGCAGACTCTTACTGATCACCTTTGGTGTACACAGGATTCTCCCCTCAGCTGCCCCTCTCACTCCCTGGGGAACATCCATGAGCAAATATAAGTGAAAGTTCAAAGTTCTGTGGAAAACAGTACTATCAGAGCACAAAACAAGGGGATGCTTTTCTTTCCTTATTAATACGTTATTCATTCCTGTAATAAAATGTATTTAGGACTTCCTATGAAGTACTATGAAGCAGTCATTGCTATCTCTGACAAATGCTGGTAAAAATATAATGAACAAGACAGATTCCTGCTTGTAAGATCACTGTGAAAGTTATGGAGGTAACACATTGGAGGAAAGTTAAAATGAGGCCATTGAATATGACCTAGACCAGTTTCTGTAGGTTTTGTACAATGGTAAAAATAGATAAATTGGAATAGAAAGAGGAACAGGAGACTGTTGGTAGAGACACACATCTTTTTCAAGAATATTAGTGGTAGGGAGAAAAAGAAAAAGGTGGAGAGCTTTCTTCTCCTTCCAGCCTTCTGTCAGCTGGTCTATTGGCAGCAGATTACACCCCCCTCTTCCCTGGCAGTGAAGATCCAGACCACACAGCAAAGCTGACTTGGAGCAGGCTTGGGGGTCTTGCGGAACCCTGAGAGTGAAAGCATCTTCAACTGCCACTCTAGGATCCTAACTTACCTCACCCTAGTCACAGTTCTGCAAATAGAGGTTGCTTTTTGACTTAAAGTGAGCTTTATAAAATAATAGAATGACTGTCACAAATTTCATAGCATGAATGTAGAAAACTGATGATCAGTAATATCAGACAGCTGCAGTGTAATCCAGGCATCAAATTGTGCAAGCCGAGAGGATTCACTGGGGCACCTGGCTGGCTCCTACTGATCACAGGGTGGCGGTCTTCAAGACAAGCTTAGTAATGCAGAAGGGCTGCCTCAGCTGCACAGGCCTGGAGCCTTAAACCTGAGGATGCTCACTCTTCCTACCAGACCTTTAAAGAGATCCTAAGACACCAGCTTATGAAACTATAGCCCAGTTTGTACCTTACAGTGAGAAGCATACCTGACATGCCTGCACTACTCCAGCACTGAATAAAATGACACTATGGGATTTCTGTATTCAAAAGGCCTCAGAGTCCACAACCTCCATTTGTGTGGACTGGAGAGAGAAGGAATGTGCCTTCTGCCCCAGGAAATGTTCTTTTAGATACAACACACCATTAGGGCTCTCACTAGTCTGAGCTCCATCAGTGACCGGACTGCTTGAATGGATAGCCAAATCCCTAGGAAGCTGTGCATCATAGGGAGCAGGAAGGCGTATTTTTAGAGGTTCCCCACTCTGCCTCCTGCTGGATTGTGGGCGTAGAAGGGTCAAAAGGAGACTGTTGGTGGTCTGTAGAGTGTAACCCTATTAGAAACTTTGAGGCCAGTGAGGCCAGTCTTTCCTTTGTTGTAACTTCTCCTTTTAATCTGAATCCTTAAAAAAATAATTTTTATTTATTATTTTTTTATTTTGTGTATGAGTCTATTCCCTGCATGTATATAAGTGCACCTGTGTCATGCAATGCCTATGGAGATCAGAAGAAGGTTTTGGATTCCCCTGGAATTGGAGTTACGGATGTTTGTTAGCTACCATGTGGATGCTGGGAGTCCTGTGTCTTCTGCAAGAGCAGCCAGTGCTCTTAACCACTGAGCTGTCCCTCCAGCTCCATGAATCCTTTTAAAGTTGAATCCAAATGTAATATTCAGAGGAAACATAACTAGCTATTGGGGATATTGTATTGTTGCATCTGGTACTATTTTTAATGAAAATTAACAAATTTCAATGGAATTGGTATTTTTCTTCCCCTTAACCCCTTATAAGTGATACATTATAGTCATATTATAAATGTTTTCTAACTAGCTTTAGCCTAGGAATCTGCTTACAAAACTGAAACCTAGTCCTTCCACCCAGGTTTGTTAGTGAAGAGTGTTAATACAAAGATAGCTCATTAACTGCTCACCACTGGCAGTTCTTAGTGGTCCATGGACTCTAAGAAAGCACAATTGCTGTTTTAACAGAATTATACCTTCAGCTTTCCTTGTAGTTGCAAAATATAAACAAGGAATGCTTTTGTTTTCAAGGTACAACAAAATGCAATACTTCCTTAAGGGCCAACCAGACAATTTTTAATTGCATCAGTTTCTGGAGAATGGTAAAAATTGGAATGGAGAGAGAAGGAGGAGACTGCTAGAATAGAACTTTTTTTAAATTTTATTTATTTCTGTATGTGTATGAATGTACTGTCTGCATGCAGGTCTGTGCACCCGTGTCGTGCAATGCTGTGGAGGTCAGAAGAGGGTCTGGGATTCCCCTGGAACTGGAGTTCTCCTGGAGTTGGAGTTTCGGACAGTTCTTGGCCGCCATGTGGGTGCTGGGGATTGAACCCGGGTCCTCTGTAAGAGCGGTCGGTGCTCTTAACTGCTAGGCCATCTTTTTCTTTTAAGAATGTTGGTGGTAGGGAGAAAAAAGAGAATGGTCAAGAGCTTTCTTGTCCTCACCTTCTATCACCACTGCCTCCTCTTCACTGGACTCCATGTGATCATTAAGAATGAAGAGGAGGCAATGGTGCATTAGTGATAGGCCAATGATAGAAGGTGAGGACCAGACAGGATGCACAGACATAGCTCAGCCCCACCCCACGAACACAAGCCCCAGATGCCACATACAATTAATGCACTGCTTTTATTTGAAAATAAAGAATAAATATTAAGGCATCCTGTCGTTTTTTTTATCCCAGGAGCAATTGTGTGAACTACTGGTTATGACCAGCCTTTCTATTCACTGAAAAATCCATTTGAGAATAACATTTTCTCCATTTATTTTCTTTTACATTTTATAAAACAGAACCAGAACTCAGAGTATAATACATTTCTGGACTTGTACTTGAGAGTTATAGTGATCTAAATAGAGTAATTCAAAGAAAGTACTTTCAAGGTTCTATTTCAATAAGTAAAAATGTCCTGGCTGGATGTTTAGAGACCAATCAATCTACAATGTGTGTAATGCAAATCACAGAGGGGAGTTTCAAGATGAATATTAACTCATAATGTCTGAGATTATAACATGACATGTTTTCAGGTAAGGAGTAAAATTGGGTAAGTTCAATAGAAAAGTTGATTCATGCATATTAATAATGCTTATGAAAACACTGGAATCCCAGAGTATTTCAGGAGTATTTTAGAAAGTTATAACTGTTCTGACTGTTATTCTGGGCTGGCTTACAAATCCAGAGAATGAGAATAAAGCAAGGATTGAGGTGGGAAAGAGAAGTTCTTCTACCTGCTTTCCACGGTTCTGTAGTTTCTATTCAGTGGAGCCCTGAGGAATTATTTTTTTTATTATTTAATTTTTTTATTGATGCTTTGTGCATTTCGTACATCATTTTCCAATTCAGATCAGNGCTTTGTGTATTTCTTACATCATTTCCCAATTCAGATCAGGTATTTTTCCCTTTCCCTTCCCCCCCACCCCCACCCCATCCCAGATTTTTTTTTTTTTTTTTTTTTTTTTTTTTTTTTTCTCTGTTTTTATTTTTCCTTTTTGTAGCTATAGTGATAATCCATGAGTACAAGCATCCTTCGTGCAAAACCAATTTTAATAACCATCAATTTCTCCTCCTTATTTAATAAGGGAGGAGGATAAGGAGGAGAGGGAGAGGGAGGGAGGGAGGGAGGGAGAAAGAGAGAGAGAGAGAGAGAGAGAGAGAGAGAGAGAGAGAGAGAGAGAGATCCCCAGTCTAAAAAACAATCCACTTGGCCAGAAGCTCCTGTACACACTATACTATTTTTGCCTTCTCACCACCACACTTACACAAATGACAGGTGATGTGTGAGTTTCCACTTCATTATGCACTTCCTACAGTGCTGTCTGAATTCCACTTTCCTACCACTCTTCTGAAACTGCTAGAAGACATTGCATAAGCTTCACAATTTCTGTGACATGCCAATCTTCTTGCTAAATTTACCACGTGGGTGACCAGATCCACCTTTCCACCCGTTGCCCACCCTATTCAGGAACCCACACTGGCAGGATGTTCCACCCATTGCCTCTGAATGTGTCCTTAGTTATCTTCTATCATCCCTGTCCACCTGCCCTTTCTCCCTGTACTGACTCCCTCTAGCAATCCATAACTTATTACAGTATCAACTTGAAAACATCAAGTCTCTCTCATGATGGATACTGTTCTATACCTTAAACTCTGTCCTCCAGAAAGTCTGAAAAATGTATCTTACCATTTGTATTTAGCAGAGTTGAATTCTATTGAGTACTTCCTTTGGTAAATTAAAGACATTTATTAAGTTTATTATTAGGGGGTGACTCTTCTGAAAAAAATATACTCATTTTTTTTGTGTGTGTGTGTGAGTGTGCGTGTGTGCAGGGATTTATGGAAACACTGGACCTATACTGGTTTTGTTGCAACTCTGAAATGAATACATATTTCCAGTCAAGACAACTATGTTGAACATAAGACCACTAAGTTGAACATAACATATAATACTGTTGAGTGTATTATAACATAATTCCTATAAACCATTTACTGAGCACATTTGTTTATCTTTCCTGACTTTATGGCATCCTTTATTCTCTACTCAATTCCACTTGAATACATCCTTCCATCTCAATGTTATTTATTTAAAAATCATATATTGGATATTTGGTAAGACTCCAGGAGCTAGGATACAAAGATGGATGGACCACAACTTTGGTCAGGATGCCCTAACCTAAACTTGGGATCTTTCTGCTTTCTGGAATCAGAGCCTTTCACAGCCTCCTTCCTATTCTTTGCCATTTTCTTTAAAACCTCGGCATCAATCTAGATTAATTCTTCTTACCTGTTTTTCACATTGAATCCTTAAACTTGGATTTTAAAATATAAAGTAGTTCTGCTTGTCATGTTTCTTTATATTTCTGTGGCATGCATTGAAAGTTTAGTTTATACCTTCAAAGCTACAAAACTGAATGATTTACTTGAGAGTCTCTAATAGTTTTATATGTCCCTGTCCCTTTTTCTGTGTGTTCTCTGCTTCCTGATCATGGTAACCTGAGTGGCTTTGCTTCTCCCCCACTCTCCCACTACAATGTTTTGTCAAAAGGCCACAGTGGCCATCAATTGAACCTCTGAGTTTGTGAGAGCCAATGAGCCTTTCCTTCTTCTAAATCATTTCTCTCAGATATTTGGTAGCAGTTATGAAAATCTGACCAGCACAAGCTTAGAGAAATAGAAGCTTATAATACACATATGAATGATTACAGTAGCTTCATTCATTATCACCCAAACCAAGGAATGTTCTCAGTCCATCAACAGGAGAATAGATTAACAAGACAGGACACCCCATACAAGAAATACTACTCAGTAATCAACAAGTACAGATTATTTAAACATGAATAATAAGGATGGACATTAAAAGCAGCAGATTCAATGAAAGAGGTCAATCTTAGAATGCTGATAGTCCATGGCTCCATTGAAATCCTGTTCTGAAAAAGGTAAAACAAAACCAAAAAAGACCAGAGCATTCATTGCAGAGGTTATATATGGGGCGTGCATGTACCCTTATTCTGTTAGTGGTTACATGAATCTATACATGTAGAATTTATTCCAAAACGTTATTTTTATTTTTATTTATTTTTTAATTAATTTATTTTTTTATCAAATCTAGACCCGTGCCCCCCCATTCCCCCACTCCACCAGAGCTCATGCATTCTGCCAAACATGCTTTTCATCTCTTTCTCAGTCTTTCTCAATACTCTCCATGTGGAAGTTGACTGTTTTGAGCAGAAGTTCACTGTTTCAGTCAGTTCTTCGATGCAGTCCTTTCTGTTGTTGTTGTTGTTATTTTTATATTGTTAATTCAAGAAAAATATTGTCTTTTAATTTTTGAGATACAGACTTCCTATGTAGATGAGGCTGTTCCCAAAATTCTTGTAATTCTTCTGATTTGGTGTTCCTAATTCTAATATTATAGGTATGAGTCAACATGGCCAGGTGAACCAAAATTTTGTTTTATTTTGTTTTGTTGTGTTGTGTTGTGTTTTCCTGTGTTTTGTTTGAGGCAGTTTCCCCCTATAGATCCATCTGGCCTGGAATTTGCTATGTAAACCAATCTGGTCATCTCAGAAACATCTGCCTACCTCTATCTCTCCAGTCCTGGGATTGAAAGCATGCACTACCACACCCACTTCTATACTAAAATTTTAATGAGCATTAAAACAATAAAAACTTGAATTAAGAGGCTATGCAGAATTCAAGAAGCAACTTTATAGTTATTTAGATTGCTTAGAATGCTTTGGTATCTAAAACAACCATGAAATTGGTGTTATGGATGTATTTAATAAAATTATTAAATTTAAAGGTGATATTGTGTGCTTTTGAAAGGGAGATTTTCTTTGCAAACATATTGGATGCCTTTGATACTGGATAAGGGATAACTAGAGAAACATTTTTGACCACCTACAAAAGACAACACATCCTATTTATAATATTATGTCAAAGATAATCATTTTGAGACAGAAGCAACCATTGTCTAATATCAGGTAATGAAACAAACTAATTACCATGGTGCTTTTATAAAAGTTATAAATTGGGGCTGGAGAGATGGCTTAGTGCTTAAGCACCACCAATTGCTCTTGCAGAGGACCTGGGTTCAATTCCCAGCACCCACATGGCGGGTAAGAACCGTCTTTAAGCCAGGCTTGGTGGCGCACGGCTTTAATCCTAGCACAGAGGGAGGTGGATCTCTGTCAGTTCAAGGCCAGCCAAATCTCCAGGGAGACCCTGTCTCAAAAAGACCAAAAAAAAAAGCTATAAATTAATAAATCAATTATAATTATAATGGTCATCACATGAGTTAGCTTAAAATATTATGCTAATCATACCTGAGGCTAAGTTGTGGTGAAGAACTCCCCAGTGACTCTGTGGACCTGCTAATCAGACATTGACTTGCAGCACACCCTTGAGCACCAAACTGGGGTCAGCGTCTTCTCAGTCTCTTTGTCTTGCAGAGGCAGTCGTGGAACCATAAGGTGTCCAGCCGTCACCCAGCATTCGGATGTCCAGCCTTTCGTATTTTGTCAGAGACGGCATCCATCCAGCACAGAAGGCTCTGTGTCATTTCCAGATAGTGTTCTAATGATGACTGTTTTTGTTACTGAATCACACATAGATGGAAACTCTTGTTCTACAGGAGACACAAAGAAGAGGTCCTGGGCAGGGATGTTCCTCCGGCAGAGGTGATGGGTCTGCTTCTCTGACCTACATGAGCAGGCACATTTTCTAAATGTTTCAGTGGAACTGGTGGACAGCACCTTGCTAGACTGTGCACACTCTCCTATAACTGAAGTCCTAAGGTCTCTGCTTGCCAGTCAACCTACAGTCAACCTGTACTAATCCATTAACTCTGCTAGTTGACTCCTTTCTACACTGGCTGTGTCTGGCCAGGTCTTCTTCTCTCTCCCTCCAGATGTCCCTCATTCCTTAGACTGTTGTTGTTTTTTTTGTGTTTTTTTTTTTGATTAGTCAATTATTAACATTCCTTCAAGATCAATATAGTTTTTGCGCTAGTTTGCATGATGTGTCTCCTACAGGTTCATGTTGATGGGTGGTGCTGTTTCTGGAGGTTCAGGGGATAAGGCCTTGCAGGAGGAAGCGTATCACTGGGGCAAGCTTTGAGAGTTCAATATTGTCCTATCTCCTCTCTCTCTCTCTCTCTCTCTCTCTCTCTCTCTCTCTCTCTCTCTCTCCCACCTCTGTTTCCTATACCTGAAAATGTGAATGCTCAGCTTTCTGCTCCAGCTGCATCCCATCGTGCCCTCCAAACCCTTACATGATGGACTCTTATCTCTCTGGAACTATAAGCCCAATGAGCTCTTCTCTAAGTTGTCTTGGTTATAGTACTTATCGCAGCAACAGATATGTAACCAATTACACCCTTTATATCACTAAAAGGTTTCACTCTTTTCAGAGTATATATTTATTGAACTAATTCACTGCAACAAAACCAAACTTGTTTACTAGTGTTTGAATCTGAAATGTCTACTGTAGACTATGGGGTTAAAGGCTTTGTGACTGGCTGATTGGCTTTTGAAAAATGATGGGCTCTGCCTAATCATAGATTAATCCTTGGAAGGACTCATAATATGATGGCATTATAGGTAAATGATATCAATATGGGGGCTAACATGCTTTTGAAGCCAATAAAATGTCACACTGTATTGCTGGACTGCATGAAAAAGAAACCTATTTCTTCAGTAAAACTACAATAACTCTGCCTGATTTTATATATACATATATAATATATAAATATATACATATGTATATATTTTTATATTTATAAATTTATATATAATAAATATGTAAGCATTTAGACAACCAACTAATACAGGCCAATGAGAAGGATACTGAACAACCTACAGCAGCGGTCAGCTGCCTGCCTCTGCCTCTGAAGTGCTGGTATTAAAGGCATGTGCTACCACACCTGGCTAAATTTAAGTAACTAAAATTATAGACCTGTGCCACCGGGGTTGGATTTAGAAATAATTAAAAAATCCTTTTATTTATTCTTTTAGAATGTTATATATTTTGAACATATTCAGATCCCATAACCCACCATCACTCCAACCTTATTACCTCCCCCACTTCATGTCATGTATGAAGGCCAGTAGATCTTCAGCTAGGGCTATGACTTCTTTCCCACCTCCCCTGACCACCCCATCCATGCTGGGTGTTTGTCAGGGTTGGGCTTGCACAGGTCTTGTGCACACTGCTGCAAGTGTGATAGGCCCATATGTGCCTCTGCGCTGTGGTGTCCAAACAACAGGATTCTCTTGCATTCATCTGCTGCCACTGGCTCTTGCACTCTTTCTTCCCCCTCTTTGATCCCTGAGCTTTGGGAGGCATAGGTTTGATACAGGTATCCCATTCAGGGCTCAGCACTCTCGAATCTCTTATTCTCTGTATACTGACCAGTTGTGAGTCTCTCTGTTAATCACCATCTGCTGCAAAAAGAATCTTTTTTAGTGAGAGTTGAGAGATGCCTTAATTTATGGGCATAACAATCAGTCATTAGAAGTCTGTGTCATACAATGTCTATTTAGAGGAATAGTAGAGTAGGTTCTCCCTTGTGGCCTGTGACCTGACTACTCATAGGATCCTAGGCCTGACATCAGTGCGAGGTATCGGCTCTATCTTGTGAAGTGGCCTTTAAATCCAATCAGAAGTTGGTTGGTTACTCCCATAACATGATTGCACCACTGAGAAGATCTTGCCAAGCCCAGTCATTATGGTATCTCAGAGGGTTCACAGATGGGTAAGACTGATGATTATTTTTCTCCATCAGTATCATGCATAGCATCTTCCAACACTATGAAAGCTAGCCAGCAGAGATGAAGCTTCAAGGTCAGTACCAGCTTGATTTCTCCTTGTTTGTTCTATGGCTCATATAGATAGTGTCTTCAGCAATCAGGTCATACCCTCAAGTCTGGCAGTTACCAAGAGTAGTAGCAATAGCCAGTATTGTTTGAGGGTCTATGGGACCCCTCTAGTCAACAAATCCAAATGAGGGAATCCATTCCTGTCATTTGGGCTTTTTATTTACCAGTCTGTGGTGTTTGGCAGAGTCTTTAAACATGTTGTGTAATGTAATACCTGTCACATAGGGTCATTTGAACTATTTTTATACTGTATATATATTTTAAGATGTTTCTATAGTACTATGTTTTCATACGGCTTTTTCAAAAGGCTCTTTGTATTAATTATCCGTCCTACTATTTCCCCTCTGCCCTTCGCTCACATTCTCTATGATTTCATCTTACCTCAGTCATAATGTCCAATAAACAAATGATGACAGATGGTGACAAGGAGGTGGGAAAAAGAAGAACTCAGTGGTAGTGGGGTCAAACTGGTGCAATCACTACAGAAGCCAGTGTGGTGCTTCCTCGGAAAGCTAAAAATCAATGTACCATATGATCCAGCCATACGACTCTTGGGCATATACAAAAAGGACTCTGTATCCTACAACAAAGGTACTTGTTCATCCATGTTCATTGCTGCTCTGCTCACAATGGTCACAACCTAGATGTTCATCAACTGATGAAGAGATAATGAAAATGTGGTACTGTTACACAATGGGGTATTATTCAGCTATTAAGATAAAGGAAATTCTGGGGCTGGAGAGATGGCTCAGCAGTTAAGAGCGCTGACTGCTCTTGCAGAAGACCCAGGTTTGATTCCCAGCACCCACATGGCGGCTAAGAACCGTCTTTAACTCTAGTTCCAGGGGAATCCGACACCCTCTTCTGACCTCCGCGGCATCATATGACATGGGTGCACCAACCTACATGCAGACAGTATACTCACACACATTTAAAAAAAAAGATAAAGGAAATTCTGTAATTTGCAGGTAAATGTATAGAACTAGAAGCAATCATTCTGAGTGAAGTAACTCAGATCCAGAATGACAAATGTCTCATATTCTCTCTCATGAGTCGATGCTGGCTTTGAAACTTTAGATAGATACATTTCAATTGGAAAATTCATAAATGTCAGGGAACAAATCAAGTGCTGCATTAGTCACTTTTCTGTTGCTGTGATAAAACCACAATGGCCAAGGGAACTTAGGGAGGCAGAAGCAGGTGGATGTCTGTGAGTTCAAGGCCAGCCTGATCTACAAAGTGAGTTCCAGGCCAGCTGGGGCTACAGGGAGACCTGTCTCAAAAAAAAGAGGAAGAGTTTATTTGAAATTGAGATTACAATTGATGGTTCCAGGGAATTAGAGTCCATTATGGCAGGAGGCATGGTGGCAGGAGCTGGAGCAAAAACCTTAGGTTCACATCTTCCAATGAGGACAGGAAACCGTGAGAGAGCTACTGGAGACTAGCAAGGCTTGTTAAACTCTCTAAGCCCACCCCGAGTGGTGTACTTCCTCCAGCATGGCCACACCTTCTAAGACCTACCAAAACTGCACCACTAACTGAGGACAAAATGTCTGAATACTTGAAGCCTATGGGGAACATTTTCATTCAGACCACCACAAGTGCCAAGGAGGAGATAGAATGCAGTGTTTTGACTTTTTGAGATAGAGTCTTACTATGTAGCTCAGGATATCCTTAAACTGATTATTTTACCTAGAATAGCCTAGAAGTTATGATCTTCCTGCCTTAGCCTCTTGAGTGCTGAGATTAATGCAACACTAAGCCTGGTTTCAATCAAGGAATTACATCCCTGTGGCACACTGAAATGAAGAACCAAGTACAGTCCAACTCCTAATTAAATTCACACTAGAATCCTAGAAGGACAGGTGTACTTATTTCCAGGCATAAACTCAACTTTCCTTATCCCTATAGTCTAAACCAGGTGTTTGGTTTCAAATGAAAGATCACAAGTTGTAAAACAATTTACCAACAAAACCAAACTCCATAAACCATATTACAGAAGTATCTGAATTATCTGACAGAGAATTTAAAATAACTCAGAGAAAGGTGTTATGACTACCAGGAAAGGAAGACAGCATGCTACATCTGATGAGTAATTTCAGAAGAGATGGAAATAAACAGAATCAACCAAATTGAAATTCAAGAAATGAAAGCCACAAACAGAGAGGTGAAGAATGCCACTCATGGTCTCCTCATTAGTGTAACAAACCATCGGGAAATTTGGTGATCAGCCAATAGTAATTAAACAATGTGAAAAACAAAGAGAAGAAAAGAGTAAAACCCTCCTAGGTATTTATTCTAGAGAACTGAAAACATGTTCATAGAAAAGCCTAGACCTGAATGTTTACTATATCTCTATTTGTAGAACAGTCCAGATATCTTTCAACCCACAAGCAGATTTTTTTCTTTAGAAAACATGATGTCTAATCAATCAAATACTAGCTTCTATTAAGAAAGAATGAGCTATTGCTACTTGCAACCACATTGACGATCTCAAATATATTTTGCCAAACGACAGTAGCCAGACTCAAAAGGCTATATATTATTGCATTATTACATGTATACAATGTTGAAACCACTGCCAAGAGGTAGTGGGAGTGGTTCTATGCAAAGTCACAACACAGAGTGACAGGACAGGTTTGTGCCATGGCTGTGGCAGTAGCTACTTAACGTGAAGCATTTATCAAACTGCAAAGAATATCGATGCCAAAATGTATTATACAGTTTTCCGCAGAGAAAGCTGGACATCATCATGATCTCCTTTCAGGTTTCTCTCTCCTAACTTGTCATCACAACCTGAGGAAGGCATGCATCAACTCTTCCAACTCATCCCCAGTTAACTCATCTCTGTCCATTACTACTACAGCCCAAGCCATCACTCTCTCTATACAAAACTTTTGCATGGCTCTAAACTGATCAATCTGTTTTATACTATATTTCACTTCAACTCAGTAAGAAGTCAATGACTGTTTTAAAAAGCTATCCAGGGTCTGTTCAAATTATTTAAAATTCCTCAGTAGCTTCCCATTAAATGTAACACAAGCCAATTGTGGTGGTTTGAATGAGAATGTCCCCCATAGGCTTTAAGTATTCAGACATTTTGCCCCAGTTGGTGGCGCTGTTTGGGGAAGTCTTAGAAGGTGTGGCCATGCTGGAGGAAGTACGTCACTGGGGGCGGGCTTAGAGAGCTTAACAAGCCCTGCTAGTGTCCAGAGGCTCTCTCTCCACTTCCCATGCTCATCGGGGCATGTGAACTTCGGCTTTCTGCTCCAGCCCAGGCCACCATGCCTCCCCGCCACATTGGACTCTTAATTCCCAGGAATCGTCAAATAAACTCTTCCTTTTATAAGTTCCCTTGGTCATGGTGGTTTTATCACAGCAACAGAAAAGTGACTAATACACCAATCCCTTCATTTATCATCAGAGCTCTGCTCATAGTGCAGGACTGCACCCCCATTCACAACCTCAGGTCTTCAAGGTCAGACCCTCTTTCTTTCTTACAGCTTTTACAGCTGTGGTTTACTCCTGCTATAGTGAACCCTCTTGGACTATGCACATAGAAGAAAAAAATTTTCCTGTGAATATGTCATGGAATTATATCTTTGTAGAAGACAGTAAAAACAAAAGTATTAGAAAAAGATTTGAAGAACATTTTAGGCTTGACAGACATAAAGTTGGTCTTATCAAACTGCCTTAAAAGTTAAAATGCTTACTCTCAATGGAAGCAATTATGATCCAGGAAGAATTTGCTAATAGAGTCTGACTCATGGACTTCTGAGGACTCTGAGCATTATTGATTACATCTGCTTCCTTAGGTCTCAGATTGAATGACATATCCTCAAAGGATGTGTCCTGACCAGGCTTTCTCATTATGGGCCTTCTTTTAAACTTCCTGAATAAGGAATCTTAAGAGACAACTGTGGGATACTGGAATGATGAAGGAGAGATTTTATATATATAATTATATATATGTATATGTATACTATATTATTATAATTTTATATATATATATATATATATATATATAATAATAAATATATGAGTCTGAGGGGCCATGGACAGTTTTAGGCTTCAGTGATTCCTGTGGCTCAAACATTGTCAGTGGCTCCAGGGGCAGAAAAGAGCAATGACCCCTCACTTGCTCCATCCTCAGCCAGGCCTTGTGTCTCATTGATGCTGGCCTTGTTTTGAAGCTGGGGATTCAACCCAGAGCCTGGGTCACACTAGACACAGTATTCTACAACCAAGCTATGGATCACTTAGTTCCCTATGCCTTCATTGTTTACATAACTCAGGCCAACAAAGGTCACAAAGTTCATGCATATATATATATATATATATATATATTCATAAAGAAAAATTGTAATGGTGTGATTTATGCCTCCAGCAGTATCTGTGGTAATGCTCCCCCAGGTCTGCCTTGTGTTGGGACTTACATAGGAACTTCTTGTAGATGTTGGTTCTACATTGTATATCTTATGCTTGCTCTTTCAGTCCTTCCAACATTTACATTATTATTTATTTATTTTTAATTTATTTAGCATGTAACACACACACACACACACACACACACACACACTATGGCATAAATTTGGAAGTTAGAGGACCACTTGCCAGAGCCATTTCTCCTCTTCTACATGGATCACAAGGATGGAACTCAAGTCTCTGGGCTTGGTGGCTTGTGCCTTTACCTGCTGAACCATCTCACCTGCTGCCTCCTTGTCACTTTTTAAAATCACTATTTTCTGTACAATTCCCTCTGTGTAAGATATCTAGTATAGTTTGTATTTTCTTGGTTTATATGGGATCAAGATAGAGAAAAAATGCTTGTTCCAAACAGATTTTATGCAAGTAAAGGAATGTCATGTTCTCTGTCAATATTAAGTAAATATTAAGAGAAACAGTCAGAGGCAAGGGGATGCCATGAGCCTGAGATTCTCTTTTCAGTCACTCATGAATTGACATTTGTGTGTCACTGTATCATTCCAAACATGATCAGCTTCACTTTCTTCCTCCCTTGACTGCTTCCAATCCCAATGGCACACAGGGCAGAGCCCTTCATGGCACACAGGCACGATCCCTTCATGGGCTATCCCAAATGAACCATCTAAATAAATGCAGTATGCTTGCTCTGCCAATGACATTTCAGGATAAGGTTCCTAGTTTCTAACTGGTTTATCATGCCAAGTCCTGTCTATATAAAATCCTGAGCTGTCACTATTCTACATTCAGTAATTAAGAATCATTCTTCTGAGTCACTAGGTAGGTGGAAAACAAACTTGCATAATGATGTGTAGGAGGTAGTGATATACGACTAATAGTATGTTTTTGAATGAAACAAGTGCTATCATAAAAAAGATAAATTAAAGCAAGAAGTGAACAGTTAATTCTATGAGGGCCTTTCAAAAGCCTTCACAAATAAGGTGTACACTGGAGCATAGAAATCATGGAGCTGAGTGGGCCACTCACTGTCCCTTATGGTACCTGTGGGTCAAATGATGCTTTTACATTAAGAAGGCACATAAAATTATTTAAAAATTTTCTGTATATAAGCACAGGGTAGAGTTATTGAAGAAAGAAACACTGGTGTTTCATAATACACGATGTGTGCACAGTATCAGTGTCAGCAGATGGCTCACTGGGGAGAGTGATTACTGCCAAACCCGATGACCTGAATTCAATCCTTGGGACCCACATAGTAGAAGGAGAAAATCTACTCCCTCCAGCTATTCTCTGACCTCAACCCACATATACCCATGCACACACACCCAAACAAATAAATGTAATGAAAAACTAAAAAAATAAAGAGAGCAATAGGATTCTCAAAACATAAGCAAAGGAGTCAATTTAATAAACTGTTGTGATAATGGCATTGTTTGCTCAAATGAAAAAAACTGTTGGAAAAAAATAATTGTAATTGAAAGACTAAAAGTGAAGTTTGGAAGAACTTGATTCCCTTTAAATAATCTAGACTGAAAATGATCTTTTTAAATTTCTAGACATTACCCATTTGGAAGGACAATGAGAAATAATAATAATTTATGAATGTAAATATGATGAGATGTGATCAATATTGCATAAGAAACAAACTGCAGAAATGTGTTCTAAATTCATTTAATGCCTGCATATTCTTTTTTTAAAAATAAGACACTCTTACTGAAATGCCTGCATATTCTATGATCATGGAAGAAACAGAAATGGCATAGAGATTTTTGAATATCATTATATGGGAAATTAGTTATGAATTTCCAAAGTAAATTGGAAGAAACTCCAATAAATTCAGCACCATTCTGAGCACATATAAATGACAAATTCTAACCAGGATGAGGAAATTTTAAATGCCTTAGGATAAATTGTGCCTGAAATAGCTCATTTACTTTGATTTGCACTATATCAAAATATGGAGACAAATTGAATGGAGAGCTAAGAAAAGCAGCATAATATTAAGGAAATTGACTTATGAGAAATATTACAGAAACAAAATATGTGCAAGTTTGTGAAAAGATGACTAAGAAATGATGACAGCCTATAAATATTTGAAAGGTATAAACATCCAGTTAGGAGGAGGAGGAGGAGGAATTATTTAGCATGTTATAAAGAGCTATAATTACAGTTTATGGGATGAAATTAGACACTGGAGTTTAAAGCATCCAAAACCACTTTCCTTTGGATAACAGAGACCTATATTTGAAAAGACAAATAAAGTCGTTCTTGGAATAACTTAATGGTTATGTCAGGTTTTCTTATTTATGTTTTTAAGAGAATACAACCCTTCAATGAAGAAAAATGAATAAATATATATTCTTTGTTATATATCTCTTCTTTTCTTACTCTAACAATTTCAGCTGGCTTATTTTATCATTTGGCTCAAGAATCAGAAGATAAACAAAATCCAAGAATACTTCTTTAACCTGCCGTTAATCTTTTCTACTAGCTCTACTTACTAACAGTGAGCAAAACTCATTAATTGGAATTGTGCCCAGACATTACTGAAGGACTGTAACTCATTGATTCAGAGTAATTAGAGTTAGGTACCTAATTGAGATAAAGACAAATGTTAGCTGCTTTACATTGAAAAGAGTCAGATTTCATTTGCCCTGGATATTAATTAATTACTGCCTCTTTCTTGAATTGCTTCATTCCCTCTGAGAGAGCTGAATCTCTACCCATAACAACCTTCTTTGGTCCATGTTCCATATCTAAAACTTGATGTCTTGATGCTTTCTCAAACTCAAGGAATTCCAGATTAAGTGCATCTGAGAAGGGGAATAAATAGAATTGGTTGCAGTCTTGGTGCATGTCAGGGACTGTGCTGCTAAGCTGGAAAGCATAGTCTCAAAGGGAACAACACAGGGAAGGAAGTTCCAGACCTTATTTTCACATCATTAGTCATTTCTCAAGTTTTAAGCTACTTCATTCTGTCATAGTCCTAAGGCTGGGTTTCCAACAGCAGGTTGGAATCAACAGGTTCATTGAGACACAGCTGTGTATGATTTACTGAGATGGTGTTCACAGGATAAAAGGAATGAGGTTGGTGGATTGGGCAGAGGAAGTACCGAAGGCTGTGGCCAAATTGGAGTCCACTGCAACCTCATCCCATGGGCACATCTGAAAAGTAAATTGTACCCCTGAGTTGATGCCACTTGGAGACAAGAAAGTTTGCCTTTCATACTTCCTGTCAATTAACTTCAAGGTTGTACCCTTGAAGGCGCTGTTGTAAACTTCTCCGTGTTTCTACTATGTTGCTTCTCCATGGATGTTAATTTCATGGAGAAGGGAATGGTAAGGTATCAGTTCCATGGTGGAACAGGCCATGCAGAAAGTATGCATGGAACCACTTCAGTAACAGCCAGGGGACACATGGCAGAGTGCAATTACAAGCACAATGCCACTTTATTCAAATGCAGCATGTTGTTTATATAAGCCGTGTGACATCACCTCCCAGTGGCTAAACTCAGACCTTCATATCATCCAGTCATCTCAACTCGTAGGCATAAACAGAGGTCCTGTGACCCTCACTCATGCCTCTGGAACATGCTGGCTGGAATGTTAGTTCACACACACACACACACACACACACACACACAAGCCTAAGCTCAGATAAGACATGCCCACATCTCCCTCTTTTCGTTTTTGCCCCCATAAACTCAAAGAGCACTATAGAAGTGGTGGTCAATTACCCTTTTCTGGCCTGAATGTCCATGACTGCTCTGTAAAACATACTAAAACTAATCAATGTCCAAATAAAAATTTGATACAGAGAAAACCAACCAATAAACATAAGCAACATTAACACAAACCCAATTAGCAAACATCTGTGTCCAGTTTTACAAAGATGGGGAATTTAGTTCTGCCCCAAAGTCTCAAGTCCAGCTGGAAAGGCCTGCACATATAATCATGCTGACCAAACAAAAGTCCATATTTGCTGTGATCTCAATATTCACCCCTCCTTTTTAGCCCTTTCAATATGGCACACCATCTCTTCTGCAAGTGGTCCCTGGGCCTTGGAGAAAGGGGCAAGAGAGGGTGAGAAGTAAAACAATCCATTTTTCTTTGAAGTGACACATTAGAAACCCAAGTCTATCCAAGCTTTGCTTACAAAGGGCTGGCAGCTCATCCAGGGGTCTTTTTAATTCTACTAATAAAACACAAATAACAAGAAGTACAGAACTTAAACAAACATTAACTATCATTACAAGTCACATTATGGGCACAGACATAAATGTTTGGATGGCACTTTAGTCTAGGAACTGTGGCCTTTATTGCAAAGGGATGGTAATTGCTTCCTATTGTGGTCTATAACATCTTTAGTCACTAGAGGGTGGTAAGCTTGCAGTATCAGTCATGTGCTGTTCCCCAAGGAGCAGACTATGTATCCAGTTAGAATTTGGGAGTATACAAACATTAGGGTGCTATTATCTGTGCTCTTCCCAGGCCAGTAAGGTGTAGCTTACGAGTCTTCCATAACTCTGGAGACTATTTCCTTCTAGTGATCTGTATAACACTCTCTGGTATTATGAAGGCCAGCTGTCCATTTGCAGAGTAAGGTCTCAACACAATTTTTCCTTTTCACGCTACCACGTCTTCAGCAGTAGGGACTTACCATCCTTTTTTTGTGTACCCCAACATCACAGGCAAATAGCCAACAGCTCCTTGTTAAAGTAGCCCATAACTGGCACCGAAGCCTCCACTTACCCATACGTCTCACCTGACCACAAAGCAAAATTTAGAAGTAGGGCATTAATACAAATGGACAGGCACAAATGACCATGTTACCACACTTTTTGGATGTTTAGACAAGTCATCTCCCCAGCTGGTGGGCCCTGATCCATATCTTGAATGTGTCTTGCTGAAACCCAGATGGGGGCTCCATCTGTGGGCAGATGAAAACAAGCCCTTTTTCCCATATTTAATAGTGGATTTGGGTATTTTCATTGTCCCTACATTGCACTCTGTCATAGCACCAATAGTGTCTATATCAGGACCTGTCAGAGGGCTCTAATGTTTATGTATTGGAGTTGTCATTTCTGATTTCAAAATTGAAAAATTGACAGAGTTCAAAGTAGAGAGTGCTCTGTAAACTGCATCCTAGAAGGAGCCATATTCTCCCCCCTTTTTGTTTTTGTACTACAAACAGAACAGGTTTTCTTGTTTTCTAGATTTATATATTTTGATCTAAAAAAATTTTTAAGGCATGAGTTGCATTACATACCCATAGACAGGAACTGAGTTGTAAAGGTCTGTTAAGCCCATCCAAACTGTCTTCTATTGGACTGCATACTGTTGGTTTAAGAAGGTAAAACCCAGTCTTTCTTGAGCCAAATTATCTTTATAGGCAAAGGAAATGTCACAGGTAATATTTCTACAACACAGAAAAATATGGAAAACACTTATGTACATTTAATCCCAAAGATATCACTGGGAATCTAGTATAAGTTAAGAGTAGATTAAATATTAATAACAACTTTGTATCCCCAATTAGGTTAAGCATGTTACTATGTTTATATTGAAAATATTTAGCCAATTTTATTTAATACAGGCATTTTGGTTTTTTGTTAAACTTTTAAATACCATGTGATATATAACTAAAGTTTGGACAAAAACCAAACATTTTTTAATAAACCTTGATCACATATACATTTTGTTTTTTAAACTACTTGACTGACCCATGACCTTAGAGAAATTAATCTTATCTATATAGTTTTATCCTTTACCTATCATAACAAACCCTCTAAAAAGAGCTTTATCATTTGTATAGACTGTCTCAATATCTTTATATAACTCCTTACTAGAGTATTTTTATATATGAAGATGGAACAGTTATTCTAAACACATCATTATAAAATATAAACTCTAAGAAGTCTTAGTAAGTTTTAGAGCAGGTTCTACTTTTAAATGTTTGGAGATATTTTATATAGTCTTGGCACAAAACTCTGTTTACTCTAAAGATGCTTTACATAGTGGTTAAATTACATATAAAACACATTTAAATATAGACATGAACTGAATCCTAGGATAGAAGTAGTTATTTATTTCAATTAATTTATATCCTTAAAGAATAAGAATTCTATTGTAATTTAACAGCTCTAGTTCACACAAGAACAAGAGGTTACTTAAAATGTTTGCCTCAGGTGTTGAAAGAGTGTAACCAGTAGGAGGCAGTATATACTCAGTAAAACATTTAACCAACATTATACATCTGTAATTCTATTAGTTACCTTTAATAAATTAATTTATCCTTCAGCTATTTGATTATATTAACAGACCTGAGTCTGGGCTGGAAGGGCCAGTTCCACCCCAGACACCAAATTTTAAAAGACTTACTTTCCTCCTAAATTAAAAGTTAAAAAAAAATGGTATCATAACATTTCTAATATGTTCTAACCTCCTTACAATCTGTCTTGGTCT
The DNA here is from genome assembly GCA_009823505.1 of Rhizomys pruinosus. NCBI lineage: Eukaryota > Metazoa > Chordata > Mammalia > Rodentia > Spalacidae > Rhizomys > Rhizomys pruinosus. The sequence goes on from VZQC01002643.1 coordinate 2,928,579, forward strand.
TCATTTTAGAAACTTTTATCATTGCTTCTACCTGTTTCTGGATAGAGTTATATAACACTTCCGATTCTTATGGACCTCATAGGTAACTGTGTTTGGATTTCTATGATTTGTACCATCTAACCTGATCCTGGGGTCAACAACTTGCCTACATTCCTCTTGCTGGTGTCACTGCAGGGCCATCAGCCCTGCAGTTGGATTTCCAGCTAGCTGTTTGGCTGTGAGGAGTGATCAACTTTTCATCTGGGTATTTAGCTATGGGATAATCAATTCCATAGCAGGTTGGCTAGGAGAAGCAGCAAAGGAGAAAATTAGGAAGATTCCCAATGTGTATCTGAAAGAGAAATGGGCAGGAAACCTGGCCAAGCCTGGGAAGAATCAGAATTATGAAAAGAGCCGGGCTCGAACAGCCAGCTGCTGAGACCAAGCCAGGGCAGTCAAAACCAGACTTGTGTAGCAAGAGACAAGGCAGGCCTGAGGGTTTGGTTTTTTTACCATTCCTTTTTTTTTTTTTTTCTTTTTGACTTTAGAACCCAGAGTTCCATCTCAGGCCTGTAAAAATTATTAAAAATGACCCCAAGGTCAAGCCATGCCTGAGGTTGCCTCATGACTGCAAGATTAATTAGTCCTGTAGCCTGCACACAACCACAAAGCTGATGGCTTTGTGGTCAAATTTAGCTGGGAACCTGCTGGCTTCCATAGCCTGCATGAGTGAATAACCAGCAAACCCGTGGCCGGGGAGGTGAGAAGTCCTGAGCTGCACCAGGCCCGGAAACTGCTGATTTCCATAGCCCCCCCCACAAGCTGGTTGATGGCTTTGTGGGAAAAGCTGTGGGTGGGAAGCTGCTGGTTTCCACAGCCCCCACACATGGAAAAACCATATGGCCAGAGGCTATTTGCCTTTGCCATCACCCAACCAATCCTAGGAACCAGCCCTATGTTTGCACAAAGTGGAATTATAGGATTGTAGGATTTGCATACCTGAATTTCTCCAGGATTCCTTCAAGTCCCATGTTTGAAGGCACCAGGTGTTGTATGGTGTCAGTTCCATGATGGAAGAGGGCATGGAGAAAGTACATGCAGAAGCAATTCAGTAACAACCAGGGTACACATGGCAGAGAACAATTCCAAGCACAGTGTGCTTGATTCAAATGCAACATGTCATTATATAGGCAGTGCGACATCACCTCCCAGCAGCCAATCTCAGACCTTTGTGTCATCACATCATCCCAACATGTGGGCATAAACAGTCAAGTCCTGTGACCCTCACTCATGCCTCTGGAACATGCTGGCTGGAATGTTAGCTTACACACACACCTAAAGTCAGATCAGATACACCCACAGAAGGGGCCTGCAGTAAACTGTTATCATCTCACTTGAAAAGTAGCTAGAGAAATTGTTCAGCATCTGAAAAAGGATAACTGATTGGTTACAAACCATGCTTCCTACGAACACCATTGCTCCCTTGAGGGTTAGAACTATTATTTTGTCAAGCCATGCTTGATTTTTCACTAAACATTCTTAGTTAGTTAGTTAGTTAGTTAGTTAGTTAGTTAGTTAGCTTAAGACAGGGTCTCACTCTGTTGCTTTGACCCTTACCATTTATCTTGAACCTCCATCCTCCTGAATGCTGGGATTATAGGCACATGCCAACACACTTAGCCTTCTTCTCTATGTCTTGAAAATTCTTCCTTGTAAAGTAACAAAGCTTGGCGGAATTTGGCCAATAAAATTATCCCTACAACAGCTTGAAAAAAAAAAAAAAAAAAAAAGAAAATTCTTCCTTGTATTTTCTCTAAGGCCTTTCCCTTCTCACTCACTCCTATCTACCATATGGAGCATTTCAAGTGATACCAAAACAAATGAATTGCACTTAATCTACAATCACATACTCCTCAATACTCAAGACTGGCATCTCAAATGGGCAAACTCATTGGTGGTAACCAATATATTGCAGTTGTTTTGAGGTGTTCTCCAAAGACCCATGTGTGAAGTTTTGGTGTTCACCAGTAACCCCTGGTGTTACTGGAAAAGGGTGGAACCTTCAAGAATTGGGGCTTAGTGAGAGGTTTTCTGACCACTGCAGGTATGCCTGTAAAGAAGATATTAGGAGCCCTGCCCCTCCCTGTCTTTCTGTTTGGCTTTCTGGCCGCAATGAGATAATCAACCTGCTTTAGGATATTTTCCAGCATGAAATATCACTGCCTTGCCAGAGGCCACAATCAATGTGGCCAACTAACCACAGACTGACTCCAAATCTGTGGGCCAAAAAAAGCCCCTTTCATCTTTGTAAGTCAGTTTCTCTCCAATCCCCCAGCATTTATGATGATAATAGAGCATTGACACACATGCACTGGAAAGGCCATGCTGGGTCTGAAAGAGACAACCTCTCCTCAGGTTGCCATAGCTGCAGATATTATATTACAAAAGAAGCCAGACTGCGAAGTTTTTAATGGGAGGACTTCTAAATTTCATATGTGGTAACTGATTCATTTTTTAATGTTCTGTCTAAAGGAAAAGGAAAAAATATCTTCATATTAAATATACTCATGACAGTCATTGTAAAAAAAATTCTGGCCAAAAGCCCAATGAGAGATGACATTCAGATAAATAATGATGGTTCCAAGGGGGGAAAAAAGATAAAAATCTAAAGAGAGATCCAGATAAAGTGCAGTTTAGGAAAAAGTAAGTAGACCTTGGGCCTTCATGCATAAGGGCCTTCTCTTTGTAGATTTTCTATGCCTTGTATGAGCAAAAAAGGAACCAAAAGAGTATATGTCTCTGAAGAGCGTTTGGGATGCAAAGGAGCAGGTACACAGTCCATAACCATGTGATGATCACAGAAGCCACGAAGCACAAAGTTACCGCTGTCACGCACATCACATAGATACCGCTCTCATCTCCTCTCAGCTCTACCTTTAGCACAAAACACATGTGGAAACTTTGCTAGCTTTGCTAAATAATGCTCCTGAGCTGGCATTTGGCACCAGGCAAGTGAAGGGGTCAGAATCAGTCTCCAGAACCAGATAGACTATTATTAGGTCTCTTTACAGCAGGTAGAGCATCCCTACCCCCCTCAGAGATGCCCTGTATCACCCAAAACAACCAGAATGGGCATCTCTTTGTTCCCATGTCATAAGTTCCAGACTGTAGGTTCTATAAGACCTCAGTCAGAAGCAGCCCTTGGAGTCTCTGAAAAACTGTGACAAGTTTGGATCATAGTTCAGTATCGTCTGACAGGAATCTTTTAGAGCCTGAGACATCATTCAGAACCCATCAAGGAACGTGAAAGGAGCCAGTCACCAGTTGACCCAGGAAAGCTGAGCAGAACACTGATTCTCAGTCCCTGCTAACTGCTTCTAAGAGTCTCAAGTCTTTTCTAGAACAATCCATGCTCTCATGAATTTTTCCCATCACAATATAGTTGTTCCATGGCACTGTGCAAAATTTCCAAGTCTACCTGATAGCTAAACAAGTATCTGCCCACCGAGTTTATCTCAATGTCTTTACCTGTTTCGCTAGGAAGTGTCTTTCTTTTCACTGAGTTTGGATAGCAAAGAATTGGACACTGTCTCAGCCTTAGCAGAAGGTGTGTGGGGCTCTCCTCTAGCCCAAGTTATATGAACAAATACTGAGTATAAATATAATTGATGTTGTGCTGGTTACTTGAATTTTACCACACAATCATTTTATCTGATGCTTTGCGTTAAAAATTTGCTTGTTATGCCAAGTGTGGTGGTGCACGCCTTTAATCCCACCACTTGGGAGGCAGAAGCAGGCAGATCTCTGTGAGTTCAAGGCCAGCCTGGTCTATAAAGTGAGTTCCAGGCCCGCTGGGGCTACAGGGAGACCCTGTCTCAAAAAAAACACCAAAAAAAATTGCTTGTTACATAATTGAAAATCTTTGCACCATTTATAAAAACCTGATTAATTGGCCTTTTACTAATTGTCCTGCCTTTCCTTTCTTTCTCCTGATTTCTAAACAGCATCTGGATTCATCTCTCAAGCCTACCCAGCACAGTTCTAATCGTGGATGGATCCTGTTTTCCACACATCTTGCCAGCACGTTGCTTAGTACTGAGAAGCAGGGAGATCTACTCCATAGACCCAGAGATAGTCCACTTGCTTGTTTTCTCTCAGAAGAGGCCTCCTCCTTCACAGAGAAATCAGCTTTGAGACAGGAGCATTCCCACATCCATGCCAGGAGTTCATCTAACTCATTCCAGGTGCTCCCAGGGCCTCTGGTAGAACCCTCTGCCTTCCCTGGAGTTCCTCCTCCAACGGACTGGTCGTCCACGGCTCCGGCAAGGCCTGGTACAGCTTAGCACATCCTCTACCTGTGGGTTTCTGCTGACACCTGCCAGTCTTGCTCTCTAGCCCCCTTTGTGTGCCTCGTGTGTGTGTTTCCTGCTCATTGACACCCCTTTCTGGTCCTGCCCCAGGTAACTTTTTTTTTTTTTTTTTTTGCATTAGATGTTAGCCCAAAGGAATGCAGTCAGTTCCTGCAGTTTCTGGAGACTAGCAACTTTTAAAATCACTGCATATTTAGGTTTTAACAAGTAAAGCATAGGGACTGGAGAGATGGCTGAGCAGTTAAGAGTACTGGCTGCTCTTGCAAAAGTCCTGAGTTTGAATCCCAGCAAACACATGGTGACTAACCATCCATAGCTCTAGTTCCAGGGGATCTGACAACTTCTGCTGACTCCTGCCTGCATGGCACAACACTGGTGCACTTAAACACATGCAGGCAATACACTCATATATCATATTTTTTAAAACTAAGTATGCACAGGGAATAAATTAGAGGCCAGATATTGATGAAACATTCTGCATTCTCCTGCCCAGCTCATCCCCAGCCAGAGCTCCACACTCTGGCAGCACCCTTGAACCAGCGCATGCTTCATCGTTTCCAAACTTCACGCAGTGTCTGCTAACTTCAGCACCGTCCTCCTTCCCCACTTCATTTTGCCATTGGTACTAATTTCCTCTCAGAGGCCCTTGTGACTTAAATAATAAAAATTGAACCTCTAATTTTTTTCAGCAGATTTCAACACGGTTTCTCAGCTTTCCACTTTTTAGGTTGAAGCTATGAACAATTCTATCATCTTTCTTTTCCACCACCTTTTTGTCAACTGCAACTTAGTTGCAACCTTTATTCTTACCACAGCCTAATGTCTTGGTTCATATAGCCATTCACAGTAAAAGACTCCAGAAAGCAACGAACAGCATTATTATTGTTGTTATTGTTATGTATGAACAGTGTTTCACTCTGGGGCCAAACAGTGGACTGAAGCAGCCCTTTCTCCTCCAAATTCATGACCCCTATGTTGCTACTGGACATTTCCAAACATTGAGATCAAGTGGATTATCTATTTTGTTTTGTCTTCCTTTTTTGTTTGTCTTTTGAGATGGTGTCTATGTTGTCTAGGCTGGCCTAGAAATCACTATGTAGCCCAGGGTGGCTTTAAACCAGTCTCCACCCTCTGCATTCCAAGTACTGAGATTATGCTAGCATTTTCCATTTTATTATACTCTAGTTATTTAAAATTATGCAACATTGTGATTTCATAATTTTTAAATAATGGCTTTTGATATGTTTTGCTTAAAATTTCTGGTAATGTCATGCTTAAAATTTTGCAGACTGCCACTTAATAGAAGAAAAATTAAAAAATCTAATAATCATTTTAGGACTGTCAAGAACAGAGTCACTAGAATATATACATGGGTATAAAAGCTTTGACTCAGGCTGGAGAGATGACCTAGCGGTTAAGAGCACCGACTGCTCTTACAGAGGACCCAGGTTCGATCCCCAGCACCCACATGGCGGCCGAGAGCCGTCTGGAACTCTAATTTCAGGAGAACTCCAGTTCCAGGGGAATCTGAGACCCTCTTCTGACTCCGCGGCATTGCACGACACGGGTGCACAGACCTGCATGCAGACAGTACATTCATACACATAGAGAAATAAATAAAATAAAAAATGGAAAATTAAAAAAAAATAAATAAAAGCTTTGACTCGGGGGGCTGGAGAGATGGCCTAATGGTTAAGAGCGCTGACTGCTCCTGCAGAGGACCCAGGTTCGATCCCCAGCACCCACATGGCAGCTGAGAACTGTCTTTAACTCCAATGGGGCACCCTCTTCTGACCTCTGTGGCATTGCACAACACAGGTGCATAGACCTACATGCAGACCGTACATTCATACACATACAAAAAATAAAATAATAAAAAATAAAAAAAAGCTTTGTCTCTAGTCTTTGGCATACTTTTACCTTAGAACTTCCCCTTCTTATCTCTCCAAGTTGACATCACCGTCTGACTCTTTTCTTGGATGCGCGGTCATTTTCTGGGCATACCCTCTCAGATACCTTCTATAGAAAGGATGCATTGTGGGTCAAATGATTCATTCCTGGATTTTTGTTCTATTAACTTTTACTTTTACCCTTGGTTGTGAGTTTGGCTGAGTCTAAACTTTAAAGACACTATACCCTTGTCATCTAACCTCAGGCTTGCTGAGACTAGAGTATATATTCCCTTCTAAGTGACATATTCTTCTTCTCCTTTGAAGCTCTTCCTTTATTTGGTGCTTTGAAACATTGAGCTTTGTCTAGTCAGTAGTCTTTTTCATTGAGTTTCTGGGTACATGGTGAGTCCTTCTAATCTGAAGATGATTGTCCTACAAAAGAGCACCTGGGGTATAATTTTACTCCTGGATAAGATAATGACAGAGTCTAAGAGAAGGAACCACAGGAGGAGGAAGATTATTGAGAAGGCACAGCCTCATGAAAACCTCATTGCAAGATCCTCCAGGCAGCTTCAAAAAAGGTTTCAAGTTATGATTCTCCATGGACCTACACGGAAAGAAGAGTATAATTTCCCAGTCTCATCTTCTCTTGGAGATGCTTGAAGTCAAAGATCACTCCATATTGGAACTCCTGCCACAGGCTGGCTGCAGGTGCATTGGTACAACAGCGATTCTCAGTAGCAGCAAGCGGTCCCTAGGGCAGGATCAAAAGATGCTGTAGAGGCAGGAGGCAAGGTGCTTTCAGGTTGCATTCTGAAGCGACTGGAGCCACCAAAAGCAACTGCCCCATCAGGCCCCTCAGCAGAAGCAGGAGAAGAAGTGGGGGGTGACTCTGTAACCATAGAAACAGTGCCTGTTGGTTCTCCATCCGCTTCCTCAAGGCAGGTCTGTGGGGGTGAAGGTGCTGAATTCCACTCCATAAGCCACTATTTTTGGGTGGTGCCTGGGGCTGAGTGTGACAGTATTGCTCTGTATTCCTCTATTACCTGCTACTCTCTATGTAGCAGGCTCAGGGTCACCTCAAACTCTTGGCAATTCTTCTGCCTCAGCCTCCTGAGTGCTGGGAGTACAGGTATATGCCACCACAGCCAGCTCTATTGTTATATTTTACTCATTCCCATTTTTAACCTCTAAGAGCTCTTTTCTTAGCCTCTGTTTATTCCTTTCTTGAGCACACTGGTCTTGATTTAAGGCTATTATACTTTGTCTAACCGTTCATGAGAGGTGTGATGGGAAATCTTGACTGGTATCCTCTGGATGGAGAGGAGCATGCTTTGGGGGATAAACTGCTAAGGCAAGCTTCCAGGTATATCTATAAGGGGACTTTCAGAGACAGTTGACATGTAGGTCAGGGAACCAAGTGGAAAACACTTGCAATAAACGTAAGAAACACTAGCCAATATGCCAGGTCTAGAAAAAGAACAGCAACAGGCCCATTGGCAACTGCACATGTGGGCACCATTCTTCTGGAGTGGGTGGGGGGGGTTCTTGTTTATTGGTTTTCCTCTGCCTTTACCTCTAGACATCAGAGCCCAGATTCTTTTGCCTTCGAACAAGAATTCACACTAGCTACTCTCCATGGAGCTTCCAGGCTTCTGACCTACAACTGGACTGCATCATTGGTCCCTCTTGTTCTGAAGATGACAGCTTCTTAGATAAACAACTACAGATCTCTCCTACTCTCCACCCTGCAGACAGTCACTGTGAGCTATCTAGCCTCTGTGTTAGCCTGCCTCAGATATCGTTTCCTATAGTTGGGAGTAAATATGATCAAAATAACTTGTATGAAATTCTCAAAGAATATAAAAATTTTTTTGGTCTTTTTGAGACAGGGTCTCCCTTTAGTCCCAGCTGGGCTGGAGCTTGCTCTGTAGACCAGGCTGGCCTTGAACTCACAGAGATCCACCTGCCTCTGCCTCCCAAGTGCTAAAATTAAAGGCATGCGCCACCATGCCTGGCTATAAAATATTTAACATCTACTCTTATACCCATGTATTGACTCTGTTCTTGACAGGCCTAATATAAGATTATTACATTTTTAAAATTTTCTTCTATTAAGTGGCATTCTGCATGCTTGTTAAGGGGAGAGCTACTGTGGCTTTGTGATTGTAGGGAAACTGCCCATGACCTCTTTGACAGATGCAGGACACAAAGCCCCCTAAATACTACTACATATTGGCATATTAATTAAGAAAATGGCAGATGTAGCACAAGAATTTCTAGGACCTACCCTTGCCCTTTACTCTGAAGTGTGTCATAAAGTCTCAGCAGCCAGGTTGTGTGTCTTCTTTATCCTACTTTATGGCTTGTGTGTACATGCTTGTGTGTATGTGCTTGTGTGCACATGCCTGTGTGTATGTGCTTGTGTGTACATGCTTGTGTGAATGTGCTTGTGTGTATGTGCTTGTGTGTACGTGCTTGTGTGTGTGCACACCTGAAAGCAGGTGTGGGTGTGCACAGAGGCCACATGTCAAGGTCAAATGTTTTCCTCAATTGCTCTCCACCATTGTGTTTAGAGTCAGGGTTTCTCACCGAACCTGAAGTCATCCATGCAGCCAGGTTGGCTGGCCAGCATGTTCCAGGGATTTCCCTGTCTCTACCACCCCACCACTGTGATTATAGGCACATGCCACCAAGCTGAGCTCTTTCATGTGGATCAAGCTCGGGTCCCCTGACTTCTCCAGTAAAACCTTAATGACTGAACCATCTCCCCCATCCCTTGATCATATTCTCTACATTCGTGTGTGTGTGTGTGTGTGTGTGTGTGTGTGTGTGATGCTGGAAATGGATCTCAAGGCTCCTTGCATGGTAAGTGCTCTATCTACCACTGCATACTTTTGATCATGCGTTTGCTTATCATGAAGGAACATCGATATGCATATATATATATATATACATATATATACATATATATCACACCATATATATAATATATATATATATATATATATGGTGTCTTTTTCTACTTTTTACTTCACCTGGGTTTTTGTTGTTTTGTTTCACTTTCCTCATAGGGATCAATTGTATATGGACTTTTCCCTCTAGGGTCAGGATCTGCATTTTCTCATCGCTCCTTCCTGCACTGTGTGCTGTTCCAAGACACTGTTCCAAGCTACTCCCTGCCCCCAGGTCCACTATTTCTCTTGGTTTCTCACTGTTAAGAAGCTCTACTGAATATAAACACCCAAACCCCCTTGATACCCTTCTGTTTGCTGAGGGAATTTGTCAAAATCTACCTTTTCCTTGGTGGTGATCATCTATAGGAACTTTCTCTACTTGGCCCTAAAAGCTCTGCATGTTTCTAGGCAACTCAAAATCCATGTGTCAATTTTTCTTGATGTGGTACTCAACTCATTACTAAGTGTCTATTTGTCTCCACTAAGCTTTTTATACATTATTTTCTGTTTTTTTCTTAAAGTGTTGACTGCATTTTTTTTTCTTTTTTTTGCTTTCATCATTTCTGAACTCTTCAACAAAATCAGGTATGGGTGTGTGCACATCTTTCAAGTTGATGCTAAAGTGTCTACACTGTTAGGCATTTTCGACATCATGTTTGCTTTACTTTCTTGTTAGAAATCAATTCACTTTCCAATTCTTCCAGCATGCTGTGCTCAATTATGAAATGTGTTGTTAAGTGTGGGTTTCTTCTTAAAATTTATTTATTATTTTTAATTTGTTTGTATGACTGTATTGCATCCCCTGGAACCGGAGTTAGACACAACATGAGTGCTGATAAGCGAACCCAGGTCCTCTGCAAGAGCAGCCAGAGCTCTTAGCCACTGAGCCATCTCTCCAGCCTCTTGTTTTGTTTTTTAATACTAGGGCTGAAATCCAAGACCTGCAGCATGCTAGGTAAGTACTTGACTATTAAGCTCCAGCCCCAGTTCTGAAGTTGTCTTTCATGGTAAGAATGGCAATATTTCTCATTCTTTATGTTTAAAAAAAAAAGTCTGCTATGAATTCATGTATCTTCCACTAAAGCAGAAGCTTGGGAGAAGAGCCTGGGGTGTCTGAGATTTTCCTTCTCTTTCTCCCCTCTACTTTTAGCTTGAAATGGTTTTCTGACTCTAAAATGTTGGCATCAAATTGCTAGACAATCTGAATGCTGTCTCTGAAAAGTAGTGCCTCTCTCAACCCTCACCAGAGAAGCTTTTGGAACAGATGGCAATTAAGACAGAAATACACAATAGGTCAATATGCAGAGAATAGGAGACTGTGAGGGCTTGCCCCTAAATGGACCGTCTATCGATAATCTCTTCTCCGGAGGCTCAGAGGTCATTTCAAAAAAGTGGAACAGAAAGACTGTAAAAGTCAGAGGGGGTAGACGAGTTCAGGGAAACCGTGTTCTCCAGACACACTAGGGCAGGTGCAATTTGAACCCACAGCTCTTGTGGCTAATTCATAAAGTCCACACAAAGCCAAGCCAGACAAAAATCCCAGCATGGAAGGGGGAGGTGGGCAAGAATCCCCAGCCCTAGCTGAGGATCAATTGAGACCTGGCAGGCCCTGGCACAGGGAGAATCAATTTTCCGTAAAGTTATTGTTAGGTCAGGCCGGGGCGAAAAGCCAAGATGGCATAGACTGGAAAGACCCTCCTTTCTTTTCCGGTCAGGCCAGATTCCCATGAGACCTCTGGACCTGAGACCCACCTCCAGATCTGAGCCCCTGGCCTGGTTTAATTGGCCAGATTCCAATAGGTTACCATCTCCCCTCCCCCTTATAAAAGTTTCTCCCCTCCTCTCAGAAATGCGTTTTCCATGACCCTCAGGATGGCTGTGGAGTCACCGGAGAGAGACTACATTTCCTGGAATAAATGGCTACCTTTATTTACTTTTTAATTCGGACTGATTTGGCCTTTTCTTAGTGTCGGTTATACTTCTTAATTGGTGGCCCACATAGGGAGGGGATGTTTTTCCTCGGCCCGGGGGCCCAGGGCCCACGGACACTGGGGACACCTCTTTCCTTTACCGACACACCCGGCTTTTGGCCTGGGGTAAGTCTGTTTTACTGTTGCCTCATTTCTGCTGTCCAGAGCTACTGTCCGCAAGCCGTTGCAATGCCAGGGCCAGCTCTTTTCTAAGCCTGTGGGTCCAGGACCCATGGACGCTCGAGAACCTTGGTTCAGTGGACCCAGGGTCCACGGGCTGTTTGCGGGGAGGAGTGCAGAACCAGCTTCTGTGGCGAAGGGTCTTGCCGGATTAGGGACATCTATCCCGTTTCCCTCACCTCTCCCCCACTGCCTGTCTCTGGGGTACATTGGAGGATGCTTCTCTGCACCCCGTGATCTCCAGGCTTAGAAGTGGACACTCTGGGTCAAAGCCTACCCACCAGACAATTTTTTTTTCTTTTTTCTAAACTGGCTACATGCAGGCTTTCCAGAACCTTCTCTCTCTCTCTCTCTCTCTCTCTCTCTCTCTCTCTCTCTCTTGTATCCCCCTCCCCATCTCTGATCTCTCCTCTACCATTCCTGCTGCCTGATTCAAATTTCCATGGTCACCATTTTGTCTAATCACATGACCATCATTCCCGAGGCTGCTAAGCACAAGGCATAAATGCAATTTACCAGGCAGATTAACAAATTAATCACAAAATGTCCACTACTGGAATTTTATAATTTTTTCATCGTGTTTTCATCTGTTTCTAATTAAAATCATTTTTCCATTTTAGCTTTTGTCACAGGATTGCTGCTTAAGCTACTGGCTTTTAAGAGATGCTATTTTGTTTTTGTTTTTATTCTGTTTCGTTACATTTTCAGGTAAAGCCAACACCTATTTAGACACAGCCAAGCTGTGTGCACCCATTCCACTTTCATTAACTTGCCCTTTTGCAAGCTTTTGCTGCTGTGAGCCAGTCTCCCATGGCCAAAGCTGGCCCCCTCCCTTGCAGTTTCACTGTGATAACTGATCAGTATATTTATGCAATTAAGTCATGCATGTGTCTGTCCAAGCTGTGTACTGTTTCATGTGTGCTGTTTCATGTATGAGTCTGTCATGTGTCTGTCAAAAAAGTGGCCACTTCTAGGTTACATCGTACACAAAACCTATTATATTCAAAGGCCAAAATGAACCCGGGTTCCTTAAGTTATCTGTTTAAGACTAAATTCCAAATTATGTAGGGTGTTTCTTCCAAACTGACTGTTTTAAGGTTTTTTTTTTTTTTTTTTTTTACTGTATGTGCCTCAGTTGCTGAATTATCTTTGTTTTGCACTGCCTCAGTAGGACTGAATGTCTCCTCTCTCCTCAGCCTTTAGCTTCTTCCTTGATGAAACTGTATGAAATTCTGTTTTATAAAATGTTTGGTACCAGGATGATAAAGAAACCGCATTGACCAGGTTGGACATCTCAGCCTTGAGAATGCAAAGAAACTTGTTAGGGCTGCATGCTGTAAATGACCTCTACAATGTCTGAATGAAAGCATTTCCATGTATGTGCCTCTGCTTAGTACAACTTTATAAACTGCCATCACCAAAATTAATTATTAGATCCTTATTCCACTGCTGGAGATTCTAAGTCTATTTCCTGTCTGCTGAAGACATGTGAAAATATCACCCCTGCCTCTTTTTTTCCTTCTGCAATTCAGAATTTATTAAGGACAACCATACTTAAAGTTCACCTTGACCCTACTTCCCCAGCAGTCTTAGCTTCTGACTTTATCTCTCACTCTTTTCCAGATATCAGAAAAAAAATTAAATTTAAAAGGCCGAGGACTGCCCCCCCCCCACTCCTGTGCAGGATTTGATGAAAAATGGCTTTTGAGGTATTTAATGGCCAACAGAGGGAGCTGAGTCCTCCCGACAGGCTCTGCTACAACAAAAGCCTAAGCTCTATGCCCTAGCCCTGGTAGGTGCCCTGAGACAAACCACATTCCTGCAGTGGGACAGTTCCGCATCCTGAAGGGGCCCAGGTCCATACCGCCAGGAGCCTGCGAAGTGTGGCAAAGAAGGTCACTGGGCTAGAAACTGCCCAAATCCCAAGCCACGCTGTGCTCTCTGTGCCAGAGCTCTGCCGGCAGCCTGGCCATTCAAAGTCTGAGTGTCTGGATGTGGACTTGTCCTCTGTGCTACACCACAGTGGCCCAGACCCATTGCTCTGGGCACCCCAATCCCCTCTGGCCTCTGAATTCCTTGGCCTGGCAGAGAGGACTCATGACACCCAGATTTGGAGACCCCCACTGACCCTTGTCCAGCCCAGGCAAATGCTCCAGGTAGCAGGTAAGTCTATCTCCTTCCTGTCGGACCACTGGGCTACCTTTCTATACAGACCTCACACTCTGGCCCTACAGTTCCCTCATCAATTTCTGTCATGGAAGTGGACCGGATCCCCTCTTTCCTGAAAAGGACTGTACCCCTCCCCTGTATCCTTGCAGGTCATTTATTCACCCATTCTTTTTTAGTCATGTCTGTCTGCCCAGTGTCCCTCTTGGGCCATGACATCCTCAGCCACTTCCAGGCAACTATGTCTCTGTTCCTTACACCCTCTCCAGACTCTCACCTTTTATCCCTAATAGCCTCCCAGGATTGTTCAGGTCCTGCCCTCCCTGATCTTGTCAACCCCCAGATCTGGGATATTTCCACTCCAGTAATCACCTCCCACCACCCACTAGTCTTGATATGCTTCAAGGACCCTTCTCTTTTTCTTCCAGACCTGTTTCCTATTTCTGAAACTCACCACCATGGACTCAAGCCTACCATTACCTGCCTCCTATCTCTACTAACTAAACTTGCAGCATCCCCATTCTTCCAGTTCATAAGCCCTCTGGCACCTACCGACTTGTTCAGGACCTCTGCCCTAACCCCTAAACCTCAGTCTCCCATTTCACTGTCCTGGACTTCTTTAATGCGCCTTCATACTTCCTTTTGGCTTCACATGGGAGGACCCAAAAACTAGGTCTGCAGCCAAGCCTTGGCCTGAGATCTCTCCTCCTTGACTCTGGTCCTAACATACACTACCAGTACTCTCAGGTCAGATTGAGATAATGCCATATGAGACCTACAGCCTCCAGAGACAGCAGACCACATCTTCTCTCTTCTAGAATGGTGGCTTCTTCCATCACTGTATCCCTAATTTTTCTGTTACAGCTGAACCCTTGTACCAGGCAGCTAAGGAGACCCCCACGGGGCCTCTCTCCTACCCCACCATTGTCCTACTTCTCCTTAGGATCCCTCCTGGCTGCCCCTACTTCTCCTTAGGATCCCTCCTGGCTGCCCCTACTTCTCCTTAGGATCCCTCCTGGCTGCCCCTACTTCTCCTTAGGATCCCTCCT